>WOXC01004839.1:0-111143 GCA_011680675.1 Gymnobelideus leadbeateri | reverse complement strand
CCTGTGCCTCAGAAAGTTTTTCATGAGAAGGTTATTGTGGCAGAGTCTTCCAGGACAGTGTTTCTCTCTTTTCCCCTGTCTTCCCCATTTATACAGACATTTTAATTTTACTGATTTCAGGTGAAGAAACTCATTACCAATAAATTGCACTTATGCTGCAACTTATTATCTTGGAGCCTAGGGTCTGGCTCTAAGATAATAAAGTTATATGACTTGCCCAGAATTACATAGCTATTTTGTATCAGAGACAATACAACAACTGAACAACAGATTTCCTTCCTCTAATCTTCTATTCAAGCTACTGTGTCCCAACACTAGAACATCCCTGGACTCTTTGGCCAGTTTCTGCTGCTTTTATTTCTAAGATAGTTTACATATGGCTGCTTCCATTAACCCACACCTATCTACCATCAGAAATTTCTAAGTATACCAAATAGTAATGTGGTATTTAAGTTTCTTCAATAAGTACCATAGATAATAAAAACTATTTAAATACCACACTTCTTAGATACTACTATTATTCTAGACTTTCTTTTCTGTGAAGGATTGAAATTTTATTTCCAGGTAGTTGGAATAGGGCTCTTAGATTTCTTTTTTTTTTTTTTTAACTTGATCAATTCATATTTTATTTATTTATTTATTTATTATTTATTATAATCGATTTGTTTATTTACTTTTAGTTTGCAACATTCAGTTCCACAGTCCTTTGAGTTTCAAATTTTCTCCCCCCCTCTCTCGCCCCTTCCCCATCATGGCAGCATGCACTCGAATATAGGACCTACAAATATTAGATTTCTTTTATGCTTTTCCCCCCCTGCTTTGACAGTCAGTACTCTCGTTTTCTTTCTTTTTTAACATTTATATGGCATTTTATTTTTTTCCATTATAAAACTTTTATGTATTTTATTTTTTAAAATTTATTTTTAGTTTTCAACATTCATTTCCACAAGATTTTGAGTTACAAATTTTCTCCCTGTCTTTCCCCTACTCCCCACCCCAAGATAGCAGTCCTACTGAATACCCTTTCCCCCAATCTGCTCTCTTATATCCTTCCCCATCCCCCCTCTAACTTTCTAGTAGGGTAAGATGGATTTCTATTCCCCAGTGCCTGTATATCTTATTTCCCAGTTTCATATAAAAAATAATTTTTTAACATTTGTTTTTAAAACTTTGATTTCCAGATTCTTTTCTTTCTTCCCTTCTTATCCACCCCCGCTAGGAAGACAAGCAGTTCAGTATAGGTTGTACATGTGTAGTTATGCAAAACATTTCCATAGTAGTTATATTGTGAAAGACTATATTTCCTTCCATCCTATCCTGCCCCCCCCCAACTTAGTTTATTTTCTACTTTGACTCTGTCCCTTTTCAAAAGTATGTGCTTCTAACTACCCTCTCCCCCAATCTGTCCTCCCTTCTATCATCCCCCCTCTTATCCCCTTCCCCCCTACTTTCCTGTAGGGTAAGATACTCAAGTGAATGTGTATGTTATTCCTTCCTTAATCCAAATTCATTGAGAGTAAAGTTGACCCATTCCCTTTCACCTTCCTCCTCTTCCTCTCCATTGTAACAGTTTTCTCTTGCCTTTTTTATTTGAGGTAATTTACCCTATTCTATCTTTCCCGTTCACCTTCTCTCATTATATTGCCCTCACCTCCTAATTTTATTTTTTAGGTATCATCCCTTCCTATTCAGCTGATCCTGTGCCTTCTATGTATACATGTACACACACATACACACACTCACATATGCATTTATACACACATACATCCTCCTATACATACATATGTGTGTGTGTGTGTGTGTGTGTGTGTGTGTGTGTGTATGCATGTATGTTTATTCCCTTCAACTATCCTCATATTGAGAAAATCTCATGAGTTACAATTATGGTTTTTCCATGTAGGCATGTAAATAGTTCAACTTTAATAAGTTCCTTATGATTTCTTTTTCCTGTTTACCTTCTCTTGCTTCTTGTATTTGAAAGTCAAATTTTCATCAAGAATATTTGAAAGTCCTCTATTTCACTGAATGATTATATTTTCCCCTGAAACGTTATACTCAGTTTTGCTGGGTAGGTGATTCTTGGTTTTAATCCTAGCTACTTTGACCTCTGGAATATCATATTCCAAGCCCTTTGATCCCTTAATGTAGAAGCTGCTAGATCTCGTGTTATCCTGACTGTTTCTACAGTACTCAAATTGTTACTTCCTGACAGCTTGTAATATTTTCTCCTTGACCTGGGAACTCTGGAATTTGGCTATGATATTCCTAGGAGTTTTCTTTTTGGGTTCTTTTTTCAAAAGGTGATAGTTGAATTTTTTCCATTTCTATTTTGCCCTCTGGTTCTAGAATATTACTGCAGTTTTCCTTGATAATTTCTTGAAAGATGATTTCTAGGCTCTATTTTTGATCATGGCTCTCAGTTAGTCCAATAATTTTAAAATTATCTCTCCTTGATCTATTTTCCAGGTCAGTGCTTTTTCCAGTGAAATATTTCACATTGACTTCTATTTTTTCATTTGTTTGGATCTGTTTTATAGTGTCTTAATTTCTCAAAAAGTCATTAGCTTCCATTTGCTCCAGTCTAATTCTGAAGGAATTATTCTCTTCAGTGAGTTTTTGAAATTCCTTTTCCACCTTGTCAGTTCAGCTTTTCAAGACATTCTTCTCCTTATTGGTTTTTTGGGCCTCTTTTGCCATTTGAGTTAGTCTACTTTTTATGGTGTTATTTTCTTCAGTATTTTTTTGGGTCTCCTTTAGCAGGCTCTTGCTTTGCTGTTCATGATTTTCTTGCATCATTCTCATTTATCTTCCCAATTTTTCCTCTGCTTCTCTTACTTGATTTTCAGAATCCTTCTTGAGCTCCTCCATGGCCTGTAACCAATTCATATTTTTCTTGGAAGCTTTTGATGTAGCAGTTTTGACTTTGTTGACTTCTTCTGGTTCCATGTTTTGATTTTTTTTGCCCCCCAAAAAAGATTCTGTGGTCCAATTGTGTTTCCTCTTCTTGCTCATCTTACCAGCCAATTACTTGACTTTGAGCTCTTTGAACTCTGTTCCCAGAGTGGAGAGAGCTGTGTCCCTAATTGCTGGGATTTTTGCAGATGTTCACATGAGGAGGGCGCCCTCTCTACAGCCACCACAAGCACTGGCACACTGGCCACATATCCCAGCACCACACTTCAAGACCCCCATCCAGATTTAGGCAGCTTGCAAGAGCGATTATCCTCTGAATGGTTACTTGATCCCCCTATAATCTGTAGGCCAGGAGCTCCAGAGGTAGCCATGTGGCAGCAGCTGTAGCTACTGCATCTCTTCTACCTCCTGCCCCAGGAACAGGGGCCAGACTGCTGTCTGCTGTCACCCAGTTCCAATAGAGTTCCCCACTGACTTTTTTCCCTTCTCTTTGGTATTTATGGTTTGAGAAGTCTGGAAATCTCCATAGCTGATGGTGATTTACTGTCTTGAACTCTGCTCTGGTCACTCTGTTCTGCTGGTGGGGGCCGCTGGCCTGGGTTGGTGTGGCTCAGGCGGGACTGCACTTGGCTCCCTGCTGGGTGTAATAGACCCTTCCTATTGGCGTGCTTCACTGCCTTCAATGGGAGATTTGTTTCTCTGTCACTTTGTGGGTTCTGTAATTCTAAAATTTGTTTAGAGTCATATTTCACAGGTACTGGAGGTGGTTGGAGAGGGAACTCAGACAATTTCCTGCTTTTACTCCTCTATTTTCGTTCTGCCCCCCAAGAATTCTCCCGTTTTCTTAAGGGCTCACTGCCATATCCTAAAATCCTTATTTTGTAGGGGTTCCCAATGTGATGTCTTAGTTTTAATGAAATAGAATTGTATTTCATTTATTTTCTGTTCTTTGTTGCTTTTTTACTCAGCTGTTTAATGTGTTAAATTCTAATCTGGATACAAAATGCCAAAGATGGTCACAGATTGAATCCTAATAAATTTAAAACTGAAAATCCAGGAATAAAAAGAAATGCCAAATTACCCCAAAGAAAGTTCAAATTTAAATCTTTTTAAGTATGTTTAAATATTGCTTCCTGTTTGATCCTACTTCAAGACAGTAACACAGGCAAGTTTTTGCTGCTTTAGGTTTTTTTTTTTTTTTAAGTTGGTGTTTGCTTCAAGTCAGGACTAGAATTTTATCTCTTCTAGAGAGAATTCTAGAGAGTTCTTATTTTCCATGAAAACTACCTGGATGTCCTGTATCCATAATCTCCCAACCTTAGCATATCTGTCACTTCTGAATTGGTACTGTTACCAGTAGAATTACTCAGTTGTCTACTGAAAATTTTACCTAGCAGTTTTTAGTAATTCCTTCTAAACCAGGTTAAAGGCATAAAATACTGCTATTTATACTTGCTTTCTTACAACTTATTTTAGGAAAATAAACTGCCTAGCAATTAATTTCTTATAAACATACCCTGTAAAATGTTGCTTCAACATAATCTTTAATTATATTATTATGTTGAGCGGTTAAGTTGTATAGTATATAGTAGCTAGTATAATAGATAGAGAGCTGGACCTAGGGGCAGGAAGACCCCCAAGCTCAAATCTAGTCTCAGACACTTCTTAGTTTTGTGACTTTGATCAAGTCATTTAACATTCTTGTCTCTTCAGTTGTAAAGGGGATCATGATAGTATCTAACTCTCAGGATTGTTGTGAGAATCAAATGAGATATTTGTAAAACATGTCGAAAATCTTAGAGATTTATAAATGCTAGTTATATTATAGAGAAAAGACACCATATCATTGGGAAACATCACTGAAGCTTTTGGGTAATTACTTGGACTGTAGCTGTTTGGTCACCATCTATAATGTTTTGCCTCAGGTCATGTGTTTATGAAAGTGAACACATTAGGTAGGATATGAGTGTGTAATATTTTAATCCTGTTCCTCATTTTGAAATAAATTTTTAGAAAGTTGTATCCGAAGAAATATTCCGCAACAACCATATGCCAATAAATCTATAGATGTCTAGTGTGTTTTAAAATACCTATTTTGTTTATACTCTGAACAGATTTGTTGTAAGGAAATTATTCATTTGTATTGAATACAAATTCATTTGAACAAATGTCAGTTGCCCTCTATGTGTAAGGTGCTATACCTAAGCCCCAGAGACAATTGAAATGGAAACAAAATAGTCACTATACTCAGGGAGCTTTCTGGGGTGAGATTTACTCACTAATAAGTGAATGGTATAGAATTTGAGAAGGGAGAGCTAACAACTGAGAAATTTGGGAAGAGCAAATTCTCCAGAGAGTCACCTGATTTGAGTCTTGAAATGAGGCAAGTATCCTACAGTGGTGGGTTAAGAAATGTGGAAATGGAGGGAAGAAGTATAGATAATCCCTTCCTGGGGAAGATGAAGATGTTAAAGGAAGATGAGATGTAGAGCACTACTTTGAAGGAATGTGTAGGGTATAGGTATATTTTAGGTGGAAGGGTTGGAGGTAATAAATGAGAAGAGATTGAAGAATATCACAGAATAGATGGGAAAGGGTGTCATAATTAGCATGTGTAGAAGGGTTGCTCCTTTTTCTGAGGAAGAGGCGGCATCACAATGAGAAAGAATGGGATTGATATAGAAGGGTTTTGAGGAATAAAATAGGGGAAAAGAAAGAACTTTAAACTGATGACCTCTGTTTTTCCCCCTACTAAAGTAGGAGGTGAAATTAAAGGGGAATATTGAGGATAGTGTAGGGGCTTGGGTACAGAAGATTTGACCATATTTTCCCCTGAAACAAAATACTCAGTTTTGCTGGGTAGGTAACCCTTGGGTTCATTCCCAGGTCTTTTGCCCTCTGGAATATCATATTCCATGCCCTTCGATCCCTCAGTGTAGAAGCTGCCAGGTCCTGGGCTATTCTGATTGTGTTTCCACAATATTGAAATTGTTTCTTCCTGGCTGCTTGTAGTATTTTCTCCTTGATCTGGGGATTCTGGAACCTGGCTATAATATTCCTGGGAGTTTTCTTTTTGGGATCTTTTTCAGGAGGTGATCTGTGGATTCTTTCAACCTCTATTTTGCCCTCTGGATCTAAAACATCAGGGCAGTTTTCCTTGAGAATTTCTTGAAGGGTGATTTCTAGGTTCTTTCCTTGATCATGGCTTTCAGGTAGTCCAATAATTTTTAAATTGTCTCTCCTGGATCTATTCTCCAGGTCAGTGGTTTTTCCCATGAGATATTTCACATTGCCTTCTAATCTTTCGTTTGTTTGGATCTGCTTAACAGCATCTTGATTTCTCATAAAGTCACTAGCTTCCATTTGCTCCAGTCTAACTCTGAAGGAATGAATCTCCTCAGTGAACTTTTGAGATTCTTTTTCCATCTGGCAAATTCGACTTTTTAAGGCATTCTTCTCCTCGTTGCCCTTTTGGGCCTCCTTAGCCATTTGAGTTAGTCTATTTTTTAAGGTGTTGTTTTCCTCAGTCAGGCTGTTGACCCTCATTTCATACTTTTCCTGCATCCTTCTCATTTCTCTTTCTAATTTTTCCTCCACTTCTCTTATTTGATTTTTAAAGTCCTTCTTAAGGTCCTCTATGGCCTGCAACCGCTCATGTTTTCCCCTGGGGCTTTTGGAGCAGGACTTCTGACCTCACAGTCCTTTTCCCGCTCTATGCCCCCAAAATAGGAGTCTAGGGTTGCATTTTTCTGTTTCCTTTGCCTTGGCATGTTGCCACTTAATTACTTGACTTTTGGGCTTGTTGCCACACTATGGCTTTAAGGCCAGATAGAGGAATTTTCGTCCCGAACGTGTGGGGGGCAACTTCCGTTTCTGGCAAGCTGTAAACCCACCCACAACTTCCACCCTAGATCACAATCCAGATCCAGGGAGGTTAAAGCAAGAGCGATTACCCCCCAAGACTGATCGCTGGATCTCCCCACGATTTGTAGGCTGGGAGCCGGAAATGCCTCTGAAAACTACAAAATGGCGTGTCTCCTCAGCAGCTTCTAGCCCCCAGGGGAGGGAGCTGACGCATTCCCCAAATACAGGTCCCAAAGTCCATAGGACACTAACCTCTTACTTTGTCCTAGGCAAGTCTATGTTGATAATTCTGGCGTCTCCACAGTTCCTGGTGTTCTGGGGTTCCTCCAGCCGGCTGCTGGCCCTGCTGCCCTGGGGCTAAAACCTCGGCTCACGTGGACCTGGGCTCGGCTCGGCTCTGCGCTCTGCGCGCTGCCGGCTCCCAGACCACTGCGCTGGTCCTTCCTGCAGGGTGCTGGGCTGTCCTCAGCGGGAGGTTAGCTTCTCTGTGTCGTTCTGTGGGTGCTGGGGCTCCAGAAGATTTTCAGAGTCCTTTTTTACATAGTTTGTGGAGAATCTGGGGGCAGAGAGGCTTGGACGAGCTGTTTCTACTCCGCCATCTTGGCTCCGCCCCCGGTACAGAAGATTTGGATGATGATTATGCATATACTGAGAAAAAGTTATAAGGGCTGTTGTGTATCCAGTCAGTGATCAGTTGAGATTTGATGTTAAATTTGTATCTGACCCCGTCAGCTTTGTTATGTGATTTTCTCCAGCAGCCTTCAGGAACACTCTAGTTATTATTATTATCATTCTTTTACTTTTCATTATTTATTTATTTATCTATTTGTCCTTCATTTGCAAAATGGACCCCTGACATCACAAGGTGCTGTTTTGACTCCTGAGTAAATTAGATTTGAGTGAGGCTGAGTTGCACAGTCATCAGCCTCACTCTCTCTTTCAGAGTCGTCAAAGTCTGGTGGCAAGACAAAAGTCAGGATGACTGACTGTGGTCCAGGATTCAGTCAGTGGATAACTGTGGAATCTTCAGTGTCTGACTAAACTCTTAAGTCCTCCATGGCCTGCTTCATGGTTATTGGAACAAATTTTTCTCATCTAATCATTTGAGCAGGGGAAGTTTTCACATAACTGGAGTAGATACTTCCTAAGTCACCAAAGCAGTGGCTTTGTTGCCTGTTGATTACCCTCCACCCAGTTTAGCCTGTTTGCTGAGACGATTTACTGGAGTGTGGCTGCCAGGCAAGCTACAGCTTCTCAGAGCCATGGGTGACAGTTGCATGCTAGGCACATACCAAGGGTGAATGAGCAGCCCTGAAAAGAGTTTGGCAAATCCTCACACCACATGTGCTAGTCTTCTTTGAACACCCATACACTGCAGAACACTGTAGCAAAAGTGTAGAGAAGAGGGTGAAATTAAGCCACCCAGTGTTGGGATTGGTGAAGGATGAGTATCAGAACAAAAGAAAGCAGTGGCTTTAATCATAGGGTGAAGGAAGAGAGAGCTCAGAGCTTAAGGAGTGACAGACTGAGAGAAAAGAGAAGGGTAGAGGAAGTAGAGAAATTATACTGAGAATAAAAAAGGCTTGGAGGTTTAAATGAAACAAAGTAGAGGGGAAAAATAAAAACACAGAAATTTTTATAATCAGAGAATTGCAAAGGCAGTAGGTTATTATGGTTAGTGAGATCTAAAATGCGACTTTATGCAATACTATGGGGGAGATAGGCCAGTTAGGTGTATTGGTGGATAGAGTGCCAGAGCTTGCAGTCAGGAAGACTCATCTTCCTGAGTTCAAATCTGGCCTCAGGCATTTAGTAGTTTTGTGACCCTGGGCAAGTCACTTAGTCCTGTTTGTCTCAGTTTCTTCATCTGTGTAATGAGCTGGAGGAGGAGATGGCAAACCTCTTCAGTATCTTTGCCAAGAAAACCCCAAATGGGATCATGAAAAGTCAAACATGACTGAAAAAACTGAACAACAATTTGAGGGAGTGAAATTATAGGTCGTGGAAAGGTTATTTGAGAAGAAATCAGCATGTATATATGGTGAAGTGCCTGGGCATGAAAGCAGGAGTTTTTTGAAGGCACTGACCTAGGTTCTGAAGTTGTGACAAAAGATCTGGACCAAGTGATATTGATGGATAGAATTAACCTTAAAGGAGGAGATATTGTTTAGTGGTAGTATTAATAGTCTGCAACAGGGATTCTTAACCTGGAGTCCACAATTTTTGTTTTGTCTTGTTAACATTTTGATAAACTGTCTCAGTATATTTAGTTTTCCTTTGTAATCCTATATGTTTCATTTTATGCATTTAAAAATATTATTATGATTCTTATTCACTGTAATGCCAAAATGATCCATCACACACAAAAAACTCAGAACTCCTGCTGTAAAAGTAGCATTGAAGAACAAGGGATATACCTACTTCTTCTTGGGAGATGGGGAAAAAGTAGGGTGTGGGGTAGGAGGGCTACATGTGGGCGGGAAGGAGGGAGAAGAGAGATGTACTGTAGGTCCCATCTTCCTATCAGTCAGTCAGTGAGCATTTTAAAAGTGCCTGTTCTAAGTGCCAGGATGTGAGAAGGCCGGGAAGAGTGTGAAGAAGATGTCAGAGGGCATATGGAATGGAAGGGCAGAGAGTAGCATGGGAGAGACATAGATAAGAGAGTATGGTGAATATTGCAGGGAGAAAGTATTTTTGCCTGAGGAGATGATGACTGTTAATTATGGGGTTAAGGAAAGCTGAAGCTGAATATTTGCCTTGATCAAGATGGAGAGGAACCAATTCATCCTCATCTCTTAAGTTTCAGTATCATAAGATTAAAAAGAATATTCTGTCTTTTCTGTTTAGTTTTCACTGTCAAATAAGTTTTATTTTCCAACATTTATTCTGAGCGTATAACACTTACCTTTTTAAAAATGTATCATATTCTTTTAGTGAAAACTGAAATTTCTCATGATTTCTGTCTAAAACTACTAAGCTTTCCTTTTAAAGTTTTTGTATAAAATATTTTTTGTTTTCAAAGATTTCTTTACAATTGATAAAATTCCTGCCACCTTTCCTCCAGTATATCTTTTGCTTTTCTATCTCCATGGGTGGGGGAATTAACGAATCAACTTAAACCAAAAATACATACAGTATTTCACCACTATAATTTCCCTTCTCTGCAAGAAAGGGAGGGATATGCATTCTCCTTTTGGTTCTTCAGGGCCAGCCTTGTCAATACAGGCCTTTTGGTTTCAGTTTATTTTCGCATTCTTTCCATTTACACTCTCATAAAACTAAATGAAGTAAGTGAAATAAAGAGAACCAGGAATTATTTACCTACTTTTGTTTATTTCACTTTGCATCATTTCAGAATTCGTTCTATGCTTGTATCAGCTTCATATTCAGCATTTTTTTTAACCAGGTAGTAATCATGCATTTCATTTTTGTACCACAAAAACCACACGCAAAAAAGATAGGCATTCTCCACTTGATGGGCATTTTGTTTCTGTTTCTTGGCCATTATTTAAAAAAGGAAAGTACCTATGTAAATATTGTACCATATGTGGGATGTTCTAAAGCTGATTTCTTGGGGCACATACTGAAAAATTATAGTATGTGACCATACTGACGTATGCAAATACCTTCAAGTGGTACTATTGTCAGCTTTACCATGATTTTATAGTCCCTTGTAACAACCTGAAAGGTGATTACATTGAGAAAATACTGTGAAACAAAGAGGTATTATGTCAACAAATAAATTTCTGCATACATCAGTGGTTTTGGTCTGGATATAGATACTGCAGAAGAGGATATTGCTTTTCCTGTCATCTGTGCATCAAATATATTGTGTAGTAAGAAGACAAAACTCACAAGAAGAAATTTGGGCAGGGGCATAGGGAAACATAGCAAAATTTTGTCTGTTGACCACCAAAACTAGAAGTGATATTGTTGTAGAGAGTACTAGAAAAAAAAATCATATCCTAATATATAAGAAAAATAGTGGTAATTGGAGGATTTAACCTCTCTGGACATTGGAGTTCTCCCTCTGACATATCAGAGTAGCTGATAAATTTATCACTTGATGACAATTTAATCTTTCAAGAGGTGGAAGAAATGGTAAGATTAATTTTTATACTGTATATGCTTCTAATTAAAACAGAGAAACTGATTGATGAACTGGAAAGGACAGGAACCTTTAGAGCTAATGGCAACTACAAAATACTTGGTGATAGTGAAGGTAAATCAAGCCAGGTGTTATCTGACATATTGTCCTAGACCTTGAGAAAGTTGAATTCAGAAGATTCAGAGAAAGGATACTTAGGATCACATGCAGTGATATATATATATATATTTTTTTTTTGGTAGGGGAAATTGATCCAGGAATAAGGGGAAGCTTTCAAGAATAAAATTCTGAAGACAGAAGCAGAAATTATTTTGATGAGATAAGGTGGGGGGGGAACAACTTTTTTTTTAAAAGTTTATTTTTTTCAACATTCACTTCCATAAGTTTTAAATTTTCTCCTCTTCCCCTCTCTAATATGGCATGCAATGTGATGCAAACTCTACATGTACATTCCTATTAAACATTCTTATTTTCACATTAATCATGTTGTATAGAAGAGTTATAATGAATGAGAAAAACCATGAGAAAGAAAAAAAAAAAACAAAAAGAAAATAGCCTGCTTTACTCTGCATTCACACTCCATAATTCTTTCTCTGGATGTAGATGGCATTTTTCATCATGAGTCCTTTGGAATTGTTTTAGATTCTTGCATTACAGAGAAAGGGATAAGTCTATCAAAACCAGTCATTGAAGACTGTGGCTTTTACTGTGGACAATGTTTTCCTGGTTATGCTCACTTCACTCCACATCAGTTCATATAATCTTTCCAGGATTTTCTGACATCCACCTGTTCATCATTTCTTATAGCACAGTAGTATTCTATTGTATTCATATACCACAACTTGTTCCTCAGTTGATGAGCATTCCCTCAATTTACAGTTCTGGGCCATCACAGAAAGAACTGCTGTAAATATTTTTGCACATATGGGTCCTTTCCCCATGTTTAGGATCTCTTTGGGATATAGTCCTAGAAGTGGTATTCCTGGTTCAAAGGGTTGGCTCATTTTTATAGCCCTTTGGGCATAGTCCTAATTGCTTCCCAGAATGGTTGGATCAGGTGGGCGGAGTCAAGATGGCAGAGTACAAGTGAGAATTTGCTTGAGCTTGTCCCCCAATCACCTCCAGTACCTGTAAAAAAGGACACTAAACAGATTTTAGAGCTACAGAACCCACAAAATGACAGAGTGAAACACATTTTCAGCTGAAGACAGCCTGGCAGACTGACAGGAAGAGCCTGTCGCACCTAGCTGGGGATGGAACGAAGTCCTGTGTGGGTCACATAGGCACAGATTGGGCTGGAGTAGACCTCAGGAGACTGAACCACTGGCAGCTGTTTTGGTTTCCTGACTTCCCAACTCACAAATGCCAATGATATAAAAGATCCATAGGAAAACTGAGTGAAATAAGAGCCCAGTGTAACCCCAGGCCCTGGGGGCAGTGAATATGTCAGTAGTATCAGCAGCAGCAGCAGCAACAACAACAGTGACTGCTTCCGGAGCTCTAGACCCACAGATAGTGGGTGGATCAAGCAGCTGATCAGAGGTCAATTGCAGGAATCTCTTTGCTGATGCTGAGGCCGGATTCTCTTGCTTTGTCCTGTTTGGGTCTGGGTTGCAGTCTTTGGTGGCAGTCTTGGGATGGGTCTCTGGCATGGCAGAACTTGTGGTGGCTGTGGAGAAGGAGTCCTCCTCACAGTTCTGAAGCAGATGCCTAGAAGTAGCTCTGACAACAGCTGCACAAATTTAAAAATTCAAAATTCCAGAGATTTGGAACATAGCACTTTCCACTTTGGAAGCAGAGTTCTACCATAGCAAAAGCTCAAAGTCAACTAATTGGCTGACAAGATAAGCAAACCGAGTAAGAGAAATCAGACTGTAGAATTGTTCTTTGGTGACAAAGAAGATCAAAACATAGGATCAGAAGAAGACAACAAAGTCAAAACTCCTGTGTCAAAAGCCTCAAAGAAAAACATGAATTGGTCACAGGCCATAGAGGAGCTCAAGAAGGATTTTGAAAATCAAGTAAGAGAAGTAGAGGAAAAATTGGGAAGAGAAATGGGAGTGATGAAAGAAAATCTTGAAAAACAAGCCAACAGATTGCTAAAGAAGACAAACCCCCCCAATACTGAAGAAAATAACACTTTTAGAAAGCAGACTAACTCAAATGGCAAATGAGGTCCCAAAAGCCAATGAAGAGAAGAATGCCTTAAAAAGCAGAATTGGACAAAGGAAGCAAAACAAACAGAGCAACCCAACTTTACACTCCTATTTTGGGGACAAAAAGGATCAAAGCATGGAACAGAAGGAAGACAGTGAAATCAGAACTCCTGCACCAAAAGCTTCAAAGAAAAATATGAGCTGGTTACAGGCCATAGAGGACCTTAAGAATTTTGAAAAGCCAATAAGAGAAGTGGAAGAAAAAATTGGGAAGAGAAATGAGAATGATGCAAGAAAATTATGAAATGAGAGTCAACAACCTGACTGAAGAAAATAACACCTTAAAAAAATAGACTAACTCAAATGGCAAAAGAAGCTCAAAAAAGGCAATGAAGAAAAGAATGCCTTAAAAAGCCAAATTTGCCAGATGGAAAAAGAATCTCACAAGGTCACTGAAGAGAATCATTCCTTCAGAATTAGACTGGAGCAAATGGAAGCTTGTGACTTTACGAGAAATCAAGATACTATTAAACAGATCCAAACAAATGAAAAAAATAGAAGGCAATGTGAAATATCTCATTGGGAAAACCACTGACCTGGAAAATAGGTCTAGGAGAGATCATTTAAAAAATAATTGGACTACCAGAAAGCCATGAATCAAAAAAAGAACCTAGAAATCATCCTTTAAGAAATTCTTGAGGAAAATTGCTCTGATGTTTTAGAACCAGAGAGCTTCAGCAGTGATTTTGGTGGAGCAGCAGAAGAAGGAACAAAGAATGCTAAAAACATTAATTGTTGGTGCTATGACTGTGAGTTCTTTTTTCAATGACCAGTGAGCTGAATCATGTAAATATTGACATTTTGGAGAGAAATGAAACTGGAAGGAAGTTGTGGCTAAATGAAAAGACGACTTCTTGTGAAGAGGCCAATAGCAAGAATCATTTTTATTGTGTTTCCCAAAGCAGCAAGAAATACTATTTCATTGAACATTTGGCCATCTTATCTTGTAGCACTCAGGATGATCATAAACAGATGAATAATGTCAACAATAATGGTACCTTAAGCACTGACATCTGTTGCAGAGAAATTCTAAGAAGGACTTGAAATGATCCTTCAAATCAATTCAAAATATACTTTGATAATTTAATTAATGACTTCATTGTGAAAGTGGGTATCAGGCAGGACAGAAAAAAAAAGCATGTTCGGAAACTTGGTTAGGTTTAAGAAATAAAAGATATTAAATAAAGGCTTATAGATTGCTCAAAGAAAAAGAAAAAATAGAATTGGCCAAATGGAAAAGGAGGTCCAAAAGTTCACTGAAGAAAGTAATTCCTTCAAAATTAGAATGGAGCAAATGGAAGCTAATGTCTTTACGAGGAATCTAGGTTATTATAAAACAGATCCAAAAGAATTAAAACATAGAAGACAATGTATAGTTAGTCTTTAACAACATGACTACTATGGAAATGTTTTGCCAGATGGAGAAAAGAATCTCACATACATAACCTATCTTGAATAACTTGTCTTCTAAATGGGGGTGGGTGAGGACGGGAGAAGGAAGAGAATCTGGAACTCAATGTTTTAAAAACAAATGTTTAAAAATTATTTTTACGTGCAACTGGGAAATAAGATATGCAGGCAATGGGATATAGAAATCCATCTTGCCCTACAAGTGAGTAAGGGGGAAGGGAGTAAAAGGGGGGATATGGGAGGACTTAAGAGAAGGCAGACTGGGAGAAGGGAGTAATCAGTATGCTTGCTATTTTGAGGTGGGGGTAGGGAAGAGATGGGGAGAAAATTTGGACCTCAAAATCTTGTGGAAATGAAGGTTGGGAACCCTCCTCCCAATAAATAAATTCTAGTGGGGAAAATAGAATGGTGGATCAGCTCACAGCTTAAGAGTGGAACTTGTTAAAAACGAATCTGATGTGCATAAAGGGAACTTATCAACCAGTTCAGATTTTTAAAAGACATATATTGTAACTGTAAACAAGGTCAGGTAATTAAAACTGAATTCAGACAAAAGGCCAGGATGGCGGAGTAGAAATAGCTCATCCAAGCCACTCTGCCCCCAGATTCTCCCCAAACTATGTAAAAGGGGACTCTGACCAACTTCTGGAGCCCCAGCACCCACAGAATGACACAGAGAAGCTAACCTCCCCCTGAGGACAGCCCAGCAGCCCTGAAGGAAGGACCAGCGCAGTGGTCTGGGGGCCTGCAGCGCGCAGCACACAGAGTACAGGAAACCAAGCCAAGCCCAGGTCCCTGTGAGCCAATGTTTTAGCCCCAGGGCGTCAGGGCCAACAGCCGGCTGGAGAGACCCCAGAACACCAGCAGCTGTGGCAACTCCAGAATTATCAACATAGACATGCCTAGGACAAAGTAAGAGGTTAGTGTCCTATGGACTTTGGGACCAGTATTTTCGGAATGCATCAGCTTCCTCCCCTGGGGGCTAGAAGCCTCTGAGGAGACACGCCATTTTGTAGTTTTCAGAGGCAGCTCCAGCCCCTGGCCTGCGAACTATAGGGAGATCGAGCGATAAGTCTTGGGGGTTAATTGCTCTTGCTTTAACCTCCCTGGATCTGGATTGTGATCTAGGGTGGAAGTCGTGGGTGGGTTTACGGCTTGCCAGAAACGGAAGTTGCCCCCCACACGTTCCAGACGAAAATTCTCCTATCTGTCAGCAAAGCCATAGTGTGGCAACAAGCCCCAAAATCAAGTAATTAAGTGGCAACATGCCAAGGCAAAGGAAACAGAAAAATGCAACCCTAGACTCCTATTTTGGGGACATAGAGCGGGAAAAGGACTGTGAGGTCAGAAGTCCTGCTCCAAAAGCCCCAGGGGAAAACATGAGCGGGTTGCAGGCCATAGAGGACCTTGAGAAGGACTTTAAAAATCAAGTAAGAGAAGTGGAGGAAAAATTGGAAAGAGAAATGAGAAGTATGCAGGAAAAGTATGAAATGAGGGTCAACAGCCTGACTGAGGAAAACAACACCTTAAAAAATAGACTAGCTCAAATGGCAAAGGAGGCCCAAAAGGGCAATGAGGAGAAGAATGCCTTAAAGTCGAATTTGCCAGATGGAAAAAGAATCTCAAAAGTTCACTGAGGAGATTCATTCCTTCAGAGTTAGACTGGAGCAAATGGAAGCTAATGACTTTATGAGAAATCAAGATGCTGTTAAACAGATCCAAACAAATGAAAGATTAGAAGGCAATGTGAAATATCTCATGGGAAAAACCACTGACCTGGAAATTAGATCCAGGAGAGACAATTTAAAAATTATTAGACTACCCAAAAGCCATGATCAAAGAAAGAAGCTAGAAATCACCCTTCAAGAGATTCTCAAGGTAAATTGCCCTGATGTTTTAGATCCAGAGGGCAAAATAGAGGTTGAAAGAATCCATAGATCACCTCCTGAAAAAGATCCCAAAAAGAAAACTCCCAGGAATATTATAGCCAGGTTCCAGAATCCCCAGATCAAGGAGAAAATACTCCAAGCAGCCAGGAAGAAACAATTTCAATATTGTGGAAACACAATCAGAATAGCCCAGGACCTGGCAGCTTCTACACTGAGGGATCGAAGGGCATGGAATATGATATTCCAGAGGGCAAAAGAACTGGGAATGAACCCAAGGGTCACCTACCCAGCAAAACTGAGTATTTTGTTTCAGGGGAAAATATGGTCATTCAGTGGAATAGAGGACTTTCAAGCATTCTTGAGGAAAAAACCAGAATTGAATAGAAAATTTGACATCCAGACACAAGAAGGAAGAGATGCCTGAGAAGGTAATCAGGAAAAGAAATCAAAAGGAACTTATCAAAGTTGAACTATTTACATTCCTATATGGAAAAGCAATAACTGTGACTGATGATATCTTTCTTACTATGAAAATAATGGAAGAAGGGGGTGTGGTCATATGAATACATATGTGAATGTGTGTGTATATGGTTACAGTTATATATGGATAGAGGGCATAGGTTGAATTTGTTGGGAAGGGAGTATACTCAAGGGATGAAATTATGAGGTGAGAGAGGAAAATGGCAAGAGGAGATGGGGAGAGACAGGGTAGGGAAAACTATCTCATGTAGAAGAAGCAAGGGGAAGTGGTTGCAAGGGAGGGGGAGAATAGGAAGGCAAAAAGGCAAAACTACATTCTCATTGAATTTGGTTGAGGGAGAGAATGACATACATACTAAATAGGATATCTCAACCTACAGCAGAATAGGGGGAAGGGGGATGAGAGGAGGGATGATGGATGGGAGGGCATCCTTTGGGGGAGGGGAGGTTGGAAGTACCCACTATAGAAGAGGGACAGGATCATGTAGGGAATGGACCAGGTGGGGGGTGGGATGAGTGGGAGGGAATTATAAGCAGCCTTGTACAATATATCTACTATGATAATGTTTTGCATAGCTAGACATGTACAACAAATACTGAATTACTTATCTTCCCAGAGGGAATGGGTGACAAGGGAGGAAGGAAATGGATCTGAAATTCGAGGTCTTAACATTAAATGTTTCAAATATATACAAATACTATTATTAATACTCTTTTGCTTGTAATTGGGAGATAATATGTGCAGGCATTGGGACACAAAGATTCACCTTCCTCTAATCGAAAAGTCAGAGGGGGTATGGGAGAAGGTATGGGAGAGAGCAGATTGGAGGAAACGATATCTTGCGGGACTGCTATTCTGGGAGGGTGGGTAGGGGAAAAACGGGGGGAAAATGATTGTAACTCAAAATCTGGTGGAAATGAATGATGTAAAACAGAAGTTAATAAAGCATTTGTTTAAAAAAAAGACTGAATTCATAAGTAGGGGCATTTTTACAGTAATCATTAGTCAGTAAGCATTATTATCTCCTATGTCCCTGGCATTCTAATCATTGGGGACACAACAAAAGTCAAAAGACACTGCTTGCCCTGTGCATTATTATTATTCATAGTCTCTATGGAATAAGGAGGGGCTTTTACTGCGTTTCATAATGAACCATTCAGTATTAAAGCACTGATATGGGCTAGACACTGTACTAAACCCTGTGGATACAAAGAAAAGTGAAAGACAGTCTTTACCCAGGAGGAACTCACATTCTGATGGGGGAGACAACAGGAAAAAAACAGGAGGTAATTAACAGAAAGAAGGAACAACAGTCCAGAAGGATCTGGAAAGGCTTTATGTAGAAGATGGGGATTTTAACTGGAACTTGAGGAAAGCCGTGTAAACCAGGAGGCAAAAATGAGGTTGGGGAGAGAACATTCCCGGCACAGAAACATCGAAGAAAAATGCCCTTTGCCAAGAGATTTAATATCTTGTTTGAGCAATAGCAAGGAGGCTGGCCAGTGGCACTGGATCAGAGAGTAGTAAAGACTGGTAAAAGGTCAAAGGTGGAGATAAGTTCTGAAGGGCTTTGAATATCAAGCAGGATTTATTTGATCCTGGAGATGGTAGGGAGCTATTGGAGTTTATTTCCATGAGTGTACTTATGTGAATGTGTATATGTGAGAAATGATGAGACATTCAATTTAGGAAAATTTGGTGATTGAATGGAGGACATATTGAAGTGGGGAGAGACTTGAGGAAGGCAGACCAATCAGCAGGCTGTTGTGGTAATGCAGGAATGAGGTGATAAGGTTCCTGCTAGAGTGGTGGCATTATCAGAAGAGAGGAGGTGGCTTATTTGAAAGCTATTGTAAAGCTGAAATTCATGGAACTTAACACCTTGGATATGGGGGCATGGGAAAGAGTGAGCAGTGGAGCCTACAAGGTTTAGGCAGAGCAGTGGTGCCCTTGACAATAGGGATGTTGGGAAGGCAAGAGGGTTTTGGGGGAAAGATAGTGAGTTCCCTTTGGGATATGTTGATCTTAAGATGTTTGCTATACATCCAGTTCAGTATGGGTAACAGGCAGTTGGAGATGAGAGACTGGAGGTGAGTAGAGAGGTTAGGGCTGGATAAGTAGATTTGAGAATCCTCAGTACAGTGTATATGATAACTGAATCCCTGAGAGCTGGTGAGATTGCAAAGTGAGGTAGCATAAAGGGAGAAGAGAACCTAGTATAGAAGCCTATTGGATACCTAGACTTACCAGGGATTTAATGAGATGTAAAAGGATTGCCTTGTCACAGTAATAACCCAGTTGTTTTTAAATTCTTTTTTTTTTTTTTTGGAGTGGGGGAGGCAAGGCAGTTGGGGTTAAGAGACTTTCCCAAGGTCACACTGTTAGTGTGCCACGTGTCTGAGGCCACATTTGAACTCAGGTCCTTCTGACTATAGAGCTGATGCTCTATTCACCGTGCCACCTAGCTGCAACATGATTTTCTATATTCATCCATATGGTGTAGTGAAGTAGCATTAAATTTAATGTGCCATATGTTTAACTACGCCTTCATTCTTGAGTGTATAACATATTCCTAGATTTTTGATATAACAAACAATATTGTTATAAAATTTTTTGTAGTTTTGACTTATTTCTTTCTTTCAATGGCCTCTATAGGATACCTTCCAAATTGGGAAACTTCTGGATAACTTTAAATTTTTTGGACATAATTTTTACTTGTTTTTGGGAATAATTGAGAATCTATCTGGAGCTACACTGGGAGTGTATTAAGAATGAGTTTTTTCCGGGGTGGCTAGGTGGGTGGTGAATAGAGCAAGGGCTCTGTAGTCAGGAGGACCTGATTTCAAATTCGGCCTCTGCCACTTAACATCTCCCCACCCCCAATAAACAAACACAAAACAAACTAGCTGTGTGACCTTGGGCAAGTCACTTAACCCCAATTGCCCTACTTTCCCCCCTCCAAAAAGGAAAAAAAAGAAAAAGAATGAGTTTTTGCATCTTTTTTATGTTGCTATATGTAAGATCAGATATTATTACTATTTTAATGTATATTTCTCTCATTTTTAGTAACTTCCTTTATTTAAGCAGACTTCCTTTAGTCATTCTACATTTATGTGCTCTGAATTTTGGTAGGTTCTTGGTTAATTCCCTTCCTCTCTAAGTTATCTTGTATCAATTTTGCATATGCATATACGTGTGTGTAATCTCCTTGTAGGTAGGAACTATTTTACTTTCCTAAGTGCTTGTTGATTAATTTTTAACAATCTGAAACATTTCATTTTCATCTTAAATGAATATTCTCTTCCTGATGTTTTTGTACGTAAAATATGGAAAAGAAACTTTATGGTCTTTGTTTGATATTCTGCAGGTTTAAGGAAAGGATTGATCTTTTTGATTTTTCTTAGTTGTTTGGGGTTCTCTAAGTAAAAACAGTTTTGCTTTCTTTAAAAGGCTTACACTTTTTTTGGTCCTGTTTTTATGTGTCCGATAATAGTGGATAGCGCAGGCAATCCTTGAATTGCTCCTGATTTGTCTGTTGAAGTTCTAGTGTTTCTTTGGTAATTATTGTAGCAGTTCTTGATTTTAGGTAGATTTAGAAAGCCTAAAATATTAAATGCTACCTTTATATATTTTAACTCAAATACTATAGTTAGAGAAATATGAACAAATGTTCCCAATAGATGAAGACTGAATAATTTTATTATGAAGAATTGGAAAAGGATAAAATTTATCTCTTTTTAAACATTTATTAACAAAATAGCATCAATTTCACATGTACCTAAAAAAATCTTGCAAATGAGTTAACTCATATGTAGAAAACAAGAATAAGAGAAGGAACGTTGAAAATAAAAATAGAGAGAAAATAGACTTTTTTTTTTTAAAGCAATTGGGGTTAAGTAACTTGCCCAAGGTTACACGGCTAGGTTTTTTGTTTGTGCGGATTAAGTGTCGGAGTCCGAACTCAGGTCCTTCTGATTCCAGGGCCGGCGCTCTATTCACTGCGCCACCTAGCCGCCCCGAGAAAATAGACTTTTGAGCTAATAAGTAAAGCTGAGTCTCTTTGGGACAAGTTAATAATTCAGTGGATCTAACATTTTTAAGTTGAGAAAAAAACAAATTATTGGCATCTAATTAGGAAGAAATTTGCAATGTATGGAATAGAAATGGAGAAATTATCAGAAATTCATAACAAATTATGCTACTGACAAAAATATAAAATACTCAAATGAACAAAGAAGGAATAGAGAAACTAGATATCATCTGAAATTTTACAGATCAGAAATGAAAGTACATATAAAATCCCCCCCATCTGTGTGTGTGTATATGTGTGTGTGTGTGTGTGTGTGACAGTATTCACAGTGCCTACAGTAACGATAAATATGCTGATATGGTTATTAATCACATAACAGGCTCTCTACATGGGGCATATAGCTAAAACATTTATTCAAATACCAGAAAACTGAGGCCCAAAACCAGAAAGTCAAAGCCATCACAGCAGTTTCGGAGTTGGCGCATGTAGTGGCACCCATAGTTAATGTAGTAAACACCCACATTCTCAAGCCTTCAAAACAGAACAGGTTACCTCAGATAAAGATCCTTGTTTCCTCATGGCAACTGCTCAGCATTCATGCAGCTCACTCCCAGCAGCCCCCCGAAGTTCCCATCCTGGGAGTCCCCAGAAGAAATTCTTGCTGCCTCAAAAAAGGGGAGTTTGTGCCACAGCTGTTGGGGATTCCTCTTGGGCTGCAGTCCCGACAGGCCGACCTTACCTATAACCAGGTCTTTGGATGTCTCTGGCCCCGTAGATCCAGCTATGGGGAAAATGCGCAACAGAACGCCAGGACTCAGGATCAGGCTCAACAGGTTTATTTGATGGCTGCTACATGACTCCTCTGCTATCTGAATACCCGAATTCCTTCCTTCCCCTCTTCTGGGAGTTTGCTCTATATATACACCTCTGGCTGGCGGGGGAGGAGACCATTTCCCATTGGATGAAGCACTCTCAATGCACAGCAAAAGTTAATTTGCTAATTTGCAGAAAGCACCTTCAGGCATCTTGGGCCTTCGAGGCCCTTGCACTCCCTCACGCCAAATCCAGGGCTCAGGCCTTAGTAATTAGGCCCTAACAACATCTGCTGCTTCCAGTCACTACACTGACTCTATATTGGATCCGACTTCCTCTTGCCCAAGTCTTTCTTGCTACATCAGCAAGTTCAAGGGCCATGGAAGATCTCAAATCCTATAACCATTACACAGACACACACATGAACAGTTAAAACACCCTAGAAAAGAAATGTAAATTAATACAAATTGCTCACTCCAGGGTAGAGTTGGGGAGGATAGCAGTTTGTGGAGATCAGGAAAGGCTTTATGAAGGAGGTGGTACAACAACAGTGTTGTAAAACAAATACTTTGAAAGACTTAAGAGCTCTTGATCAATGGAACGACAGACCACAATTCCAGAAAACTGGTGATGAAACAACTTACCTACCTACCTATGTCCTGACAGAAAGGTGATGAACTCAAGATGCCAGTTTACATATTTATTTTTGGATATGGTGAATTGACTGAGTCCAAGTTTTACAGAACAAATCCTTTTATTAAATGGATTTCTTCTGTGAAGTTTGGATTCAGTCAAAGGGTGGCACTTGAGGACCTAGAAGGCCACATGTCACCTTGAGACCACAGGTTCCCCTCCCTTGTTCTATATGATCCAAGTAAAGGCTGTGAGAACCCTTTAAAGAATTCCAAGACAGAACATTTAAATTTCAATCACAAGCACTTAGGGGACACCTACTAACTATGGGGGTGGGCACTGTGCTAATCTTTCTGGCTAAAATTTTTAGTCAGTAGCACTTTCTGACACAGTGATAGCATCAGTATTTGGCTAAAAGTGTAACTTTTAAAAAGTGCATATTTGTTTGTGGTATTTAATCTCTTGTCTCTGTGCCTTTGCAGAAACTTTCCTTTATATCTAGAGTACATTCTTTCTTTTTAAAAATCTTGTTTATTTTTCCTATTACATGTAAAGACAATTTTTTCTGTTAAATTTTTTTTAATTTAGAGTTTTACGTTTTCTCCCTCATCTCCCCACTCCGTGTGAGGAGCTTATAGTTTTTAGGGAAAGAAATGTATGTATATACATAGATACAGAATAGATCCATGCAGACTAAATATAAGATATAAATACTTGCAACATAACTAATATCTAATGTAGCAACTAACGGGATCCAGGCAGAGGCATTATTTAGAGTATAGGTCCTTAAATTGTACTCTGTAAACTTGTCTTAAAAATATTTTGATAACTGCTTTTTAGTAGAATGGATTGATTTCCTTTGTAATCCTATTCATTTTACTTTTATGTATTTACAAACATTATTCTGAAAAGAGGTCCACAATACAAAAAAAGCTAAGAACCTCTGGCTTAGAAGGTAATACTTGGTGTACGTCTTGAAGGAAGTGAGGAGCTGTTGTATTCCAGGGTCACTTCTGAGGCAAGGAAGTGAAGTTTTATATATGAACAGCAGGCATCTAGGTGATACAATGGATAGAATGATGGGCTTGTGATCAGGGAGACTCATCTTTCTGAGTTCAAATTTGGCCTCAGATACTTAATACTTTGTGACCCCCCCCCCCCCAGGCAAATAATTTACCCTGTTTGCCTCAGTTCCTCATCTATGAAATGAGATGGGGAAGAAAATGGCAAACAACTCTAGTATCTTTATTCCCCGCAATCCTTCGCCCGGTCCAAAAAGCAAAAAGAGAAGCTAAACAACAAACCTAAATGGGGTCATGAAGAGTGAGACATGACTGAACAGCAGCAATATGAGCATTATCAAGCTAGCCAATTTGGCTGGACTATTAAGTATAAACATTTATTGAGTGCCTATTTTGTGCCATGTATTATGCAAAGTGCTTTTTACAAATATCTCATTTTATCCTCACAAGAACTCTCGAAAGTACGTGTGATTATTATTTCTATTTTATTGCTAAGGAAACTGAGGCTGAAAGGTTGAGTGACTTATCCAGGGTCACACAACTAGTAAGTGTGAGGTCAGAGTTGAATTCAGGTCTTTCTTACTCCAGGCCCAAAGCTCTATCCAGTTAGCCACTTAGATAGAAACTAAAAGAGTACAAGAAGGGGAGTAATATATAAAAAATCTAGAAATATGGATTGGTTTTTCATTGTGGTAGGTTTTAAAAGTCAACCCAGAGGAATTTATATATTTTCTTGGAGGCAATAGGGAACCACTCGAATTTCAGTAGGGAAACACTGTTCTTAAAGAAAATCACACTTAGATTTGTATGGAGGATGTATTGAACCATTTTTGCAATATGCCAGAGGAGGGGTGATGTGTCATTTGACCTAAATTTGATCTATGAAATTACATTTTCCAGCAATAGCAACTCACATAATGCTTACCAATTTACAGAGGAGTTTTTGTCCATTAATAGAAGGGGATTTCCACATTGATGAAATTCTAGATCACTGAAATAATAAAATCTTAAAATTCAGTATTAGAATAGTTCATATAACAAGGCTTTTTGAAGTGTTTCTCTAAATGACTATCACCTTAGTACATTTAAAGTACAAAGACTCACCTAAAATAAATTTTAGTTAGAATTCTTTTAGAACATATTGTTTAATGACATATAAATATTATATTCAGTTTTGAAAAGGTCCTGAATGAAGTTAAAAATTAAAAACTGAAATATCAAATGATTCACATATTAGGAGAATATGAATTTTTCCTTATAATCTTCTTTTCTTTTCATAGGAGAGACTTCAGCATGCAAACCTTCATCTGTTCGCCTTGCACCATCATTTTCATTCCATGCCGCTGGTCTTCAGATGGCTGGACAAATGCCCCATTCACATCAGCAGTACAGTGACCGCCGTCAGCCAAACATAAATGACCAACAGGTTTCTGCCTTATCTTATACTGACCAGATTCAACAGCCTCTAACTAACCAGGTATGTTTATGACATTAGACAGCTTTATTTGGGGATAACAGTTTATTGTTGCCTTAAAATTTGAGAAAATAAGAAATATGAGTGATTTGATTGGTTTTATTTGAGTTTTTCTGCTAATTATGCAAGGTTCCAAATATTTATTCTGTAAACTATTTTCAGTAGAATCAAATTACGTTTTTTAATTAAAGAAAATATACAGATTTATGTCAGAGGAGAAATGTTAGTTCAAAAAATATATTTTTTTTTGTTTAAATTTTTATTTTTATGTAGGGAAAAATCAAATATACATTTAAACCAATTTGGTTGCAAGTTCCTTAGCTTTTGCCTTTTCCAGCTTGGCAATACGAGCCACTGATTTTGGACCCATAACATTGCCACCCCAGTTACGACGGATCTCATCATATCTGTCATTATAATTGATTTTGATGGCTTCCATCGGCTTAGCCAGGGCTCCCTTATCTTCAGGGTTAACCTGTGTGAAGGCAATGCTTGTGCAGGTCTTTCTGTGAACTAAGCGACCAAGTCTCGCTTTACCTTTGATAATACAGTAAGGAACCCCCATTTTTCGGCACAAGGCAGGTAGGAAGACCACTAGCTCAATGGGGTCCATGTCATGTGCAATCACTACCAACTGTGCTTTCTTGTTTTCTACCAGGGTAGTAACAGTGTTGACACCTGCTCTGAGAACAGGTGGTCTCTTAGTGGGGACATCTCCTTTGCCTGCAGCCTTTTGTTCAGCCCGAGCCAGCAGCCTTTGCTTCTTGTCTTGCTTTGGCTCGGGTCTATACTTGTGAGCCAGTTTAAGCAGTTGAGTAGCAGTCTGACGATCCAAAGCCTGGGTGAACTGGTTAACTGCAGGTGGAACCTTCAAACGCTTATAAAGGATAGATCTTTGATGCTGCAGTCTGATGTACCGAGGCCATTTGACAAATCGAGTAAGGTCCCTTTTGGGCTGGATGTCCTGATCAATGCCAAAGTTCTTGGGATGCTTCTCAAACAAAGGATTGACCACTTTCTTGGCCTCCTGCTTCTTCACTACAGCAGGGGCCGGAGCCACCTTCTTCCCCTTGGCCTTCTTCCCTTTTAGCATCTTGGCCGGCTGAACAAGAAGCCAAAAAATATTTTTTATAAAATTATGTTACTTGAAGTAATCACTTGGTTTCTTAGAAGGTGAAAGCAGGTCATATAATAGACTGTCCATATAGAAGACAGAAGAAAAGTGTTTGAATTATTCAGACACCAGAAAACCAAATCCCAACACCACAAAGCGGAAATCATCATAGCAGCATAGAAGTTAATACAACATAACACAGCAGAGATTCAAACCATCCTTTAGCCTTCTGATAAAACAACACTCACAAACCTAGGGGTTTCCCTGGGTGTGTCCTGTCTCTCCCACCCACCTAGCTGCTCTGATTCCTAGCTTCCTATGGGCTCTGGTGTACCCTTCAGCAAACTCCTTCCACCACAAACTTGATGTGATTACATTCAGCCTGTTAGGGGGCAGGGAAAATCTTCAAAGCAGGGAAGGCCCGCCTTCAAATTCCCTTAGGCTTATTAAGGGGCAGGGAAGATCTTCAAATTCCCATTGTCATTTATGACCTCCCTGATCCCTTGTTTGGCTATAAAATCTTCCTCAGTCCATAGTTGTGAAAGAGAGAACTTTTTGCTCTAATTTATTTTATTGTGTGAATTTATACCTAGGTCATTTACCTTGTTTATGAAACCACTAAATTTGTATTCATACCATTTGCTGGAAAAAAATAATTTCAAGGTTATCCTACTTGTTTTTCTTTGGTCCCTTCTGAACTTCTTCCTCTTTCCTCTGTGTACTCTTTAAAACTTTCAACTGGTTCTTTCTTATTTTTTCTTAATACCACTATCAGTA
This sequence comes from Gymnobelideus leadbeateri, assembly GCA_011680675.1. Classification (NCBI taxonomy): domain Eukaryota; kingdom Metazoa; phylum Chordata; class Mammalia; order Diprotodontia; family Petauridae; genus Gymnobelideus; species Gymnobelideus leadbeateri. The sequence continues at coordinate 84,399 of WOXC01004839.1, read as the reverse complement.
ATAGAGAAATAGAAGGGAAAAATAATCCTTGCTATAAATTTGCAAAACAAATCTGTGGAAAAATGAATTTTTCTTTCCACACCATAAGTCAGGTTTCTGTCAGGTAATAAGTAGCATGCTTAATCATATAGGTTCTTTTGTCAGAGTTTCTAAAGTCTTTCATAATTTTTTTCTTTTAATGTTACTGTGTAAGTTTTCTTGGTTCTGCTCATTTCATATTGTATAAGTTCCTACTTTCTGTGATTCTCTGGAATAATATCTTTAGTAATTTCGTTTCGTTTCTTTTCTTTTCTTTTTTCTTTTTTGCTTTTTGAAGGGGGGAGGGCAGGGCAATTGGGGTTAAGTGACTTTTCCAAGGTCACAAGGCTAGTAAGTGTTAAGTGTCTGAAGCCAGATTTGAACTAAGGTGCTCCTGACTCCAGGGGGTTGGTGCTCTATTCACTGTGCCACCTAGCTGCCCAGTATTTTCTTATTGTTGCAATAATATTCACTTAACATTCACATATAACAGTTTGTTCAGCCACTCCTCAATTCCTGGGTAGCCTATCAGAAAGTTTATTTTGTTTTCAGGTATTCACTTCACAGTGATAATCTGTTCTCTCATTCCCTCTTTCTCCCTTCCCTCCTTCTGTCCTGCCACCCACCCCTAAAACCCCAGTTTTTTTCTTTGAGAGTTTGCATGTTTTTGAGGCTGGGTCTTTCTAACTTAGGCTTCAAGTTGCAGCAGCTGTTTATGGACTAGATAGCACTACTGTTCAGCACAGGTGCTTTGATGGGCTCCATTTTTCTTATTTGAGCCAGTTTGCCTTTTTAAAACAGTCTGATGTCCCCATGTTTATTGATGCTAGACTCAATATGGGTACCCTTTAGGACAGCAATCGGCTAAAGCTCAGAACTCTTATGCTCCTTGGGGCAAGAGATTCTTTGTTTTTCTGTATCACCAGTACTTAGTCCAGTGCCTGATGCCCATTAAGTGCTTATTAAATGTTTGTTGACTGATCTAGCAAACCTCAATCTCCTTGGTGCAAGGATTACTTACCCCCACCAACTTCAGCCTCCTTGGAATCATGAATTACTTACCAAATCACCCCACCCAATTTATTATCTTCTCCCTCTCCCCTTCACTTTCCACACTGAGTTTGATATATTTCTGCACTATGCTCTTACCCTGTGTATGTGTACATTTGCATGAGTATGCAGCCCTTTTCTGGCTAAAGTCCAGGTTCAGTTAAAAGTGAGGTTCATTGGATTCCTGACCCTCCTACCCTTCCTCATCATTTGTATTCTCTTCTCTCACACCCAGTTTTTTAAGAAATAGCTAATGCTATTCATTACTCTTTTCTACATCCTCCCCTTTCTTTTCCCTTTAAAAACCCTCAGAACAAAACCAGTCCACACTGAGTACCCTACCCTACCCTACTGTAGCCCCCCTTCTGTCATTACTTTTTGAAGATATTAAAGTATTGAAGAGACATTTGCTTCTTCTCTTATTAAAATGTTAGCTTTTCATCATTAAATAGCCACTTCTGGTTGCTCAGATGTACTTCTTTCTAGATCTTTTGTTTGCATTTTAGCAACAGCAATGCTTGCTAGGCTGCTATTTCACAAAAATTCTCAAAATGTCTGTTTTTTTACCCCTATAAATGAAACTGAACTTTGTAGGGTAAATGATATTTGGTTGCAAGCTTATCACTTGCCTTTTGGAATATTGTATCCCCACACGCCTCCTTATTTAGAGCAGAAGTTGCTAAGTCTTGTGGGATCCTGAGATTATTCTAATTTGTTACTTGAGCCCCTTTTTTGCTGCTTGGAGTATTTTGTGACATTGGAGCTCAGAATTTTGACTGGCATTACTAGGATTTATCCTTTTGGTGTTTTTTTTTTTTTTTAAACGAGGTGATCTGTGTGTTCTTTCAATCTTCACTGTACCCTCCAGTTATAATAGCTTTCAGCAATTTTCATTTGTAACTTAGTAAAATAGATTTTTAAAAATAATGGTTTTGGGGCAGTTCGTTGACTTTAAAATTATCTTTGATCAGTTTTGCAGCTTGCATTTTCTGTTTTTTCCCAGTGTTTTAATTTTGTCTTATTTCTTGCTGTCTGATGGAATCGTTTACTTTTGTTTGGTTTAGTCTAATTAGTCTAATTTTCTGGGAGCCTTTTGTGAGATTTACTACTTTTTGCTCTTTTCTTCCAAATCTCTCCTCCTAGGGCATTTATTTCACTTTTTAAATCTCTTGCTTCATTTCTTCTGACTATTTATGTCATCCTTGTAGAAAAAAAACCCAAACAAACCCTTTTTTCCCCCTTTGAGTTTGTGTTTTTAGTCGTTATGATACTACTCTTTCTATCTAAATTGTTTTTTTTTTTTGGCACCTCTGAATCTGTAGTAAGTCTCATAGAATTATGTCATCAGTTTCTTTATCCTTTTTCCCCTAGACACTGAAGGATTTTGGGAACGCTGGGTTTTTGTTCTAGGACCAAGCTCTGCTCCGTCCTGCCCCTTTGGTTTGGAGAGGTTGCCATACTTGGTCTTGACCTAGCTTACCTGGGTTCACGCACTGACTCTTCACTCTCTAACCCTTTTGTGTCTTTGGGGTTCAGAGCACTAGATATTCAGGGTTCTCTGTGGAATCTCAGCTTGCTGCTGGGGTTGTCTGGTCTGAGTGTGGGCACTGCCACTCCCGTTATCTTCCAAGCTTTATGATATAGGTTCTCTACCATCTAGGGGCGTTCTTGAGTGATCTCTTACTGTTTCTGAATTCAGAGACTTAGCATACAAGTGTCTCTTTCACATTTCTGTTTAACCTGGGAGGCCTCATAGCTGTTTGTTAGTATTAGCAATGGCTTTTCTGGCAGCTTTCTTTAATATTACCTTTGGGTAGTTGATGTTGCTTCTTATTGAACTTTTAGATCATTATTCAGTCTGGTATAGCGTTTGGATGTTTGTTGGATTGGGCTGCTTGCCTCTTTATACAGTTATTTTTAGCTCAAGATTTACATATGTAATTGTAACATACTGAAATAAATAATTATAGAGACAACCGTTATTCCTGGCTAGGCTGTTGCCTTAACAAATCTAAAAGTTTTGTTTTATTGATCAAATTATCCTGAGGGCCTAGCCTATAGGTGGGGAACCTGCAGCCTCCAGACCACATGTAGCCCTTTAGGTCCTCACGTGCCTCCTTTTGACTGAATCCAAACTTCACAGAAAAAATCACCATAATGAAAGGATTTGTTCCATAATACTTAGACTCAGTCAAAAGTCTGCACCCTAGGACCTAGAAGGCCACATATGGCCTCAAAGCCATAGGTTCCCCATCTCTGATCTAGCGTTTCCCCTACAGAAGTGCACAGAATCAAACCTTTACATCACATCTGAAGTCAGGGAGTAGACTGGAAGGTTGAGCTGAGAAAAGAAGAGTCCCACAAAAAAAAAAAATTGTAGTGACAGGGATGCTCAAGATACAAACCAGAGGGAAGGAATGACTTCAGAGCATCTACAGTCCAACCCTTAAAAACACAGCTTGGGCACAAATTCAACCGTAATTCCTGGAGGAGATGTAGGAAAAGTGGTGGAAAAAGAGGGAAAACGTGTTTTATAAATGAAATGAGGATCCTAGAGGAAGAAACTGGAAAAAGAATGAGAGCTATTGAAGACATAATTGGAAAGAGAATAACAAAGATAGAAAGGCACAAAAACTTTCCCAAATAACTAACACCTTGAAGCCAATTAGAATGTATCAGAGAGAAGCCAATGATTCCATGAGCCAGGAAAAAAATATTAAAACAAAGTTGAAAGGCTGAAAAGAAATGAAAGAAAGTACAAAGTACATAATTGCATATGGTTAAAACAGATCAAGGAGAAACAAATTAGGATTCATTGGATTACTTTAAAGCTACAACCAAAACAAGTGCCTACTTATCATATTTCAAGAAGTCTTAAAACTGCCTAGATCTCTTAGAAGAGAAAATCAAAGTGTAAAAAGAAGGAATCTTGTCTTATTACCTCCTGAAAGAAACCCCAAAATGAAAAATCCTGTGAACATTATAGCCAAAGTCCAAAGATTTTAGGTCAAAGAAAAAATACTGCAAGTAGTCAGAAAGAATTCAATTACCAGGGAGCCACAGTCAAAACCACACATGATTTAGCAAGCACCATAATAAAAAAGTGGAGGGATTAGAAAAAAATATTGCAGAAGGCAGAAGATATAGGCTTCAAGCCAAGATTTATTTACACAGCAAAAGTGACTCTAATTCTGCAAGGAGGGCAAAGTGGACCTTTAATGAAATACCTGACTTACAAGCACATTTGATGGAAATACTAGAACTGAGAAGAAACTTTTGAAGTTCAAATATAGGACTTAAGAAAACATAAAAAGCTAAACGGCAAACAGTGGTAAAGGACTAAATTACTCGTATCCTAATATGGGGAGGTGATATAGATCCCCTTTGAATCCTGCCATCACCAGGGGTCATAGAGGGAATCTAATTAGAAGCCATGGAAAAGGTTCTGAGGGGGAGTGACGGATAGATACTCTTATCTTTTATCTGAATTGGTCAAAGGAGGGAACTATACATATGCTTGCAGATACACTTTTCCTTCTACAGAGAAAGAGGAGAAGGGAAGAAGAGTAGGTTAAGGGAAGGATTAATAGAAAAATTAAACCCTAAGAATATTTGAAAATATTTAGGATTTTTTGGTGTGTGTGGTAACAATGCATGGAAATCTGAGGGAGAGCCCACAAACTGAGGAATAACTGAACAAGTTACAGCATACAAATGTTATGGAATGCCATTGCATTGTAAGAAATGATAAAGAGCATGGATTTAGAGAAACCTCAGAAGATTTTAAAGAAGTGATAGAGTGGGGGGGGGGCAGAGTCAAGATGGTGGAATAGAAACAGCATTTCCATGGCGCTCCAACTCACACCACTTCAAAATTATGTAAAAGGGGGACTGAACGACCTCTGGCGCTCCAGAACCCACAGAATGACACAGAGAAGGTAACCTCCTACTGAGGACAGCCTGGCAGCTCAGCAGGGAGTGGCCAGCTCAGCACTCTGGGAGCTGAGCCCAGGCCAGTGTGAGTCAAGATTTTAGCCTGAGGGCAGCCAGACCAGAACACCAGGAGCTGTGGCATTTCCAGAATTATCAGCACATAGATGCCTAGGACAAAGTGAAAAGTTAGTGCGCTATGGACTTTGGGACTGGTTTGGAGAATACTTCAGCTTCTTCCCCTGGGGGCGAAAAGCTGTTGAAGAGCCAGTGCAGCTTGTGCCATGTTGCCCCATGGCAGCTTCAGCTCTTGGCCTGCGAACTGTAGGGAGAGCCAGTGATCAGTCTTGGGGGTAAGCACTCTTGCTTTACCCTTCTTGGATTTGGATTTCAGTCTGGGGTGGAGGTCTTGGGGTGTGTGACTAGCTTGCCAGATTGTGTGGAGGCTTCAGAGTGACCACCCAACTAATACCTCTGGAAGTTGAGAAAACCCCAACGTTTGGGACGGAAGTTCCCCTGGCTGGTGGCAAAGTACTACTGTGGCAACAAGTCCAAAAGTCAAGTAACTGAGTTGCAACATGCCTAGGCAAAGGAAACAAAATAAGCAGAAAAATGCAACAATGGACTCCTATTTTGGGGGCAAAGAGGATCAAAGCATGGAACAGGAAGAGGACTGTGAGGTTAGAAATCCTGCACCAAAAGCTCCAAATGAAAATATGAGCTGGTTACAGGCCATAGAGGACCTTAAGAAACAGATAAGAGAAGTGGGAGAAAAATTGGGAAGAGAAATGAGAAAGATTCAAGAAAAGTATGAAATGATAGTCAACAGCCTGACTGAGGAAAATAATACCTTAAAAAATAGACTAACTCAAATGGCAAAAGAGGCTCAAAAAGGCAATGAGGAGAAGAATGCCTTAAAAAGCCAAATTTGACAGATGGAAAAAGAATCTCAAAAGCTCACTGAGGAGAATCATTCATTCAGAATTAGATTAGAGCAAATGGATGCTAGTGACTTTATGAGAAATCCGGATGCTATTAAGCAGATCCAAACAAATGAAAGAATAGAGGGCAATGTGAAATATCTCATGGGAAAAAGCACTGACCTGGAAAACAGATCCAGGAGAGACAATCTAAAAATTATTGGACTACCTGAAAGCCATAATCAAAGAAAGAATCTAGAAATCATCCTTCAAGAAATTCTCAAGGAAAATTGCCCTGATGTTTTAGATCCAGAGGGCAAAATAGAGGTTGAAAGAATCCATAGATCACCTCCTGAAAAAGATCCCAAAAGGAAGACTCTTAGGAATAATGTAGCCAGGTTCCAGAATTCCCAGATCAAGGAGAGAATATTACAAGCAGCCAGGAAGAAACAATTTGAATATTGTGGAAACACAATTAGGATAGCACAGGACCTGGCAGCTTCTACATTGAGGGATTGAAGGGCATGGAATATGATATTCCGCAGGTCAAAGGACCTAGGATTAAAACCAAGAATCACCTACCCAGCAAAATTGAGTATCTTGTTTCAGGGGAAAATGTGGTCATTCAGTGGAATAGAGGACTTTCAAGCATTCTTAAGGAAAAAATCAGAGTTGAATAGAAAATTTGACATTCAGATACAAGAAGCAAGAGATGCTTGAGAAGGTAAACAGGGAAAAGAAATCAAAAGGAACTTATCAAAGTTGAACTATCTACATTCCTACAGGGAAAAATAATAAATGTAACTGATGAAACTTTTCTCATTATGAAAATAGTTGAATAAGGATATATGGGCATATGAATACATATATAAATATGTGTATATATGCTTTCATGTATACATAGAGGGCACAGGTTGAATTTAATAGGAAGGGATGATACTTAAAAGGTGAGGTTAGGAGGTGAGAGAGGAATGTGGCGAGAGAAGATGGGGAAAGATGGTGGTGGAGGGGTAAATTATCTCATGTAGAAGAGGCAAGGGGAAGGTGGTTGCAGGGGAAGGGAAGAACAGGAAGGTAAAAAGGCAAAACCTTATTCTCATTGAATTTGGACCAGGGAGAGAATGACATGCATACTAAATAGGGTATCCTACCCTACAGGAGCGTGGTGGGGAGGGGAATGGAGGAAGGTAGTGGAGGGGAGGGTAGGCTGGGGGGGGAGGGATGTTGGAAGCACCCACTTTTGAAAAGGGACAGGATCAAGGTGGGGAGTGGACCAGGTGGAAGGTGGGATGGGAGGGAGGGAAATATAGTCAGTCTTTTACAATACATCTAATATGGTAATGTTTTGTATAGCTACACATGTACAGCATATACTGAGTGGCTTATCTTCCTTTTAAAATCAATTTTAAGAATATAGAAATACTATTATTAATACTATTTTGCATATAATTGGGAGATAAGATGTGCAGGCATTGGCGCACAGAGATTCACCTTGCCCTGTTGGAAAAGTCGAAGGGCGTATGGGAGAGAGCAGATTGGATGAGTGGATATCCTGTATGGGTGTTATTCTGGGGTGGTGAGTAGGGGAAAATGGGGGGAAAATTGTAATCCAAAATCTGATGGAAATGAATGATGTAAACCAGAAGTTAATAAAGCATTGGCGTGGGGGATGTGATGAAGTGAAGTCATTGGAACCAGGAGAACATTTTGTTTAAAGATAACCATATCATAAAGGCAGATAATTTTGAAAGAGTTAGGGAATCTGGTGAATATAATGACCAACAATTATTTTAGAGGACTGAGCATATCACTTACTCTCAATGAAGTAAGTAACTCTCAGAATGCAGAATGAGTCTTCTTTTGGAAGCGTGGGGAGGGCACCTGGCCAAGTGAGAAAATTTGTTTTGCTTAAATGCTTGATACATATTTGTATCAAAGATTTTGTTCTTTTGTTTTCCAGATGAGGATGGGGTAAGGCAGAATTTTGCTGATTGAAAAAAATAAAATAAAAAAATTAAACGTTATCATGAAGATACTTCATAGAAAAAAATTTAAAAACCAATATAGAGGAACAGAAAAAAATATCAAGGGATATGATAAAAATTGGAATAAGCTGGCATTACTCGATAATGTAATAAATCAGAAATGTTCAAAATTATAATGACACTGGCTTGAAAAAGTACAAAGATAGATCAGTGGAGCAGAATAGAAGAAAAACAGATATAAAGAACTAAACATGAACAAACCTTTACACCTTGTAAAATACAAATAACTTGATTGCCTTCTGTTTCTGGTCTTCTTTGCCCTTGAGCCTGTAAATTAATTTTGAACATTAAGAGTACGTTGTAGCAATACAAATAAAAGCAAGCAGTGGTCTCTTTACTTTTCTTTGAAGAAATATTAGTATCAAGACTATACCACTGTATGCATCACTAATGCACTTTGAGGAAGTTGTTCCTCTACTTACCTATTAGAAACACCTATGAACCCTTGGGGTATATAGTATTGTTATGAGGGTATGTATGAAGTCAGATTGACCCCTTTATTGGATCTAGGACCATGTTAAGGCATCAACAAATAGGTCAATTAAATTTTAGATTTCTAACTGTGCTGATTAGTTCATTGCATTAGTAAAGATATCCATTGTAATGATTAATGATAAGGTAAAGTGAAGCACAAAGCTCTAAGCATGATCAGTTTATTATAAAGTCTTAGCCTCCTCAGCAGACTAAGACATTGACCCTGAATGAGGGCTGATAGGTTATTTTTATGTACAAAAACTGAAAAACTAAAAAGCAACATCATAGATGAGGAAAACAGGAAACAGTGTAATTGTTTACAAAGTCAGAAGCATCCTGTATGTGGGGGTCAGTATGATTGACTTGAAGTTTGAGATGCAGGGCTAGCAACAACCCCTCCTGTTTTATTGATATGGAAAGCTTATTGGTTATGTCCACCTGCATGGCTAGTTAGCATCACAACAACAACAGGTCAGACTATCTTGAAGGACAGTCAGTGTTGTAGAAATAACAGGCCACATCCCTACATCTACCTTCATCTTTCAGGGATAACAGATTTCCTTGACACAAGAATAAAAATGCTTAGCAGGGAAACTGAACTTCTTAACTGAACTCAGAGACAGTAAGTGATTTATAGGAAAGCAGAATTTCCAAACTTGAAGATAAATGAAACATGACTTAGGCAGTTACACAGAATGTTGGCAATGATACAGAATAGAATCAATTATAAAAATGGAGGCATTATCAATTTTATTTTCTCAACATGCTTTAGTAATATTAACCAGCTGTTTACTTCCCAAATCTTCCTTTCTTTTCTGAAAGCCCTTATTCTTGATGGGCACCAGTGATGATACCACTTATTGCCCAGTATTCATTTTTTTGTACAAAATCTCATGATATTTGCTATAACAACTTTTTGTACAATTTTTTTGGGGGGCAGATATATGTATCAATGTGAATTACTAGAAGTTGAATAGTAATTATCAAGTCTAAGTGTTGGGGGTGGGCTGCTAGGAATTATCTTGCTTTGAATACATCTCACAAGAAGAAAGCAAACCTTTCTATTGTTGATGTCCTTTTTACATATTACTGCCTCATCCTTTACTTGGGAGCCATGAACCACAGAGTCTTAAAACTTCTTCATTATTCTTAACTATCCTGTGCATACATACCATCATTTTATGGAGGATATATATAAGCACAAAGCTCTAAGCATGATCACTTTATTATAAAGTCTTAGTCCCCTTAGCAGACTAAGACATTGGCCCTGAATGAGGGCTGACAGGTTATTTTTATGGACAAGAACTGAAAAACTAAAAAGCAACATCATAGATGAGGAAAACAGGAAACAGTGTAATTGCTTACAAAGTCAGAAGCATCTTGTATGTCGGGGTCAATATGATTGACATGAAATTTGAGATGCAGGGCTAGCAACAACCCCTCCTGTTTTATTGATATGGAAAGCTTATTGGTTGTGTCTACCTACTCAGAGATGGTATAGTTTTCTTCCTCTTTGGGAAGAGTTTCATATCAGTTACTCAATTCTAAGTACTCACTGGTCCTTCTTTTTTTCCTTTCCCCTTTTGTGTGATCATCTTCTACCTTCAAATTTCCATACAGCAGTCTGGAGTTTGTTTTCTTCTTTATGCTGAAGCCCCTCTTTTTTTTTTTTTAGTTTATTGTTAGTTTTCAACATTCACTTCCATAAGCTTTTTTTTTTTTATTTTATTCTGGAAAACTTTTTATTGTAGGTGGAATGGGACACAGCTGGACACAGTAAGTTAGATGATTCCAGTTTTATTGGCAACATCTAAAGCATTGTAGTCTGGAGCAAGACGGACATAGGCCTTCTCTCCATCAGGCCGGATCAGTGCTAACCTTGGCCACGTTGATGTCATACAGCTTCTTTACAGCCTGCTTGATCTGATGGTTGTTGGCCTTGATGTCCACAGTAAAGGCTAGGTTTTTGTTGTCCTCAGTCTTCTTCATAGCAGACTCAGTGGTCAAAGGAAACTTAATGATGGCATAGTGATCAAGCTTGTTCCACTGAGGGGCACTCTTCAAGGGTATTTGGGCTGCCTTCGAAGCCTCAGTGTCTTGGGGTCTCTGGAAGGTGGGGGATGTTCGGATCTTCTTCTTTTTGCAGCTATGGACACCCTTCAGCACTGTCTTCTTGGCCTTCAAAGCCTTGGACTTGGTTTCTGTCTTGGGGGGGGACAACGGCTTCCTTCTTTGTCTTTGGCGCCATCTTGGGGGAAAGGCTTCCATAAGCCTTTGAGTTTTGAATTTTCTTCCCCCACCTTTTCCCAAGATAGTGTGCAATCTGATATAGACTCTGCTTAAGCATACATATTTTTACATTAATCATGATGTAAAGATGAATTAGAACTAATGGGAGGAATCACGAGAAAAAAAACAAAATAACAAAAGAAAAGAAAAGCAAATAGTCTGCTTCCATCTGCATTCAAACTCCAAAGTTCTTTCTCTGGATGTGGATGTCATTTTCCATTGTGAGTCTTTTGGAGTTGTCTTAGATCCTTGCAATGCTGAGTATCACAGCCAGTCATCACCCAGTGTGGTTGTTACTGTGTACAGAGTTCTCATGGTCCTTCTTGTTTCACCCAGCATCAGTTCATATAAATCTTTCCAGGTTTTTTTGAAGTCCTCTTCTTCATAATATAGAACTATAGTATTTCTGTTGCATTCATATGTCACAACTTGTTCAGCCATTCCCAGTTGATGGGCATACCCTCAATTTCTAAATATTTGCCACCACAAAGAGCTATTATAAATATTTTTGTACATGTGGATCCTTTTCCTGTTTTTATGATCTCTTTGGGATACAGCTCTAGAAGTGAGTCAAAGGGTATGCGCAGTTTTATAGCCCTTTGGGCATAGTTCCAAATTGTTCTCCAGAATGCTTGGATAAAATCACAATTCCAATGCATTAATGTTACGATCTGAAGCCCCGCTTCCCTTTCTTTGGTTTATTTTTAAAATTAAGAATACTTCATTTTTGCTTAGAACCTTGAATGTAGCCAAGTATTCTTTGAGCTTCTTTGTGAGGGAGATCAACCTGAAATAGTGTGTTGTTTTGTTTTGTTTTGTTTTGGAAACCTTTTACATGGAAACATTTATTTCAGAAATGCTCAGAGAAGCCTGGGATACACATTTCCCACTGTTTGATTTTTGCCATCCTAGTATATGTCCAGGGATGTTTTTCTTTCTTCTTCTTTTTTTAAATATACAGTCCTTGACCCAAATTTACTTTATTTCTCTTTGGTCTCTGGGGAGTCATAAGCAATGTCCTTTTACTTCCTTCTCCAGTGCAGTGTGATAAAGTCTCAGAATAGCCAGTGTTCCACCATCATATGTAATTCCAAATGTACAGATGGAAAAATCACAATTATCTTCAAATACAGTTTTGCAAATTCATTGAACAAAAAACATTTCAAAAAATTCCCCAAATAAGCTGACAAAACACAAAGCATTTTACAGCTTATGGTTTACAGTATCTCTGCTTGCTTAGCCTTAGGCTTACATGGCCTTTATCAATTCATAAGCAAAAGAGAGATCAAAGATAAAACTGACTTCTGTCTTGAACAGAAATCTGATCTGTGCTGAACTTTCCAAACTACATGAAGCTATCTCTATAACACTTTGGGATCTGAGGTCATGTCCTTTTTCTCAAATGACAACTATCCTAGGTGGAAAATCTTCCAAAGATTCCCTCAGTGCTTAAGGTCATCTACCTGGGGGCTGCATGAAAACTGTCCATTTATACATAGAGAAGCTACTCCAAAACAAAAACTCCCTTTCTATACAGGGTGCTAAAGATTTTTTTAGGGGCTACATTAGCATAGGTGATCCCTGTAGAGATTCAGGCAATTTTCTTTTATCTCAAAGGTACCTGAAATTCCCCCATGGTTCCTTGCCATTGCCAGAGCAAACCAAATTGAATTATAAACTCAGTCATCAGGTCAAGAAAACAAGTAGATTCAGTTGAAGAAAAAACAAAGGATGTCAGCTACTTTTGAACTTTAGGCACCCTGAGAAATTGTAGGTCATTTTGTTTTCACAAAAGACAAGCTGTGTAGGTCTGCTTAAGTGCAATAAACAAAAATTTGAACATTTTTTACTAGATAGTAGCATTCTGGTGATGCCAAACACTGTGCATATGCTTATAGAAAACTCAGTGTATATCAGAACATATCACTATCTTTTAAAAATTGCATCTTTATCAAAAATGAAAAATTTAATTAATTACACTAATGGACCTGACTTATGAGGGAATATTCACTGCAAAAAAAAAAAAAGAAAATCAACATTACATTTGCAGCCTTAAAAGTATTGCCAATTTTTCTTGTACCTTCAAGTCTAGAGTATCTAGAATCAAAAGTGCTGGGCAGAAAATTTCTCTAGGAGTACACACCAAAGTAAAAGGCCCAATTTTATTCCAGATAAGGTCACACATATAACATAGAGTAGCATAACCTTTACAGCATGGAAGGCCAGGTAGGTTAGATTTCACTCCACCCCCAGGGTTTTCCAGTACCTTTAAGGCAGATTGGGAGTATCTAGGTACTCTGCAAATGGCTCCAGCCCTCACTGGAGCATTTCTCTTAAGTGTAGGGGATGGTCCCTGTACCCAGTTCCATTAGCCACTAACAGTTGGAGTCGTGTTTACATCAGACGGTATAATCTTACTCTTCTAGTACACAGGAGGTATAATTCTCTCCTCTTTCCTCCTTCCCATCCCCTTATTTGTAACACTTCAGTCTTTGGGAAGGGGGTTAAGGTCTTTAGCTCACTTCTTATAGATCACAGTCCCTAGCTTCCCAAGATTTCCATGATGAACTGGCTAGCTGCACCGTTCCTGTCATTTTGTCTCTAAGGTATGGCTTAAACTATTGAGTCCATAGGGATCACTTTGGTACCTGAATGAAACAGAACAAAAAACACAGAACAGAAATAGGCACCCTCAGCTCGGAGCTTGGGTGAAAGAGGGAGAGCTAGCAGATTTTATAAAGTCTGTGGTTTTGAAATGGCATCTTCATCCTGTGCAGAAAAAGTGGTGGAAAATAGCTGAAACAGTATTGACAAAATGGAAATTTGACCCATTTTCTTGGACAGCAAGAAAATTTTAGTGCTTCAGTGACAGGAGAGAGAATTTTAGACTGGAAACTCTTGGGTATAAAGGTTGTATAACCTTTCCCAGGCTTCCCTTGTAGTCATTTTCTGCTTGATAGACCCTTGAAATTTGTCAAGTGGCTTTCTGTGGAAAGCTTTGAGTTAGCCACCATTTAGAAATGTCACAATATCATTTTATTAATTATATTCATATTACTGTATCTATTTGGGGGCCAGATACATTATATTAAAATTGGTTTGGTTATTAACATTTTTAATTTTTGTCATTTCTAAGCATTTTGCTCTCCTCTATGGAGAGCCATCTTCTCTAACAAATATAACAAAAACAGAAAGTTTCCCCAAACTTAGCAACATGTTAACTGAATACAACCATGTGTGTAGTGTTCCCTCATTCCCTCACTCCATCCTTACCTCTTCAAAGAAGACAGGGAGATATATTTTCTGCTTTCTCCTTTGAGGCCAACCTTACTCATTATAATTATACAGTCTCAGTTTCTTTCTTGTTGTTGTTATTTCCATTTACATCATTGAAATTATTGTGTATATTCCTCTCCCAGTTCTAATTAATTTTGTATTAATTCATATAATTTTCCCCATGTTGGTCTGCAATCTTTATAGTCACTGTGTGAAGTAGTTTTCCATTACATGAATTTATTCAGTGTTTAGCCATTCTCAAGTCATTGGACATCTGATCTGTTTCCATTTTTAAAATTTCTTCAAAGCTTGCAACTATAAATATTTTGGTATATTTAAGAGTACTTGACTATTTGTGAGGTCACTGAGTCAGAAGGTGTGGACCTTTTAGTCATCATCTTAGTCTTATTCTAAAAGTTTTCCTTAGAATGATCATACCTCCACCAACACTATTGTATTTTGTCTTTTTATACCTTTTAATATTGGCTGTCTCATATTTTCTTGTTTTTGTTTTGATTTTCTCTTATTAAGTATATATAATAATATTTTATATTATAGCTAATTGTTTACCATGTTTCTTTGGGAATTTTTGCTGACTGGTTAGCCACCGAAGAAGAGTTTGTTCTTACATAATTAGGGTTATTTTACTGTATATCTTAGATACCAGGTTCCCTAATCAGAGATTTGATATAGATTCCCCCTCCCGCAATCAGTTCAGTAATTACGTTTCTACAGATTTCTGTTCAGCTGTAGGAAAGTAATGTTTAGTATATACTAGGTCATTGTGTTATCTGGTTGGCAAATATTCTTTGTCACAGAGCTGCACGTAGTTTCTATAATAAGCTTCTCTTATGCCTGCTGTTTCTAGATGATTACCTTGATCAGGGATCTGAGCAGAAGGAAGATGTTGCCCTTACTGTGAGGAAGTCTACAACAGCCCATAGTATTTTATCTGTATTAGGACTTGGATTATATTCTCAATGCTTTAGGGTTATAACAGCAGCAAGGAACATTCTCAGCTAACAAATTTAAATGACTACATTGATTTAAATGATGAACAATTGCCTTGGAAAATATGTGTATGTTTGTAATTTGTGGTGAATGAAAACCCCAAGAGACAGAGTTACTGGGCAGTTAATAATTTATTAATTAGACTAGCTAATACTCAATAAATTGATGGTCATTGATTTCTCTCAGTAACCAAAGATGAACCATGGAGACACTGAATGCTTTAAATACCTTTGTAAAGGAGATGCCCCAGAAAAGAGAGATCAACTTAATTGGTGGGCATTTAATGAGGATGGGCTAGAAGCCTTCAGCTCCTTCTGCTGAGAATGTGACTTGATCATGAGACCTAGCCACCTTTAGCAGTCTGGACAGAGGATTTCATCTCCATCCAGACCACTGTGGTTGGTTTTCTCCTTCATGAGCTGGGTTCCCCTAGACTTCAATTGAAGGGTGCAAGGACGGGGGCTCGTTTCCTTGGGACACGGATTTACCTAGGTTAGATTTTGTTTACACTCTAAACATAAGCAAGGTCTCCTAGTTGGATAGGGTTAGGGTTAGCATGTTCCCTGAGAATTAGGGACATCTCATCAATCAGCTGTGTCCTTCAGAGACTGACTGACTGACCTACAGGGACTGAACTGTAAATAAAGGAGATAAATAGGCTGGGCCCTAAATAAAGGAGAAAAAGCCTTAATCCTAATTTAATAATTGGATGTTAATATAATAGCAGAATAATAATTTCTCTTATTCATATCACAGACATGCAAATACATGAATTTTAAATTTTAGTTGTAGGTATAGTTATATAGTTTAGTTAAAAGTACTAGTCTTTTCTGTCTATTTAAGGTGATACCTGATATTGTCATGTTACAGAGACGGATGCCCCAAACCTTCCGTGATCCTGCAACTGCTCCTCTGAGGAAACTCTCTGTTGACTTGATCAAAACATACAAACATATTAATGAGGTAAGTAAGTAATTTACTTATTTGACATCAGAATGATTCTGGTAAAAGGTTGAAAACACTGCAGAAAACCATTTT
The DNA here is from genome assembly GCA_011680675.1 of Gymnobelideus leadbeateri. Taxonomy (NCBI): domain Eukaryota; kingdom Metazoa; phylum Chordata; class Mammalia; order Diprotodontia; family Petauridae; genus Gymnobelideus; species Gymnobelideus leadbeateri. The sequence continues at coordinate 68,348 of WOXC01004839.1, read as the reverse complement.
GTGAGTAATGGAGCCTACAAAGTTTTCCCTGATTGTCGTATTGATGATGAATTTGAAAGCCTGAGTAAAGAATGACAGTCTATGGGTTTAAAAAAATTAATGTTTAAGTTATGTAAAGCAATATATTTTAGTGGAAAAAAACACTTCCCTTGGAGTCAGGGATTTAGGGTTTAAATGCTTTTTCTGACAACTTATTCCTTGGATAAGTGAAGTATCCTCCCTTCATTTCACTTTGCTCATCTTTAAAATGAGTAGGTTCAGCTACACAGCTTCAGAGGTCTGTTCCATCTCTAAATCTGTGATCCTTTCAGATTATTTTTATCCATACTTTGACTCTTCAGATACCATCTGTTAGGTATTGTCAGACACTACCTGTTACAAACTTTAGATTCTGTCAAAGATACCATTGGAACATAATATCTATTTGTTTCTTACTTTAATCCTGGTTTGGTAATTGCTTGCTGAATGAATGTTTCTTTAAGAAAAAGATTTATTTGTGTTTCATTTTACACTTGGAATTTAGTCCTGTAATTCATTTGTGTTAAAGTTCAACCATCTCAGGAGCTTTTTGGCATAGAGGAATGAGGAAAAGTATGCATCAGTGTGCCTGGAGGGGGGGTGATAGTAGTGTATTTATACAATTTATGACATTCTGATGTTACAGAATGGTGTTACTGTTTATTATTGTGCCAATCGAGTATGATAAAATTAAATAAGAAACTTCTAAATGAGATAAATAGTCTTGCATTTATTATTCTTATCTGTACAAATTGACTTGACTTTTATTAATCTGAAAATATGGTCATTTAAATTATTTTTTTTAATTTGCAGAAACATTTTATATGTTTTCTCACAATAATTTAGTTTATATTTTGAAAGCATAACTATAAGCTGTAGTATTTTCAGAATGACTTACCTGTTTTGCAGATTTTTTTTTTTGCAAATTCTTTTGTCTTAGTAACTTATAAGAAAAATAACTGACTGTTGTAAAGAGTATTTACTGCATTTGTTTTGAATAGTATATAGGTTCAATGGGTGCAGAAATCAGATCTTATTTAAACTTTAGCTTGTTTCAGCATAGACTAGTGTAAGCATTTCAGTGTTTTTGAAGGAACAAATCCATTAGTATTGGCAGTTGTACTCTACTCACCAATTTCTTATAAACTATTATCTAACTTATTTGCATACTTAGTAATGTAAAAATATAATTATATTTCTTGAATTTCAGGTTTACTATGCAAAAAAGAAGCGAAGACATCAACAGGGCCAAGGAGATGATTCTAGTCATAAAAAGGAGCGGAAAGTTTACAATGACGGCTATGATGATGATAACTATGATTATATTGTAAAAAATGGGGAAAAGTGGATGGATCGTTATGAAATTGATTCTTTAATAGGAAAGGGTTCCTTTGGACAGGTAATTCAATGAAAAATTATTAAGTTGCTTTAATTGGATGGGTAGTCTAGATTTTAAAATAAAGACTAAAAAAATCATAAGTAAGATATAGTTTTCTCTTGTAAGTATTGGATGTCTATGCATTCAGTAATTACTGAGGTTTGGGAACTATAAGAGATAATATTACTTCTTCTGCAAAGAATTTATTCTCTGTAGTATTATTATATTTCTAGGCTTTTTTCATGTTATATTCTTTATTATACATATACCAGAGGGGGGTGTGTGTGTGTGTGTGTGTGTGTGTGTGTGTGTGTGTGTGTGGTTTGTCCTTTGTTTTTGAAGAGGACCATGATATTAGGAAGATGATGCTATGATTTGGAAGTGAATTGGATTTAGGCGAAGGAGGGCTGTGTAAAATCACTAGCCTCACTTTCTTCTCCAGAGCCATCTGGGTCTAGTCTTTCTGAGTTCTCACTTTGACTGAGGCAATGCCCATTCAGTGATTAGGGCTGTTTAAGAAGTGAGCCAGGAGATGGCCCCTTTAATTAAAAAAAAAAAAAGAAATCAAACTGAGTATAGGTATAGCTAATGTGGTATAATGAAAAGAGAGCCAACATCAGAGAAATCTGAATTCAAGTCCCACCTTTGACACATAGTTACTGTGTGACCCTGAATAAGTCACTTGAATTCTGAGCCAGATAACTCTCTAAGATTAGAAATTGCAGAGAAGGTAATCATCTGTATTGAAGAGGAAATTTGTTACCAACATGGAAGAAATCAATTTCAAGTCTGGTAAATACTGTAAATTATGTTAAAGAATCTTTTACTATCTCCTGGAAAGTAGCTAAAAAGTTAAAAAAATCTTGCATGTTAAAGAAAAGCTGGAGGAATGATATATGTCTATAGCACCTCCCCTCCTCCCCATTTAAAAAATGTTCTTTTTCTTTTCATTTTGTTTACTATGCTTTTTAGTTTGATGTTTTACTTCCTAAGTTATTAAGATTGGAGTAATTATATGTAAAAAATATAATTCAGGTAGTTCAGTTCCATGCCAAGTTTGTCATTCAGACAATGCTGAATGCCATGATGCTCATTTAACTAGATGTGTAAGTCAACTTTTCTCATTTTTATTGTTCAGTTGTGAAAAGTTAATATAAAGGTAGATTAGAGAATGAACTGAATTTTAACTATCTGTTGGAAAATTTAGTTATTTTCTTTTCTTTATATTTTATTTCTAGTATTCCTACATTTCCAGTGATGGGGTCTTATCTAATTTACTTTTTCTTAACTTTTCTTCAAAATAAAACCCATATATAAACATCAGCATCTCGAGCAGCAAATAAGTAAATGGCACTATAGCACACATTCACTGTTTTTTGTGATTCTTTGAGTTCTGATGAAAGACTATACATTAATTTTGATTTAGCAGTTTCTTGGTTTCATTAAACTATCTCTTTGTACAGTAGACATGATTATATAGATTTCAGATTGATTAGAAAAGAGGATCAAAAATAAGTGTAAAATGCTCATCTTTTTTTGTACTCACAGTATAAGACATGCATTTTTCTTTGTAGTTCCACATACTACTTTAAAACTTTCTTCTGTAACAAATCAGATTTGGAAGATACTTTGTGCTCTGTTGAAACAATTTACAAAATGGAAAGAAGTGAAAAAGTTTTTAGTGTGGTCTTAAAAAGGTTTTTGTTTTTTTTTTGAGAGGGGAAAGTAGGGCAGTTGGGGATAAGTGACTCGCCCAAGGTCACACAGCTAGTATTGTGTTAAGTGTCTGAGGCTGCATTTGAACTCAGGTCCTCCTGATTGCAGGGCCGGCGCTCTAATCACTGTGCCATCTAACAGCCCCAAAGATTGTTTCTTTACTGCTTTTCACAATCAGCTAGTTTTTGCCTAGCTCTATACTTATTTTATAGTTAAGCTTCCATCATTACATTGTCATTTCTAATATCCTTTAACTGTTCTTAGACTAAAGTTGGGACAAAGAAATGTAAGATTTTATTATTGCCCTTTTCACAATTTTTCTTTAGAAAATGTTCTTTTAAAAGTATCACTTTTATTTTCCTTGATTTGGGGGCCTCACTTTTCCTAAGTGGTTTAATTCCATGACCTATATTGAATATCTCAGTTTTGAAGATAAAATAGGTTATTTAAAATTTTGTAGCCTAGGAATTTGTTCATACAGTTAAAGGCTGCTAATCCTATCATTTAGTTTCTGTCTATATCTAAATGAGTCTTTAGATCAAGGGTAAAAAAATTAGGAAAGATGGCAGTTTAGTAAAAACAGAACTGGATTTGAAGTTGAGTGTCTGAGTTCAAAGGGCTTTGGTAGTAGGTTGGAATCGAGTCCTACTGCTGAGCTTGCTGTCACAGAATTACAGAAACTCGAGAGTTGTTAAGGATGCTTAAGGACATCTCGCCTGTTAAAGAAGCTAGAAGAAGCATTCTCTAATGTAACAGAAAAGTAGTCACCCATTCTTATTGGAGGCCAGGCCTAAATAGGCCAGTCTGACAGGTTCGAGGTTTAAAATAGAATAAACATTTGTTGTTGATGAGAACCAAATTGAAAACTACTTGAGAATTAAAATAAAAAGATGCACAAATATAAAAAGGAGACTCTCCTCCTTAGTTTTAGCAAGTAGATCTCCAGACATTTGAAGCTGTAGAAAAGCCTTAGACGTTCCTTCCACCTTCTATAGGCCTTTTTGTTTTGTTTTGTTTTTCGTATTTTTATCATTAGCTCTGTTTCTGATGAATAATTAGATAGATGGGCATAGAGTGAAGGAGAGCAACACTCATTACCACCATCCTGTCAGTTCTCCAGGCTTGGAGCCATGGGTCACTATTTCCTGATTCTTGGCATTTTCATTTGTTGTCCCCCATGTTTGGAATGCTGTTTCTTCTCATTTCTGCCTCCTGGCTTTCTTGGCTTCCTTTAAGTTCCAGATTACATTCTGCCTTCTACAAGAAGCTTTTCCAGATCCCTCGTAATTCTAATGCCTTTACTCTGTTGATTACCCCTACCCTGCAACCGCCTCCCATTTATCCTGTATGTAGCTTGTTTGTATGTAGTTCATGTTGTGTTTTCTGTTAAACTGTGAGTTTCTTGATGGCATGGTCTGTCTTTTACTTTTCTTTGCATCTCCAGTGTTTAACATAGTACCTATTGCATAGTAGGCAGGTCTCATCATGAGTCAGTCTTATTAAGGGCCTTTCCATTTAATAGAATCTTTGCTCTGCTGAAGAGTTGATAATATCTTCCACATTGTCCCTATTCCCCATTACAGGTCTTAATCATCTGAATTAGAATAACTTAGACACCATAGGTCTCTTGAATGCAATTTATTTCAGGCCCCCCCCCTTTTTTTTTTGCATTTTGGAGGGCAATTGGGGCCAAGTAACTTGCCCAAGGTCACACGGCTAGGTTTTTGTTTGTGTGTGTTAAGTGTCTGAGGCCGGATCTGAACTCAGGGCCTTCTGACTCCAGGGCCGGCGCTCTACTCACTGTGCCACCTAGCCGCCCCTCAGGGCCCATTTAATAACGAGATTCAACCCATACTACCACACATTCAGTGTTCCCTATTTTACCTGCTGCATGGGATCATAACACTCTTATTGGCACTCTGAAAAAATGCACGTATTATCTTGAAGAGGATTATATGATCTCTTCACATGATTATTTTATAAAATAGCATCATGGTCCCTGTGCCCATGGACCTAGTCCCCAATCTCTGCTGTGTGAGAGCATAGTGCAGAAACTATATGCTGGGGAAGGCATCAGCAAAATTCTGCCATTAGTCCTTATCCCAAAGCTGTTGTTTTTTTCATTGTCCAGTGTTATTCTCTCCAGGCCCCAGATCACCTGTAACCATTGCCATTGCCTAGGAGTCAATATAGACGAAAACCTTATGTTTGCTGTCCTCCAAGACACTCTTACATGTTATATCCATTCAGCTTATAACTTGGCCCATTGGGATGATTTGCCATGATACTTATCCCAGAAGTTGTCCTTGACTATTCCTGGCTGCCAAAGTCTGCTTGTATATCTCTTTCCCATAATGAGCAGAACCATCTATAAATCTCTCAAAACCATGTTCTCAGTACCTAGGTCTAAGGACCATTGGGCAAACAAAGAATTGGAGTAGAGACCTGAAGAATTAATTCTCTAGCAACATCACAACCAATCTTGTAAGGAGAACTTTGCTTGCATTACTCAACTCATTCATAATGGATGAAGTGTAATAGTATTGACTTCATCAATTGTTAAATTAATCTAGGACCTAATAGTCTGTAAGCAATTATTTTTCAGAAATGATGTAGTAGTGACTACTTCAGGAAACTTGTGGTCAGTCCCTAATAGTATTTTGGTGTTTACAAGCAAACAAACAAAACCTCTACTCAATTTCATCCTTATAATCTGAGGCCTCTAAGGAGATAGACCCCACAAAATCATAAGGACCCAATAAGAAAAGCTCAGATAATTTACTTTCCGTCTTATAATCTGTTGTATTTTCTTGTCTTTACTCAACAGAGGTAGACTTGTAACTAGGTAAATATGAGTTTATTAGAATATCCTTATAAGAAAAAGAAGTTATTCAAAACCTGAAGTTATTCTAGGCTTCCTTTTTAATTAATGGAGGAGCATTTGAATGATCCAGGTGCTTAATTTTTTTTTTGGAGGGGGTTAATCTTCACCTCCTGTTTCTTGAGCCACCATCTGATTAAATGCCCTTTGTCACTGTAGCCTATATATTCCATTCATTCAACATTACATCATTAAGTAATTATGGAAGTCAGTGCTCTCAGGAAGTGGTATGTTTCTTCAGATTTCTTCCCACTAAGCCAGTAATATGAGGAATTAAAATAACCTGGATGGTGAAATTATACTGAACTTTTTCCTACATAAGAGAAAACAACTTCTCCTGACTATACCCTAGTCATGAAAATATAGAAGGCATTGGTGAAATCAGTGACTTCATCCAAGTACACTGGAGACTGGGCTACCTAGTCCATTGGATTATGAATCACAGTGAAATTTGCCATTCAGAACTGATGGGCCTAGATTGAGATTGTGGCTTCTATATCAACCTCAATCATCAAAATCCTGAAAGAATCTCACCAGGACAAAAAGAATCAGAAAAATATTAAGGGGAGTAGAAATGTCAGTTTCAGTGATAAGATGGAGAAGTGAGAGATGTTGTGTATGTAGGAACACGCCTGATACTGCAACTAATTTGATATGTAGAATTTCTGAAAGTGAGGAGTTGTGGATAACACTAAGGTTAATATCCTGAGGGAGGACTTAGTTAGGAAGTGTAATGAGTTCAGTTTTAGACAGTGTTTAGTTTAAGATGTTTCTGGAACATCTGGTTTGAAATGTCCAAAAGGCAATTAGTATTTAAGGGAAAACTTACGATTTCAAAGACAGAAGGGTTCTAAAGAGAGAGCCTTGGTTACCACTCATTTAATGGGTTTAATGTGAGTTTTATAAGTCAAAAAAAGGAACCTGAGAAATAGCGATCAGATAGGTAGGATAACCAGAAGAGAATAATTGCCATGAAAATCTAGACAGGAAGAAATAGTATTTACAAAGAAGGTGGATCCAGAATTGGCAAACAGTGCAAAAATATCAAGAAGGATGAGAATTGAGAAGTTTATCATCACATGTAAATATTTGATATGAATGTTGGTGGAACTTTTGGGTTCATCATGAAATAATAGAATAATTATTATGATATATGCTATAATCATTAAGTCACTATGCATAATCTTGAATTAATACAGTTTTGACTATGTAAGTTTTCAAGTTCCAGATTGAATCATGAAAAATGGACTTTTTTGAAGTCTTTGAGTCTCTGGAATTTAATTCTCTTGATAACTGGAGAAATGTTGGTTGTCAATGTATGTAGAAGTTCAACATTTTAGGATTTTAGGTTAGTCACTGAATTTTAGCAGATACATAACTATTCAGTGCTACCAGAGTTAATAGACTTACAGAGTTGGAACAGATTTCATGGATTTATGTAGGTTAACCTGGACTTGACCGAAAATTCTCTTTAATATAAGAAAGATCATCTTTATTTAAAGCTCTCAGATGAAGGGGGAATCTACTATAACTTGAGGCAACACCTTCCAAATTTTGATGGCTTTATGAGGAAGCTTTTCCTTTCAATCAAACCTAAATCAGCTTCTTGGAGAGTCCTACCCCTCCTACTCTAGGTCTGCCTTTTTCATTCACGAAAAACAAATCTAATCCTTCCATATGTGTTTAAAGTATTTCTGATTACTGAAGCATTTTCATTTGTTATTAATTTAGGTTTTGTTTTGTTTTTGCTTTTTGGAGGGGGGAAGGCAGGCAATTGGGGTTAAGTGACTTGCCCAAGGTCACATGGCTAGTAAGTGTTAAGTGTCTGATGCTGAATTTGAACTCGAGTCCTCCTGACTTCAGGGTCTGTGCTCTATATCACTGCGCCACCTAACTACCCCTATTAATTTAGTTTTAACAATTGTACTTAAATAAACATTTTCCTCCTTTTTGATTTGTTCTGAATGAAAGTAATTGCAGGGAGCAGGGTGGGAGTCAGTCAGTCTGGTACTCTAAATCAGGATTACTAATGATTTTTAAAGAATCCAAATAATACTAAAAGCTAATATTCTGGGAACTCTAGTTCTTCAATGAAATCAATGGGGTCATACCCATTTGAATCCTTTAATTGCCTTTTTTGTTTCAAAAAGGCAAAATGATGCACAAGTTAAAGTTGTTTGATGTCTTTAACAGTCTACCAAATGTGATCTCCCAAAAGGTCATGTGAAATAAAGATCATGAACTGTTATGGTAAGACTGACACCTCACTTTTTTAGTAAAGAACAAAGAAATTGAGAATTTTGAAAATGTGTAGTTAATTTTAAAGCCCTGGAAAATAAAGGTAATTTTGGTGAAGGAGAAAGATCATAACTAGAAGAAGGAAAACCTGGGTTCTAGACTGAACTCTACCAGTAAATAGTTGTGTGACCACTTAATTTCTGGGCCTTGTTTTCCATATTTATAAAATAAGTGAAGTAAACTAGCCTGAGACCTCTCCTAGCACTGATAATATATTTCACTGACTGTGATATGTGTTTCTGTATGTGTTTCATTAGAATTCTGGAGCCTTTTTCATGAATAAAATAAAGATATAGATGCATAACAATTCTTTTTGTTTTCATAGGTTGTAAAGGCATATGATCGTGTGGAGCAGGAGTGGGTGGCCATTAAAATTATTAAGAACAAGAAGGCTTTTTTAAATCAAGCCCAGATTGAAGTTCGACTTCTTGAGCTTATGAACAAACATGATACTGAAATGAAATACTACATAGGTAAATAAAACTTCAATGTTTTTCCCCCCTTCCAATCTTTGAATCAAACTATTTTTTTAAGGTGCTTGATTAACATTTACTGCTAACATGGACAACTAGGTTGCATTTGGAAACTAATACATTTTAAGGACTCATTCATATAAAAATCTTCAAAGTTTATACTCTAGGTCATCAGTGTATAAAGCAACTCATATTTAAATACTTAACAGGGTCTAAGATCTCATCAATTTGGGTGCTTATATCAGTAGTACAACTTTCTGATCTGTTGAATATTTCACCATAAATCTTCCATGGGGAGATGTATAGCTTTTGAACCCTGTGTCTTTAATTCTATGGTTGCTAATGCATTTAGTCTGTCTTTTCTTCCCATTTTCTCATTACATAACCAGTATACCTCCTGTTAGGATCATACATTTCTGGGATGCTATCTTTTCTGTTATTCCTTTTGGGCAAGTTATTGTTAGCAAGATCCTAGTGAATACTTCTTCCCCTTTCTTTCCATTCTTTTCTTAAGATTATTAAGCAGTAAAAAAAGGCACTCCAAGGTCTTTGGACTCCCTCTGTGAGACCTAATAGTGATGAGAGGACACATACATCATCTCCCTATATTTAAATGTAGACAGTTTATCCATGTATAGTCTTTTGTCATTGTTCATTTATTATGTTTAACTTTTTTACTTCTCTCCATTCTTGTATTTGAACAAAACAGAAATTTCTTCAAAACTCTTATTATTTTTACCAGAAATACTTAGAAGTCCTCCATATTATTAAACATCCATTTTTTCCTTTGTAGTTTTATATTCAGTTTTGCTTTGTAAGTTATTCTTGGCTGTAAATCCATTTCCTTTGCCTTTTGGAATATTGTATTCCATGTTTCCCACTCATTAGTGTCTACCAAATCATATTCAATCCTTACTCCGGTGCCTTGGTACTTCAGTTCTTTCTTTGTGGTTACTGAGTACATTTTCTTTAATCTGGAAGCTGAGGATTTTGACTTTGTTGTTTCTGGGAGTTGTCATTTTGGGGTTTCTTTCTTTGGTGAATTCTTTCTATTTCCACTTAGCCTTCTAGTTCTAAGAGCTCTGGATAGTTTCCTCTTAAAATTCCTTGCAGTAGAATGTCTAACCTCTTTTTTTGTCCATGGTATTCAGATAGGCTTAAAATCTTAAATTTTTCTCCTTGGTCTGTTTTCTAGGTCAGTTGCTTTTGCTATAACATACTTCACATTTTTTTTTAATCCATTTGACCTGTTGAAATTTTCAGAGAATTCATTGGTTGGTTGATTTACAGAATCTCTTATGTCAAGCTGTTAATTCCCTTTCTGATTCTTCTCTATTTCTTATAAAAACATTTAGAACTCTTTTAAAAAACTCTTCCTTAGTCATTCAGCTCAAATTGTATACTCCTCTACCTTGTTCCTTAGTACTTTACAGGTAAGTCTATATTTTAAGATAATGTTGCCTCTGACTGCCCTGTGCCTCTGCCTTGCATTCCTGTCAGTAAACATTGTATCTATGTATCTGACCATACTTGGGACTGTAGGTACAAAGACAGAAATAAAACGGTTCCTTCATCCAGTGAACTTAACATTTTGTTTGGAGAAATTGTGTACATACATAAATATATACCAAATAAGTGAAAGGTACCAGGAAGGGATGGCAGTAGTAGTGAGAAGGGGTGGGGCTAGGATTCAGAAAAGATCTAATTTGTTCTGTGGTGCTTAAGGAGAACTTTGAAGCCAGCCAGGGATTCTAAGAAATGATGATGAGGAAGGGAGTACATGCCAGACATAGGGATCCGACCTGAGCAAAGGTATAGATGGGAGGTGGATTGTTGTGTGTAAAAAAAATAGCACCAGAAGCCTGATTTGGCTGGACCACAGAGTAGGTGAAAAGAGAAGTCCAGAAAGATATGTTAGAGACAATTTATGACAGATTTTAAGTGCCAAACAGGATTTTTGTATTTGATTCTAGAGGTAATTGTGAGCCATTGCATTATATTATACAGGGGTCAGACCCCTGTTTTAAAACTTTTAAAAAATATTTACTATGGCAGCTATACGGATAATGGATTGGATAGGGGAGAGATAAGCAGAGAGTTAACTGTGAGGTTACTGTAGGTAATGGGAGTACGAACTAATGTTTAAGTTTAAATGTGAGAAATGTTCTGGAGGCTTGACAATTGATTGGAGAGCAGAGAAATTCATGATGGTGCTGTTATGAATTGGGCGACTGGAATGATTGATGATACCCTTAACAGATGTTAAGGAGAGGGCTGGGTTTTCAGTGAAACATAATGAATTCTTTTTTGGACATGCTGAGTTTGAGCTCCCTTTAAGAACTCCAGTGGCTAGGTGGCACAGTGAGTAAGAGTGTTGGTTCTGGCCTCAGTACTTAGCACCCACACTAAATAACTAGCTTTGTAACCTTGAGCAAGTTACTTAACCCCAGTTGCTTAAAAAAAAAAAATCCAGTTTGCATGTCCAATAAGCTATTATTATTATTATTTTTTTTTTTTTTTGGATGGGGAAAGGCAGGACAATTGGGGTTAAGTGACTTGCCCAAGGTCACTAAATTTTTATTTTTTGCCCTTTTCTATTTAATATTCCATGTTTTCCTTTCCATTTGAGTGGTAGCTGCCAAATCCTCTGTGATCTTAACTATAAACTTATTTTGGAGGTGTGTAGTATTTTTTTCTTTGACCTTGAAGCTCTGTACTTTTGGCTTTTATATTTCTGGGTGTTTTCATTTTTTTTTAAAGGAGGTAATAAGTGGATTTTTTTTTCTGTTTTTATTTTGCCCTCTGTTTCTAATAGATCAGTCTAAATTTTCCATCATGATTTTTTGAAGTATATCTAGCTTTTGTAGGGTTTATTGGTTGAGAATTTTAGGTAGTTCCTATGATGCTTAGATTTTCTCTCCTTGACCTTTTTTCTAGATCAGTTTTTTTTTTTTTTTTTTTTTAGGATACCATGGCCTATTTTAGGTATGCCCATGGTAACCAACCTGTTTTTCCAAGGATTAAGTACTCTAGGTCAGTATAGAGGGGCATATCCCAAAAAAGGCTTGCCACCTGATGATAAATTCTTTTAGCCATAACAATTCATGAAACAGAGAAAAATATTAAAAAGCCCTCAGTCCTGTGTCTCTTCTGCTTCTTCAGTGATGGTGGAAAGTTGGTAAGAAAGGGGGCATGAAGTGCTAAGAGTCACGAATTTTAAAAATGCTATCAAATTTTAATTTGACTTATAATTCTAAATATGAAGTTCTTATCTGTAGACAAGTAGATAGTTGATAGATTGTTGATGTTTAATCATGTCATTGTTGACATCTGGCTATGTCACTAAGTTATAGTGAAATGGAAAGAGGGTTCATAGGTACTTCTTGCAGAGACAAAGGAAGGACTTGGCAGAGTGGGTTTACCATCTGCCTAAAGGTGACAAGAAATACTATTTCAAATGATGATAAATTTCAAGGTTGAAGGGACCTTAGAGACTATATAATGCAACCTCTTCTATTTGATCTTCATGTGTTGTGCAGTATTAATGATAAATTGTGCAAATTGAGTACCATGAAAATAACTGCTGTAACCAACATTGCTATAGATCAAGGGATAAAGAAATTTTACCAAGAACTTAGTAAGACCCTTTGCATTAAATCAGCAGATAAAAAGTAGAGGTATTGATTTGATAGCTTTAGTATAAACTTGGGAAAATATGAAGGTGGAAAGAAATACATGGGAAAGCATGGTTTAGGAAGAAGGTATGAGATTACTCATCTTTCTCCCCAATAAATATAGTATCAAATAAACACAATAAAGACTCTGTGTGTATATGTGTGTTTGTATTTGTGTTTATATAAACTGAGAAGAAAAGACATTATTGTGGTAGTTCTCTCTGAAGTCAGATCAGAATAAAAAATTGGAATTATTTTTTAAAAGAAAAAATAAGCAGACTATATGATAGGCAGCTGAAACAAATTAATCTTGAATTTCTTACACAAGTAGTTTGATTTTTTTTTAAAAAATGGAAATGCCTAAAAGAAATGACATTGATACTGAATATAAGAATTTTGTCCAGGCGGCCACCGGCTGGGCTGAAGGTGAAGCAGGGTAAGATGGGGTTGTGCTCTCCAGGTATCTTTCTGACCCACCAGCAGAAGGTGCTGTGGCTCTACAAGAGGGTGCTTTGCCACCTCTAGTCCAGGATAGTTCACAGGGATGCTTATCATTTCAAAGCTTGTTTGCTGAGAGCTTGGTTTGAAGAGCGTAAGAATGAAAAAGATAATGGTAAAGGCCACTAAACTGCTTATGAAAGGTGAGGAAGAATTTTAGGGCTTGCCAACATCCTCAGCCATATATCTTCCCTGATTCCTCTGGAGGCACTTCCTTTGAAAGATATGAGTGTTAACAAGGTTCCCAAGTGGTGCCTAGACTATTGGCACCCACCGAGAAGGCAATGTACCCTGATTACTTTTCGAAGAAGGAGAAATGGAAGAAACTGCACTTGGAAAGTTGGGATTGTGAGGTTCAGCAGTTGAAGGAGGAAACTCTACTTGATGGTCTGACTGAATCTCACATATACTTGACATAATAAAGTTACTAAACTGACATTACTGACAATTGCCTTTTCCTTGTATAGAAAAAATAATTTCCTTTGAGGCTCGAATTTAGTAGGTTATAATTTGGAGATTAATTTTTACTGCTTTTTAGCAAAGAAGGTTTGGTAGGCGTATATGCAAACTTCAAAGAACTATGAAGGTTTGATCTCTAGACTTAATTTTGCAAAATTAAAAAGTTACATTATCTTCATCTATAAAAATGAGGCATTGGTGTGAATAAATGAAAACAATGTTAACCTGTCTGTAGTAGAACATGCTTTGAGTTCTCCCAATTGCAATAGTTTTGTGCTATTACACTTTTTTGCTGTCCTCTAAAATGAATTTTGGCCAATTACTTGAACAAATGTGAAGATTTGAATGAAGTGAAATACAGGGAAAAAAAAGAACTTTGTCCAGAAGTTTTAACCAGTACTCATTTGTTGCCTCAGTAAGTGGATGAAAGAAACCAGAAAGCAACATAGTCTGCAAACATCCGATTTATTTGACAAAGAATAATAGGTGACTGCCAGAAGCATCACTGAGTTAGACTACTAACTCATTTGTAGTATCTTATGAAAATGAATGAAAAGATGATTATGAGTAATATTATCTTTAAAAATCAAGAGATGCAGGGAAGAATAAAAACCAGTGTAAAGCAAGCTTAGCAAGATATCCAGATGTGTAAGTTCATCCCAGGCATGAAAATGGAAGGAGCACTACAAAAGAAATGGAAAAGATTTGCAAAAATCATCCAACAAACTTTTCTCCATTGAAGACTATTATAACATTATAGTCTCAGATATACTTAATAGAGGAGGGTGGGAATGGCAAGGACAGAAATAAGACTGTTTGAATGTCTGTATGTGTAGGAGGTCTTTACTGGAGGCAACATAATTATGAATGTGTTTAGGGAATGATATATAAGGACACAGAAATCCCAGAGGAGTGTGGGAAAATATCTCAAAACTTTTTTAATACTGAAAAAGTACCTAAATGAGCACTAATAACTATGGCTCTACATGCCTACTCTCCCATTTAATCCAAAATCTTTATGTGAGCCCTCTGTACACAAATTGAGGACATTCTTCTTGAAAAAATGTTTTAGTAAGGAAGGAATACGTAGGCTTTCATAAGCATAATTCAGTAATGGATTGCAATCTATACTATTTCAAAAATAACTAAAAGATGCAGAGAATGTAAATTTCCCATTCTGCTTTGGTGACTAAACAGCCCTTGATTTAGTAGAGTATAACTCTGCTTGATAGATTTTTTTTAACAGGGTGTAATATTAATCAAAATTACTTAATGCTATTTGGAATTTATAAGAGAAAAAACCCTGTTGAATGACATTCAGAGTCAGTCAGAGGCACAAATTTAAGGTTAGAATTGGGAGTGCAGATTTGGGGTTAGGCTCCCAAAAGTCTTAGTACTGTTTTAATCTCTTTATATACATATGCATACATTCACTTATATACCTACAGATATATACACATACATATATGTGTACACTTTAAAAAAATAGATATACATTTGTACACATACATATATTAGGTGAAATATGTATTCTTGTTGGAAATATTTACTCTTGTGATGGAGGAGATCCAGTACAGAGTTCAAATTCAAGGAGAATTCCCTATGTATAGTGTAGTATGCTCTAGATCATCCTGTTTCTGAATGTCATTGTATTTCAAAAAAGTTTCTGATGGAGATTGTAGTCCCAGCCAGCCAGACAAGAAAGACTAAGTCTGTTCATATTTCCACATACATTTCAAAGGATTCCTGTCTAGAGCTTGTCCTTCATGGGATGGACAGTCCAGTGGCACAGTTAGTTGGTGGCAGGGTAGAACTGGAGCAGGAGAGCCTTGAGAGGGAGGCAAAGTACATTTCCGGAACCCAAAGCAAAGACCTGTCTTTTTAATACTTGTTGTATGTCAGTAAGACTTGTAGTATATCTGCCAATGAGTAATTAAAAGTGAGTAGCACACAGAGCACAATGGAGAGCTGTATGGGGAATGTGATCAAGTTGCAACATACCACTAACAAGAAATTGCCTCCTAGCCCCCAAATGGAATAAAGGGTGTAGTTTAGTTTAAAACAAAACAAAACCAAACCAGCCCTGGCTTTGGAATCGGGATCTGATTTTAAAATTCTGCATCTCTCCCGTCCTGCCATTGTGGTTTTAGACAACTCATTTTACCTCTCTGAAACTCAGTTTTCTCATCTGTAAATTGAGGGAGGAGGGGTGGACTAGATGGTTTCCAAGTTCCCTTTGTGCTCGTAAGTCTATAATTAAGAAATTATAGAAAAAGAAGATAAGGTGGGCAAGAATAAGAGATGAGCTGTGAACAAGCTAACACATTCCATTATTATACTTAGTATGTCAGGAAAAAATGAGAAAGGCCCCCAACTTAGAGGGGTAGGCCCTCTGTGGTACACTGTGTGGTACACTGGGGTATGTGATCTTCCTTGTTGAAAGGAACCCCCTGAATCCTTGAGTTCAAAGATCCATTTGAGTATAGAGGGTAATGGTAGTGGAATGTATAATTCTGATTATACTAGTTCTAGAATTCACTCAGAAACACAGGCTAACCCTTGTATATATATATAGAAGTACTTCTAGATTTAGAGCTAGATCTGTATAGATGTAGGAGAGCTAACTAAACTTGTCTGGCACTAAACCAGCTGTGTATACATAACTTTGAGCAAGTTTCCTAATCTCTGGCTCTCAGTTTCTTTACTGGTTAATTGAGAAGATTAGATTAATTTATATCTAAGTTCCTCTTCACTGGTCTAATTTTATAAATTGACACTATTTGGAATGGCACAATAAATAAAAACCTTGGGATCATTAATTACCTCTCAGTTATGATTAGCTCAGCTAGTTAATTGTTTTAGAAACATGTTTTAAGTAATGTTTTTAATGTGAATATGAGCTTTAGTCTCTGTTGACCAAAAAGAGAGGATATTTTAAATTTAAGTAGCATTAACAATAATTTTGGAAGTGAATGGACTCTTTAGTTATTATTATAAAAGTCTCCAAACTGCTCCTGTCCCCCGTCTCTTCCTTTTTCCTTCCATAAGTCCTAAATTAATATTCCAAAATGATGCACTTGACCAGACCAGGTAATTTTCTTGCTCAAAAACCTTCAGGTGCTCCTTTTATCCCACTTCTCTGTACCTTTGTACAGAATGATTCTTATAGTGAAAATTCACTCCTTTCAGAGCTCTTGCTTTTTTAAAGATAATCCCCTTCCTTCTAGTCCTAGCTTAGGTTTTGTTTTGTTTTGTTTTTAATTAAACCTCCAGAACTTTTTGTCCTCTGAAGCTTCCTCACCCTCCTTTCCCCAGCAAAAGTATTTACATCTCCTGCCTCAGATTTTCTCAAAATTGTTTTCTCGTATAACGTTTATATGTGTAGATGTATCTCCACCAGCCATGTTAAAGTCATTCTCTCTCCTTTGCCCTGCCCCCAACCTATTTGTGAACATTTTAGGTATTATTAGTTTTCATCTTTGTTTCCCCAGCACCAAGAACAGTGTTTTGATGACAATAGAGCCTTAACATATGTTTCCCAAATACTGTTTCTGATTCGAGATCAACAGATGACTGGTTCTGGGGGCAGCTAGGAGGTGCAGTGAATAGAACACCGCCCCGAAGTCAGGAGGACCTGAGTTCAAATTCGGCTTCAGGCACTTAATACAAAACTAGCCATGTGACCTCGGGCAAGTCACTTAACCCCAATTGCTCTCTCAAAAGCAAAAAAAAAAAAACCCCAAAAACCAAAAACAAATTATTCATTCTAATAGGAATGATTATATCTGTTTATATCTTTGTTTTTTGAGTAATAAGAAAAATCTATTGTAAGAATTGAAAATTGTCATAGTTTGTTGAATATAATGGGAGTAATTAACCCAGTAGTAGGAGATGCCTGTTAAACTTACCATTCTTTTAGAGTTAATATACTCAGACTGACCAGATCCTTTGATTCCCCACTAGTGTTTCGTTTTGTTTTGTTTTTTCACATTTAACATAATCTTCTTGCTTTAAGGATGTTGGGGAGGGGGCAAGGAGATTAGGCACAGAACTTGCATTTTATGTCTCTTTTCCATCTCTGGTGTTAAGTACTATTCTTTCCTGGAGTGAGAAAGCCATTCTTATAAACTTGTCTTGATGGATAATCTTGCACAGGATTTTGCACATATTAGTGGAAAAATCAAAATCTTTAATAAGTCTGTAAATGCAACAAAAATTATAATATTGACTTTGTATAGTTTTATGAGATTAAAAAACATCAATTTATTCCAATAGTTTCATATTTTGGCATCTTTATACATCTCAGTGACTAATTGATATCATTGTTGTGGATGTTCCTTTTACCAGTGTAAATTACAAATTCTCCTATAAAGGAGATCTAATGATGGCTGACAATTTTTCTGTTTTTTTTTTTTTTTTTAACGTTGCATGAATACCAGTTGAATATTCAGGCTGCACATTCTTGCTTTGATCTTGATCTTATTGGAAAGGTTAGTTTTTTCCCCATTACATATGTTTTAGGTATACATAATATTAATCAAATGGAAGAAAGGTACATTTATTCCTGTTTCCTAGTACTTTTTTTCCTCTTAAACAGGAATATATGCTTAAGCAGGAACGCTTTTCTTCATTTATTTGTAAGGATTTTGTGGTTAATTTTTATGAAAGTGCTATACATATTTAACAAGTGTGAATTTTCCTTTTTATTCCTATTCAGTAATCTACAGGGATCTACCATATCTAATATTTCAAAAATTCTTTTCAGGTACTTCTTAATTTTTGGTAAGCTTTATCTAGTATAGTATATTGTTACATTTTTACTCAGTGATTCTACCTATAATTGGTTTAACTTTTAATATTCGGTATTGCTATTCATGGTTTATGCTACCTTTCAGCAAAATATAATTTCTTGCAAATAACATATTATTGGATTCTGGTTTCTGATCTGTTCAATTCATTTCCATTTTCTGAATGAATTCATCCTATTCATGTTCATAGTTGTATTTATTAATTGTGTATTTCCTTCTATCCTATTCCTTTATACTTTTTAGACTTTTTGCTTCCAGCTCCCTTTTTACACAGATGAAGTTGGTGAAAGAGGAGTATGTCCAGCATTAGTACTATAGGTTAAATGTAATCTACTTGTTTTCCTATCCTTCTTCCCTTTTCTTTGCTCAGATCCCATGCACAGATTCTTATCTTTTCTTTTTTGTGTAATTAGAGCTTGTTTTGCAGGTGACTAATCCTTCCTTTTAGCCAACTCTCTTTCTTCTCCCACTTCCCTTTCTGCCATTTCCCTGGTGAATGGAATATATTTCTGCAACCAGTTAATATGTATTTTTCCTTCCTTAAACCAGATCAAATGATAGTGAGATTCAAATGTCTCCTGCCGCCGCCCCCCCCCACACCCACCCTTTCTTCCTTATTTGTCTTACCACTGGTGTATCCTACTTAATATGAGAATTTTAGCTTCTTCCATTCCATGGCTGTTGCTACACGTGGCGTGCTCCTTCCCCCTCCCCCCAGCATATTTTTCGACTCCTTTTTTATCTTTTAAGATCTTCAAAACATTTTAAAAAGACAGACTGTTCAGTTCTTCTATCTTATTATATTCCGTCTGTGATTAACCTGATGACAATTAGAGTTCGCAGTGGACATCAGTTCTTTTGTTTTTATTAGTAATGAATGGAAGTCCTTTGTGTTTTTAAAGTACATTTTCCCCCCTTAGGATTATACTTAGCTGACAAGTTATTCTTGGTTGTTGACCTATATCTTTTGTCTTCTATATTATAACATTCTAAGTTCCCTGTTATTTTTCTGTAGTGACTGCTAAGTCTTGTGTGATCCTCACTCTGATTCTTTAGTAATTGAGTTCTTTCTGACTCTGTGGTAATTTTTGTTTGACCTGTACTCTGGATTTTGAGTGTAATGTCCCTGAGGAATTGTATTGTGTAGTTTCTGTCAGGAGGTGGCCAGTAAATTCTTTCTGTTGTTTTTATTTTGCCTTCTATTTCTAAGTGATCTGGCCAAATTTCTCCTAATGTTTTTTCTAGCTTCTTTTTTTTTTTTTTTGTCCTGGCTTTTAGATACTCCAGTGATTCTTAAAATATCTTTCTTCAATCTGGTTTATAGACCAGTTGTTTTTGGTGTGGCATACTTAATGTTTTATTTTATTTTTTCAATCTTTTGACTTTGTTTAAATATGTCTTTTTATCTCCTGGAGTTATTAACTTCTATTTGGCCTAGTCTAATTTTCAATAAGTATGTTGTTTGAATAGGTTTTTTTTTAATCTCTTGTGAGAAGTTATTAATTCTATTTCCAATTCTTTTTTCCAGAGCTCATTTTTTTCCTCCCATTTTAATACTAGAGCTCTCATTTCACTTATAAAACCATTTTAACCCTTAAAAGAAACCCTCTTGCTTCATCTCTTCCTGGAATTCTAATTTTAACTTATGCCCTGTGTTCTTTGAGATTTTGCTTGTAGATGTTCTTCTGGGTTTGTGTCTGAAGCTCATGAGCATCCCTGTCATTACAATAACTATTTAGGTGAGATTCTTTTTGTGATTCTTCCAGCCTATTTCCTGATTGTACATTTTCTTAGGGCCATGCTCTGCATATTTCAGGAGGGAAAAGCTAAGCCAAGCTTATCTCCTTTTGGGTCTTTTTGCTGCTTTCTTTTAGAGTACGGAGTGTTTTGTTATCCCAGGTTCTCAGAGACGGCTTAGCTCAGGCTGAGAACCAGTGTTGTTGAAGTAATTTGATCTAGGTCTTAGTCTGAGTGCTCCCTCTGGATCTAAGCTCTGCAAGCTAATGACTTGGTTTGGATCTGAGTAATAAAACTTGCTCTTGCTTGGAGTTCTACTAGACTGCTGCTCTACTTAGCCACTTCACTTTTTGTTCAATATAGCTGAGGGCCTATTACCACTCATTGCCTTTGACCACCATGCTGAGGCATAGGTCTTCCCCTCGATTTGTGTTGTTTCTATGACCCAGCACTGGGTAGTGAGCATTCACTTATTCCTATTTACTACATATTGTCAGACCTCTGGTGCACAGCCACAGACAGGCCCCCATTCCATCCCTGTTTTGAGGACTATATGACCATTCCTAATATCCTTAGACCTCATCGCTTCACTAGCCTGACCTGGGCTATAAAAATGTTGCATTCTGATTTTTTTTCCCCTTGGACTTCCTAGTTAGGAATAAGTGTGGCATGTTTTCTGCATCATTTTGGCATAGTTATAAAAAGGAGAATTCGGCTATAGTTCTTCCTGCTGTTCTGCCATCTCTGCAGCTCTCCTGAGGATGTCACTTAAGGACTTTCCTTATATAGCATTCATAATGAGTAATAAACTTTAGCCTACTTAAATCCTTTGTTATAACACCTTTAGGTCATTTAGTATTTTTAGATTCTTTGGTGACTGGTTTTTCATGAATTACGGCCCCATGTTCTTGAGATATTATTTTTTAATTTTTTTATTATTTTTAAAATTTTTGTGTCAGGAAGCTGTTTAGAATATTACAACATTATCTATTGTTGTTCAGTTGTATCCAGTTCTTCATGATCCCTTTTACGGTTTTCTTGGCAAAGTTACTAGAATGGTTTGTCATTTCCTTTTCTAACTTAATTTTATAGATGAGGAAACCGAGGCAAACTGAGTTATGTGACTTGCCTAAGGTCATATAACTAGTAAGTGTTAAGAGGCCAGTTTTTAACTTAGATTTTCTTATTCCAAGTCAGGTGCTTGACCCACTCTGCCATCTGGCTGTCCCATTATAACATTATGTGATTTCCCAAATGCAGTCTAGCCCACTGTCTTCTGCACCCCTTCCGCGCCCCCCTCCCCCCCATTCATTGTCCATTAGTAGTTCTTGTTTAATATATGTGCACTAACTCGGTATTTTCCTTATAATTCTTGCTTCTCATAATTTTTAATTAACAGTAATATTTTCATATAATCCATATTCCTCATTTGCTTTTTCCTATTTGAATTGACACCTGAAAGAAATACTTCGTCAAAATTGCAAAATATTTCTTTTAACCCATAAGATTATATAAAATGTAGAATTTTCATATAGGACTAGGATTGCAGATTTTTATTATGTAAATTTACAAAAAAAATGATGTGGTTAAATACAGAGATTCAGATAATTGAAGGTAGGATAAATAATGTGCTGTTTTATTATCAGGAAGTTGAAATGTATTTTACTTAATATTCAGTTACAAAACTGTATCAGTCTTTTTTCCATGGGACATTTTAGAGGTACTTGTTTCTAATGAAATTGCTAGTAATGTTACTTTAGTAATTTTTTTTCTCTTACAAGAAACATTTGTAACAGTTATCAAATGTTGCACAATTAATCTTAAAATTTTTTAACTCAGTAAGAGTAGAAAATGGTTAGAAATTCTAGAGTTATTAAAGGAAGTATCTTAGTACCCTAATATTCTTAAATTTGGTCATTTCAATTTTTGGATCTAAAAGGCCTTACTGGCTTAATTATTTGATAACATATAGTTGTCTGATGTGAAATTCTCTTTTCTTTCAGTGCATTTGAAACGCCACTTTATGTTCCGAAACCATCTCTGCTTAGTTTTTGAAATGTTGTCTTATAATCTTTATGACTTGTTAAGGAACACAAACTTTCGAGGTGTCTCTTTGAACCTGACACGAAAATTTGCACAACAGATGTGCACTGCACTGCTTTTCCTTGCAACTCCAGAACTTAGTATCATTCACTGTGACCTCAAACCTGAGAATATTCTTCTCTGTAACCCTAAACGCAGCGCTATCAAGATTGTTGACTTTGGAAGTTCTTGTCAGCTGGGACAGAGGGTATGTATTGTTCCACTTTCAAAAATAGTAAGTAAATAAATAGTTTAAATAGGACTTGAACTTCAGGTAATTTAATTTTTTCTTTAGTAACACAAGATCTTTAAATATGGATTAAAAGCTTGATTACTTTGAAAAAAATCAAGTCTGCTTTTTAAAGTATATCATGATTTAATCTCATAAAGGTCAGTAGTCTTTAAATGAAAGCCATTTTAGAAATAATAAAAGTACTGTATTTCATTTGTACTTATAAGTATTTTCAGACTCCTAATTTTGCCAAAAATGCCTTCCTGAAATTAAAAGATGACTTTATTAATAAATGTTCTCAGTTTTTTTGAAAGGATTTAGCGGTCCTTTCTACTCATTTAAAAATTGTAATTGTGGGGGCGGCTAGGTGGCACAGTGAATGGAGTACTGGCCCTGGAGTCAGGAGGACCCGAGTTCAAATCCAGCCTCAGACACTTAACACAAAACTAGCGATGTGACCTTGGGCAAGTCACTTTACCCCAATTGCTCTCCAAAAAGCAAAAAAAACCAAAAAATTGTAATTGTTTGAAATTTGCTTATACACTCAAGCAATAATAAATTGGGATTGAGAAGAATCTTATGTTTTGTGCTCCCTCATAAAAACCAAAAACAATATCATTTTTTCACATGTATTTCCTAGAGGAAGGGCATAAAAGTCAGAACAAAGACCATTACTCTGACCACGTTTTCTAATTAAGCTCTTCGTTATATTCTTGGGGATTCTTTAGTCCCTAAAAGGTTCCTTAGGATCAATAATGGTGACATGAGGCAGCCCATATAAACATAAAGGCACTAAAAGGGAATTTTAAAGTGAAATAAATTTGTAAGATATTACAGAAATAAGACTGCTGCAGAAAATGTGTTAGGGGCAATGTGAGATTGAATTAAATCATTTCATCTTGGTTCAAGGGCATTGTGACGTCAAGGTACTGAGCAGAGGTGGCGTTCTTGTCTGAGCCCTGGGAGCCCTGTAGGAGTAAGGGAATCACTGTCTGGCGGCCACGTCGCAGCATTGGGTTCCTTCGCTGACTCTTTGGGGGGCTGGTCCATGACTTTATTCTAAGAACCACTCCCACACTCCGATTAATAGTCAGTTGGGCATTATACATTTATAAGTACTTCTTATGTGCCAGGCACTGTGAGAGGACAATCTCAGTCCTCAAGGAGCTCACCTTTTTAGTGGAGGAGATATAACAAGGAAACAAATAAGTACAAGCAAGCTATATACAGGATAGAAGAAATTCTTAATAAAGGGAAGGCACTAGGATTCAGAAGGGTTAGGAAAGATTTCCTGTAGAAGATGGGATAATAGTTGGGACCTAATGGGAGCCAGGGAAGCCATTAGGTGGAGATGAGTAGGGAGAGCATTCCAGGTGTGAGGAATAGCCAGAGAGAATGCCTGGAGTGAAGAGATAGAGGTCTTGTTAATGGAATAATAAGACCAGTGTCACTGGATTGAAGAGTAAAGAAGAAAAGTTGTAAGAAGACTAAAAAGGTAGGAGTGGTCTAGGTTTTGAGGGATTGAATGGCACATAGGATTTTGTATTTGATTTTTAAGGTGATATGGAGCCACTGGAGTTTATTGAGTGGGATGGAGAGTATATAGAGGGGAGGGTAACATGGTCAGATCAGCACTTTGGGAGGTGACTAAATATAGAATGCTTTGGAGTAGAGAGCAATTGAAGGTAAGCAAACCTACCAGCTGACTAATAAAATAGTGAGAGGTGATGAGGGTCCGCACCCAGGTAACACAATATCAGAGGAAAAAAGAGGGCATATTTGAGGCATGTTCCAGAAGTGAAATTGGTGGACATTGGCAACAGATTGGGGTTACAAGGGACAGGGGTGAGATAGTGAGGATATGAGGATATACCTAGGTTGTGAGCCTTCAGAGAATTGGAGGATGGTGCCCTTAGGCGAGGATTAGTGGAAGAGATAATGAGTCCAGTTTTGGACATGTTGAGTTTAAGATATCTACTAGATAGCTAGTTTGAAATGTCTGAAAGGCATTTGGAGATACAGGCCTGGAGGCCAGCAGGAATCTTGGGGCAGAATGGGTAGATATAGGAATCATCAACATAGAGATGATAAATCCATATGCTAGTGAGATATGCTAGTGAGATCATCAAGTGAAGCAGCATGGAGAGAGAAGAGAAAAGGACCCAGGAAAGATGCTTGTGGGATATCTCTGGTTAGGGAAAGGAAAGGAAAATGAGAAAGAGCAGTCTATAGGAGAACCACGAGAGAGTGGAAACCACGAGAGTCCTGGAAACCTAGGGAGAAGAAAATATCAACGAGGAGAGTATGGCCAGCTGCATCAAAAGCCATAGAGAGGTCAAAAGGAATGAGGATTAAGAAGAAGCCATTGGGTTTAGCAGATATAAAATCATTGATGACTGTAGAGAGAACAGTTTCTGTGAAATGATCTGGCTGGGAGCCTGGATTGTAAGGGAGGATGAGAGGAGAGAAAGAGGAAGTTCTTATTTTATTGTAGATGATCTTTTCAGGGAGTTTAGCCACAAAGGGCAGAAAAGTTATGATAGTACAGATAGAAGGATCAAATGAGGATTTTCTGAGGATGTGGAAGACTTGGGCATGTTTGTAGACAATAAGGACACATCCACTAGACAAGGAGATATTGAAGATAAGTGATAAAGTGAGGATGACAAAAGAGGTATTCTGTTAGAAGAAATTGGGACAGAATAGAATCATTTCTGTGGATAGAGG
Organism: Gymnobelideus leadbeateri; assembly: GCA_011680675.1. Lineage (NCBI taxonomy): Eukaryota > Metazoa > Chordata > Mammalia > Diprotodontia > Petauridae > Gymnobelideus > Gymnobelideus leadbeateri. Next base: position 43,367 of record WOXC01004839.1, on the reverse strand, counting down.
GATTTACCTTAGTAAGGAATATAAGGCCACCTTTTCATCTGATAAATAGGGGAATGAGGCTATAGTGGCAGAGTGTATTTGAACGATAATGAGATGAGAAAGAGGAAAGAGGGAGCTCATGGAGAATGACCTTAGGCAAGGTTCTAAGATGAGAGGGTTGGGTTAGAGGGAGCCCTGGGAGGTTTCAGGTGGGATGTGTAGGTTTGAAAGAGCTGCTGTGGAGAGTGGAATAGTGAGTTCATAAGATCTATATCTTATCAGAGGGATCAGAGGTATGGTTGAAGAGTAGTGTTTGGTAAGGGAAGTCAGAGATAGAATTGGAAAGTCAGTAGATTATAATCAGATGGAAGAATTTGGGAATCTTTAAAAATGGAGGTGGTGAATTTATGGGTAATGTCACAAGCAAGCATATGATAATTTTCGTGGCTGAGGTGAGTGGGGGAATAGGTCATGGGAAATGAATACGTTGAGGAATTAATCTTTTAAGGTTTTTGAGGAAGAATCAGTAGGTACATTTAAATACCCAAGTATGAAGACAGGAATTAGAAAGGAGAGAAAACTTGAGGCAGGTCCTAAATTCACTGTGAAAGAAATAGTGACCTGAAATTTTGTAGACATTAGGTATCACGATTTTGATTGAGTAATAAATGTGAATAGTATGAATCTCAGAAAAGGACAAGTTCCTGAGTAATGGTGGTCAGAGGAGAACCTGGAAGTGGGACTGCATCTCCTTAACATGGCCAGGGAATCAAGGAGGATGAATAAAAATGCAGCCATCAGGGAGAATGTGTGATCACGAGGCACCAGATCTCAGCTGATAGCCAAAATTCAGTCATTTTTCATTCTGATTTTTAAGTGTGTCAGAATCCTTATCCCAACTCCTAACTCACCTTGATGAATTCCTCAGGAGTAAGGCTACCATTTCTCCCTCAGGCTTCTAGGGGGTACCTGTCTGTCTTGATGGCCCCTTCTCACTGCCCTTTCTATCTCTGGAACCCTAATCATATCAATTGTTATGCTATTGTTACTGGAAAGACCATGTCAGTCATCCTTCTTATGGTTCCTTATGCTGTCTCTTCCCAAACCAAAAAATGTCTTACAGAGTTTGGATGAGTTTTTAATGCCATCAGCTTGAACCACAATTTCAATTTATTTCCCCCAATTTGAATTGCCAGTGATTAGTAGTCCAATAGCATTTAGCTCACTAATGTCAAGTAGATTTTGCAAATAGATTTTTACTGAGAAGTTACAGTAAGAACAGAAGTTCTGATTTCCTCCCCTATTGCCTAAGGGCAAACTGCTCCCTAACTTCTTTGTTCCCTGGGGAAAGTAGGCTCAAACTCAAACCAGTTTGTAAACGCATTTCCCCCATCAAGTTCACTTCTGACTATGATAGGTAATGAAGTCCTTTTCTTTTTTTTCTTTCTTTTTTTTTTTTTTTTTTACTACCTGGCATCTTTACTGCAAGAATATTCTACTGCTTGTCTGGCTTTCATTCATTTCTGTCCTGAATTCTAGCTCCATGGCCTCAAACTCATTCTGTCACCCTTTTCAGATTCCCAGCATCGCATCCTAGTTCCAAACTCCTTTAAGAGCAGAAAAGAATAGATCCAATAGAGGCAAGGCCTCTGCCCTTATGAGGAAGAAACATGGCAACAACCTGGTTCATAGATAAGGGCTCTCTTTCTATGGAGGTATTTAGCAATCTTTACTGTCACTTGACTGATGCCCTACAGGAAAAAGAACATTGGAGTAGATTTTCAAAGCCTAAAGGAGCAAGTATTATCTTTTGGAATGAATGAAAAAGCATTATTAAGCACTTTCTTTGTGCCACAATGTACAAAGTACTTGATACACGAATAGAAAAATGGGACAATCCCTTCCTTCCGAAACTTATATTCTAATGGGAGAGAGAGTGCGTTTAGTATTTTGATTTGGAAAGAGACATCCCCATTTGGATGGGGAATAGAACCATAAGAGAGATGATTGACATGCTCTTTCTAGTAACAGTAGCTGTATTAATATGATATGATTCTAGAGATGGAAAGGGCCCCCAAGACAGAGAATAACATCCAAAGGCCCAGAAGTTGTATTGAGGGAGATGGTATAAAAGTGAAATATAAAGCATACCTGAAGCCATCTCATTATATTGTGCCAGGAGACAGTCACTGATTTGGATAGCAGAGGCCTTGGGTCAAGAGTCCCAGAGCTGAAAGGAACCAAAATACCTGGGAGTCGCAGCTGCACAGCAACTGAAAGAAGATGGCCAGAGAAAGAAAAATGGGATTAGAGAAAGTAGGAAACAAGAAGGAAGGGAAGGATGCATTTATGTCTTAAAAAGTAATCCATACCATAGGGGTTCACTAATAGTTCCAATATGTGAAACCAGCTTAAAGTGAGGTAGTAATACAAATTTAGATGTCATTTTAGTTTGGAGGACTTTGAATTCCAAGAATCTTTTATGAAGAGCCAGGAGGTAAACCGGTTTTCGATAATACCTAATTCCATTTCTTTTCCCACAATGCCAGGTATTTATTAAGCACCTGCTATGTGGAGCTGGGGGTCCAATTACAAAGCAGGAAACAGTGCCTCCTCACCAAAAGCGTATATTCTAATGGGGGAGAGTCTAGTTCACATATACATATATTCAGCATAGATATAAAATGACTTAATAAAAGTGTATACAAAATAACTAAATATTGTCCTGCTACATTCATGCTCTTGCTCTCTCCCCCCTCCCTCTCTCTCTCACGTGCACGCATGTGTTCACACTCACACACACACACACTCACTCTCTCTCTCTCTCACACACACACACACACACACACACACACACGTTACCTAATTTGAAAGCAGCAACTATGTGGGAAAAAATAATTTAAAAAAAAAGCACAAAAACAGCTACCTCATAAAGGCCTGTTATTCTTAATGTTTAATTAAAGGAAACCTTTGAGATTCTGATGCTAAAATAATCTGGTTCTGTGTAGTTTTTCTAGAAGGAAAAGAGAAACGCAGGCAGTTTTCTATGATACATATTCCATCTCATGATTAATGAAGTCCTAAAAATGGAGCCTGTGATTGTTTTGTTGTAGCTCTAATGTTAACCATAAAAATTCATGCCACTTTTGGAGGCTGCATCAAGGAGAAGGCAGTTAGGATGTTTTATTTTTAGGAAAGAGTTTACTCTTTTTCCTTCCCTTTCCCTTTCCCTTTCCCTTTCCCTCTCCGTCACGATATGATTATCCAAAAGGATGCATTTTAATTTAGGGTTTTACTTGGGGAAACTAAATTTTTGCTCTACTGGTATAAAGTGAACTTTAGCCATAAAATCTGGCTTCCTATATCTTATAACGTAAGGTAAACAAAGATTAAAGAAGTGTTCAAAGTTGTTTTAAAGCACTTTTATTAAAAAAAACTACATGTCGGTAATTTAAAATTTTTTTTCTTAAAAATTTAACTTTGTCAGGTTATAATAGGAGTAGGTTTAGGGTTATAAAAGGGAAATATAGAAATAAAAGAAGATCCTCTTATCAAACCATTGTAAAGCTAATTCAGAACAGGATTCATTAAATTTCAATAACATTTTATAGCCATTCATTTGACACTATATCTTAAAAACATTTAAATAATTGTTGTGTATCTATCAGGTTAACCAAGCAATTTCCATAGCTAATAATTCAAAAGTACTAAGGTCTTCTTTGCAAGGCTAAAAGTTTATTTTAAAATATTTTGCCTGGGCTAGCAAATATTATATGAACAAATTAAAAATGCGTTTATTTCTAATACTTATGCTGTACTAACTCTAAGTAATCATGTATAAAGTTTTTAACAATTATCCTTCAACACCTCCCTCAATTGCAGATGTAGGGAACTGTGGGTTTGGAATGCTGCAAATAATGTTTTTGTTTTTTTGGGTTTTTTTGGTATATTGATTTTCTTAACTGTACTTTTCTCTCTCTTAATTGTTATATGAAATGATTTTCTAGGAAGGAAAGGCTATATTGAGAAATGTAGTTTATATACAAACAAGATAAAAATAAAATTTTAAAACATTAAAAATATTTTTAATAAATCATTTTTCAAAATATAAATATAAATAGAACTTATTAGAGGAATTTGCCAATTATACTTTCTTTTAACATTAGCCAATGCTCCTTGTAGTTTTTTCATTACTTAGAATTGGTATAAGTCAAGAAACTAAAAATTCCTTGAAACTTTTTTTTGAATTATATTTCAGATATACCAGTATATCCAGAGTCGCTTTTATCGCTCTCCAGAGGTACTACTGGGAATGCCTTATGATCTTGCTATTGACATGTGGTCCCTTGGGTGTATTTTAGTTGAAATGCACACTGGAGAACCTCTTTTCAGTGGAGCCAATGAGGTGTGTAATTGATTTTTTTCCCTATTATCATTAGGACATTTTTTAGCCCCTCAGAGAAGTATATACTAAATTGTATAAGAAGAGATTTCATGATTTACTGTGTTGTTTAACTAAATATCGTAATTGTTTAAATAGATCCTTTTATGTTCTCCTTTGTTTAATTTTATATGTTATCATTGCCACATAGCAGTGAGTTCAGAATTATTAAGTGTAAATGTGGATATTTAAATTGGTTGGTAAAATAATGATTGAAGCAGTCAATTTCGCTTGAAATGTTTAAGAAGTATTGCTTTATGAACTTTAGAGTTTAGGCATCATGAGAGAGAACTTGAATGAAGATAACAAGAGATGAGGTTGTGAATTTTGAGTAACATTTAAAAATGGATTGATACTTTACAATACATTTTGGATTCTTGGCCAAGTAGTACATTGGCATGCAATTGGTAAATTTAACTCTATCATTATTGACATTCTTGTTAAGAAGGAAATTGCATCTGAATGGAAAAGTAACATATAGGTTCTCCTTGTATTGTTAAATAAAGGAATTGGCAACAAGAAAACATCATTTTATTGGACACTGAGTAATTTTGTCCTTCAGTATTCTTGATGCATATATACAAAATATTATTATGAAAATATTTGTATTTTATGGGCCTACAGATGATGAAGAGCTTAATAGAGGAATTTTATAAATAATTTGATGAAATTCTCTAAACCAAATCAACAGTTTAAGTCAGTAAGCTTTTATTAAGCAGCCAAAAAAAAAAAAGCCACTGCCCTTGATGAACTACATGGTCCAGTATCGGGAGGCAAAATGCAAGCAAATTTCTACAAACAAAAAATACACAGAATAAACAGGAAACAACAAACACAAGGAAACCACTAGAACTAAGTGGATTTGGAAACATTTCTTGTAAATGTGGCATTTTAGATAGGACTTCCATCTAAATCAAGAAGGAGGGATGAGAAAGGAGAGAATTACATGCATGAAGGACAGCAAATGGAAAATCCTGGAGTCAGGAGGTTGAATGTCTTGTTTAAAGAATATCAAAGAGGCAAGCCTTTGCAGTGGATAACAGATTTGGGGGGTGGGGTGGGTATAAGATGTCAGAGGACTAGAAAGGGTGGGGTAGGGGCTGGGTTTGAAACTATTTGAATGACAAACTGGTTTTTATATTTGATTCTGGAAGTTGTTAGGAAGCCACTGAAGTTTTTTGAGTAGGGAGGTGACATGATTGGACTTGTGCTTTAGGAAAATAACTTTCACATCAGTAGATGATGAACTGGAGTGGGGAAGAGACTTGTGACAAGGAGACTAACCAGCAGGGCAGGAGTGAGGAGATAAGGGCCTACCCCAGGGTGGGGCAGTATCTGAGAAAGGGAGAAGGGGTGAGGTTGTATTTGAGAGACACTATGAAGATAAAATCTATAGACTTTATTGGATATGAGGGCAAGGGTGTCAGAGTGAGGCTTTGAAGAGGACAACCAGATTGTAAGCCTAGAGCACTGGATGGTGGCCTTCACAACAGTAACAGGGTAATTTGGGAGGGGAAAGAGGTTTTGAAGAAAAATAATGAGTTTCATTCTGGACATGTTGAATGTGATGTCTACAGGAGATGTAGTTTGAAATGTCTAATAGGTAGTTGGAGATAAAAGACTGGAGGTTAGGGCTCGATTCAGTAAGTTTGAAGATCAGTGTAGAGATGAAAATTGAATCCATGAGTAATCAATTACCAACTGAAAGACTATAAACAAGAAGAGAATCCTTGAGGAATAAGTTGCTCCCATGAATGTTAAGAATGTTAAGAAAATATATTTGATAAAATTAATTTTAGAAGTAACTTTTTTCATTAATCCTCTGGTTAATAACATTAGTCAAATAGGTATATGTGCTTATCAAAAGTATTTACCACTGTGGAACACTTCTGCATAGTAGAAGTGGAAGAGATTTCCTGTATGTGATGTCTGCCAGTACTTCTTTTTGTGTATAATCTAATTATACCGACATTAATGCCCAGAATAGAACCTTTTCGTTGATGTCTGTGACTATTCAAAAAAACCTAACATTCCACAAAAGAACCAAATACAAGAAATTGCTTATTGTCTGGACTATGACATGCAGTTAGTGGTTGGAGATTCAGTACTTATGTCTGAAACAGACCATACAGCTAGATGTGTAGTTAAATAGGAGAAAAGGATTGTATTTTGGTAGCTGTGTGGCATTTTCAAAAATCCCAAACTGCTCCCTGTGCCACAAGCCATCATTGTCTTGGTACTGCTTCTGCTGCTTCTTCTTCATCTTTATCATCTTCATCATCATCGTCATCATTATCTCATTTTCTGTGTTTTTCAGTATGACTCAGATAAAAATTATCCTGAGACAAGTCACGATCCTGATGTTATTATTTATTTCAGCGCTCATCCCATATACCATTGTACAAATCAACAGAATAGCTACTTTTTAATTAAATAAAAGTATTAGGATGAAAATTCATCCTCTGTAGGATGTATCCTTGGTGCAAGTTATCATAATAATTATCATCATAGTCATTATTACCATTAGTATTATCATTATCTCACTTTGATCTTTTTTGATAGTACAGATAGAATTGGAGTTAAGTGTTACTACTACTACTGATACTGATACTGATAATTAGTATTACTGATGTTCTCCTGACCACATCTGACTACAAATCATGCTAACATCATATTTTCTGAAAAATGAAAAATCACAGTTGACCCAGATACTGATCAAAAACCTCATGGCAAGGTTAAATAGACTACAGCATATTACAATGCCTTTTCCATAAGCCTTAAGTAAAAAATATTGTTTCAAGAATGTTTGGTCAGAAAAGGAGATGTGGGTCTACCAAATAACAATAATGAGTGTTAGGATATCAGTCAGTAATATTAAGTTTCTACTGTATGTTAGGGATAAATAAATGCCAATGATATATTGTTATCCACGAATTGTTAAAATACTTAATAACCCTCTTGGGAGAGAACATATATTTGAACCTTATAGAGTGAAATTGTGTGTCTGGGCTGCAGTTTGTACTGGTAGAACATTGATAAAATCATGGATGCTTTGAAGAATTGAAGTATTTAGAACCAACAGGAATAACATAATCTGAATTATTTGGAGTTAACCTGACCTCATAAAGAGGAAGGGGATCTCTAAGCCAGTATTTTTATTTTACAGATGGGGCAAACTAATGTCTTTAGAGTTGTAATTACTAGGAAAAAAAAAACTAAACATTGCTCATTAGTTGGAATATTGCTTTCCAGCAACTCATTATTTAGGAATTAGCTTTTTATTTTAATTTCTATCTCTTTTTCTTTTTACATTACCTTCATTTTTTATATCCCCTTTGTCTTCTTCTACCTAGTGATAAAACATGTCTTTTTTTCTTCTTAGGAGGCTTTTTAAAAAGCCACTTTGTGAGTGTTACTTCTTCCTCTTTCCTTTGATAAGTACAGTATCAGAGAAAGGCTTGGAATCTGGTCTGGGCTCCAGAGTCTCTCTAACCATTCTATAATCCCACTCTAGACACTTTTTTTTTTAATGTAAATAAATTTTCTTCGTAAATAATTTATCCATGTAAAGCATTGTGGACATAGTACTTAAAAAATCAAGAATAGTCTTATAGTGTAAATCCTACTCTAAACATGAATCTTTGAAACATGACTTGATAAATTGTTACCCACTTGAGTCAACTTTATTGACTCAAAAAGTTTTCATTAAGCTCTTTCAGGAGTAGTAATGAACAGAAATGATCGTATAATATACAGTAGAAAGTATGTTTCTGATTGGCTTCTTGGTATTTTATGCAGGTGGATCAGATGAATAAAATAGTGGAAGTTCTGGGAATAGCACCTGCACATATTCTTGACCAAGCACCCAAAGCAAGAAAGTTCTTTGAGAAGTTGCCAGATGGCACTTGGAACTTAAAGAAGACCAAAGATGGAAAAAGGGTAAGCTATGTGACCGATCAGTTCTTACTTGCATGTCTTTCAAAATATTGTTTTCATTAGTGTTACCTTATAGTATTTCACCATTTATAAGGATTGATTTCTCTGTTAATCCTTTGCTTGTTATGCATACATATTATTCAAAACAAATGTAATTGTTTTGTCAATATTTTAAACTATTAAAATTATTTGATTAATACTTAGGATTCACTTATGACTAAAATTTTAGTACTCTTTCCCTATCATCATTTTTATCATCATCTCAAAGGTCTTACTGCCATTATCCAAGCCACTGAACTTCAGTTCAGCAGAAGAATCAATTTGGTCTTTGTTTTTCTGAACAATAGGGAAGTTGTGTTTATGTTGTTGTGCTTATGCAAATCTAAGCATGATTTGTGGTTATTGTTATGTTGACTAAAGTGATCATTTAAAAAAAAGCTCTTCTGCAGTTTTTTCATTATTGTAGAGGTATCAAAGGCATTCAATATTCTGTAGGCTCTTTGGATTGGTTATATTCCATCTTTGATGACCAGTAGTTTTAAATAACAAATTTAAAATATTTTTAACTAAGTTTTTAAAAAATTAGTTTTAGCTACCAAAATATTCTTCCTAATGTGTTATTTTGATTAGATCATTTCCCTATTCATTAACTATATGGCTCCCTTTTCCATGTAGACCAAAGGACAAACTCCTTGATCACTACAATCTGGCTCTAGTCAACTTTTCTGGTGTTATTTTATTACTATTTATATTCTACCCTCTAGCCAAATTAGATGACTAACATTAACTTGACTTTAATGTATTTATGCAGGCACCATATCTGTACTGGCTTCTCTATTTTGGCCATTGAAATATGTTTCCTTTAAGGCTTAGTTTAGGTGCATGAAGCCTTCACTAATATCCTAACTAAAAATGAAATTCTTCTGCTTCATTTCTTCTTTTTTACACTTTACCTAAATCTTTTCTTTGATCTTATCATAGTCTGTCTTTTGTAATATTTGTGTTATTTTTGTAGGTGAAGGTGTTTTCTCTCCACTCTTCCTATAGATTGTAAGCTCTTTGACTTGGGATCATCAGCTTTCATCTTTTTATCTTCAGTTTCTAGCCTAGTACCTTTCAATTAATAAAATGTATGTTAAAATGAAATGAGGTATTTATAGTTTTCCTTGATTTATATGCTTCCTGTGTGTGTTTTAATGGCTAGTTTCTTATCTTTCTTGGTTCTTTTGGAGATGATATGTAAAAGGATGTCACAAAACTGTCACTTATGATCTTTTGGAGAAGAAGGAACAGGGAACTTTAAAGACTGTTTTTTTCTGCCTCCTAGTTAACTTATTCTGAATAGGATTTAACTAGGTAGGCAGATAGGCACAACTACTAAAGGTTGTGTGAAATAGATACATATTTATACTTTTTCATTAATAGATTTGTAGTTTTTCAGTACTTTGAACTTTGATTGCCAAAAATCCATGTTGCCTTATCTTGCTGATGTAAAATACTTTCCTTTTGTGGATTTTAAAAATCTGTTTCCTGAGTCAGGTTTTTTCCTTTACTTCAGTTGAGGTTTGTTTGTTTGTTTGTTTGTTTTTTCACTTCATCCAGCATTTTCTTAGCCACTGGTCTGTTTTCCACAGTTATAATTAGGATTATCCCCTCTACCAACTCTGCCTCCTTCTCCCATATCTTTGACTTTATGAGACTAGAAAGTCATCTTCTCTTTGATGAATCTCAAACTTAATTTGCATATAAAACTTCTAAGTTAATGAACTTGTTCTGGAACAAGATTCCATTAGCCCCTGGCTATTCTAGTAGTTTAGAAAGTCTAACTTACCATTACCTTTAAAGAAGAAGAAAAATGGTCAGTTTTTAAAAAATAAGATATATCAGGGTTAAAGTTCAGCAATGACAAACTATCTGATAGACTGTCATTGTCTTTCTTTGAATATAATTTGTTTACTCTCAACATTTTTTCTTCATTGTTTTACATGAGAATAATCTGTTTTTCTTCCTCTTTACCTTTAAACTATTTTCTCCAAAGTTAGCAGTGATCTCTTTAATTGCTATTTATTTAGAAAAAGCCTCTAAGTACATTATACACTTCTTGATTTCTCTGCAGCTTTCAATATTTTTTTTTTTACTACTTCCTAATAGATGCTCTCTTTCCTGGTCTTTTGTTCTCTTTTGTTCTCTTCATAGCTATTGGATTATTCCTTCTTAACTCTCTGTGCTAGATGATTATCCACGTTTTATCTCGGGTTTAGATTTACCCCAGGGTCCTGTCCCAGATCCTCTTCACCCTTTTTCTTCCTGATGCTCCTATGGGTATGTGATTGGTCTCTATGCAACTGCTTCCCAGATCTATAACACAACCCTCATCTCTCCTGAATTTTACTTCCAGATCACCACCTGCCTGCTGGACTTCTCCAATTCCATGGTGTGTAGATATCCCAAATTCAGCATCTTCAAAATGGAGCTCATGTCACTTTCCCCTGCCCCCTCAACACACACAACCAATAATTTACCTCTTTTTGTCAAATGTACCACTATCTTCCATTTACCTAGAGACATCCTTGACTCTTCACTCTCTCTCTTCCCCCATATGAAGCCAATTGCCATATAGAGCCAAATCACTGATTCTTCCTCTGCTCTTTCCATTCACATTATATCCACCCTAGTTTAGACCCTGATCACCTCGGATTTCTGGTCTCTCCCCTTTTCATTTTGTTATCCACGTAACAGCCAATCATATGGAGGAAAGAACACTTACCTGTGTGACCTTCGATTAATCATTTAATCTTCCTTGGCCTTAGTTTTTCATCTGCAGAATGAAAAAGTTGGGTTAAAATACCTCTGAATTCCTAATTCTGTGTCTGTGATCCTATGTGTCTAAGGCACCAGCCTCTGATTATCCCACTCTCTTGCTTAAAAAGCTTCAGTGGTTCTTTATTGCCACTTGATAAAATATGTAGTTCTCTGTTGGATATTTAACATTTTATACAATCTGACTTAATCTTATCTTTATATTAAAGACTTTCATGTATTACATATTCCAGTCAAATTGCTATTCCTTACAGCATTTTGTCTCTCACCTCCCAGATCTGTTAGACTCTGAGCTCCTTAAGAATAGGGACTGTTTTGTTTTTTTTTGATCCCCTGTGCTTAACATAGTGTCTGACACATAGTAGGCACTTAGTCTAAATGCATATTGACTGACTCCTTGCATTTTGTACAGGTGTTTCTCTGCCTAGAATCTTAAGCTCCATTCTAAATTCAGCTCAGTTACTGTCTTCTTCAAGAGGCCTTTTCTGATTTTCTCTGTTCAAATATCCCTTTGCCACCAAAAGTACTGTGTATTCACATTGTATTCTGTATTTACTTACCCATGTATACATGCTGTTCCCCTAAGCCTAAGAAGAATACAAGCTTCTTGGAGGCAAAATCTTTTTCATTTTTTTACCTTATATCTCCAGTGATTAACACAATTCCTGGCATGTCATAGTGCTTATTGAAGGTATTTGAATTGAACACTCAGAAATGGAACCATTTTTCATAGCATTATCTTAGGAACTTAGACTGTAAATAATTTTGGTTTAAGGTAAAATCATTATAAATGTACAGGTATTTTAAAATAAAAAATATTTTAAATGTTTAATTTCCTCATTTGCAAAATTAGTAAGTTGCAAGACCTGTTGATCTTTATGAGGGTAGGGCATTTATTACTCTTGTGCTTTAAGTATGATGCCATCGGGTAGTGGCAGTGTGCCACAATCAAAATCCTATTAAACTGTTATTTAGTTATTTCATGTATATATGTATGTATGTATACATATATTTGTCATAATGATATCAAATAATACATAAATATTTCCGTATATTGTTATATTTCTAATAAATCTTCAAATATTGCATTTTAAGTTGATTTAATATTGGACTAAATTTATTTTCAAATTTGAAGAAAAAATTTTTTTTTCATAGGAGTACAAACCACCAGGAACCCGCAAACTTCATAATATCCTTGGAGTAGAAACAGGAGGACCTGGGGGACGTCGTGCTGGGGAATCTGGACATACTGTAGCAGACTACTTGAAGTTCAAAGACCTCATCTTAAGGATGCTTGATTATGACCCTAAGACTAGAATTCAACCGTATTATGCCCTGCAGCATAGCTTTTTTAAGAAAACAGCAGATGAAGGTACAAATACAAGTAACAGTGTCTCCACAAGTCCTGCTATGGAGCAGTCACAGTCTTCAGGAACCACCTCTAGTACATCTTCAAGCTCAGGTATATGCTTGCTTACAGCCTTGAAATTTTTAGTACCCTTTAATATCCCTACTTCACATTTTTAAAATGTCAAAACTTCACGTTTTAAAAATTTTGGACAAAATTACTTGAACTTGTTGATTGATGAACATGTGTAATTTTAGCTAGAACATCCCATGGTGTGTCATATGACTTGTTTTCCAGTTTAGTGCAAGTTTTAGAATTTGACTTCTACAAAAGCAAACTTTTATTCTGCTTTGTTTCTTTTAAGGTGGATCTTCAGGGACAAGCAACAGTGGAAGGGCCCGGTCAGATCCAACACATCAGCATCGGCATAGTGGTGGTCACTTTACAGCTGCTGTCCAAGCTATGGACTGTGAAACACACAGTCCTCAGGTATACTTTAAAACTGCTAAAGAATGAAGAAATCTATTAATTACTTCAGTAGTGCTAAAGGTTTACCACGTTGATAATATTAGGTGATTGTGGTAAGGTCGTGCTGACTACGTTAAAACACAGCTGTGATGCCACCAGATCTCTTTACAGTTGAAACAGTACATTATGACTTGCAAAGAACACTGCTTGATGTAATTTTTGAAGACTTCAGGATGTTGTCTCCATGACATTTCTGTTGGCTTCCGATTTTTTTTAAACTGAGAGTTGGTCTCAACATACCTTTCTCCTTACTGAAATGTTTGTGCACATAATGGGCACATTATTTCCTTTCATTACAACATATTGTGTATTCTAGGAGAATGTATAATAGACTAGAAGCAGAAGATTTAGGTTCAAGCTCTACCATTTACTAGTGTAGCTTTGAGAAAGTCACTTTTCCATTCTTTGCATTATTTTTTCAGCTAAAACTTGAAAGTTAGATTAAATGATCTGTAGTATTCCTTTTATCTCTTTTTTTCTTTTTTTTTTTTTTTTTGGAGGGCAATTGGAGTTAAGTAACTTGCCCAAGGTCACACAGCTAGGTTTTTTTGTTTGTGTGTGCATTAAGTGTCTGAGGCTGGAACCGAACTCAGGTCCTTCTGACTCCAGGGCCGGCGCTCTACTCACTGCACCACCTAGCTGCCCCCCTTTTATCTCTTAACAGTGTAGTGAGATTTAGTTTATTATTTGGCAAATTATACCTTTAGTAATCCATGAATAAATTAATTTAGTTATCACTGGGGATTAATGTTTCACAGTTTAAATCTGCCTAAACAATTTTAAAAATGAGTAATAGATTAGTCCCCCATTTTAATGAATGACTTCTGTAATAATTATGTTAAAAAGGTAGTTTATTGATTTTTTGGGGGGGAGATGGTTAGTTGAATCATATGTATTATATATGTTATATATCATTCTATTTGTAGACTTAAAATTTACATGACAAAACTGCCAAATTCCTTCAGTTTCCCCCCTCAGCTTGCTTAAATATTAGTGTTTTTGCTTTTGAATAATTTGAGGTAAAAATATAATTTTCACAGGTGCGCCAGCAATTTCCAGCTCCTCTTGGTTGGTCAGGCACTGAAGCGCCTACACAAGTCACTGTTGAAACTCATCCAGTTCAAGAAACAGCGTTCCATGTAGCCCCTCAACAGAATGCATTACATCATCATCATGGAAACAGCTCCCATCATCACCACCATCACCACCACCACCACCATCACCATGGACAACAAGCCTTGGGTAACCGGACCAGGCCAAGGGTCTACAATTCTCCAACAAACAGCTCCTCTACCCAAGATTCTATGGAAGTTGGCCATAGTCACCACTCCATGACATCCCTGTCTTCCTCAACTACTTCTTCCTCTACATCTTCCTCCTCTACTGGTAACCAAGGTAATCAGGCCTACCAGAATCGCCCAGTAGTTGCTAATACCTTGGACTTTGGACAGAATGGAGCCATGGATGTTAATTTAACAGTCTACTCCAATCCCCGCCAGGAGACTGGCATAACTGGACATCCAGCATACCAATTTTCTGCCAATACAGGTCCTACACATTACATGACTGAAGGACATCTGGCTATGAGGCAAGGAATTGATAGAGAAGAATCTCCTATGACAGGAGTTTGTGTTCAACAAAGTCCTGTGGCTAGCTCGTGATTAAATTGAAACTTGTTTCTTGTGTGTTTTTATAGAAGTGGTGTTTTTTTCCAAAAACAAGTGCAAAGCTGCTTGAATCAGAAGGAGTTTAACACACTGAACCGCTACAAGAGGGCAAAGCTGACTATTTTTTTAAACTTGAAAAGATTGCAAAGGGACAGTGAAGTGTTGTTTTTTTTTTTAAAGAGCCATGTCTAAACCCATCTTAATGGATATCTCAGAGGTGTTACCTCATCTTTTGCCTCCCCCATTTTAACTTGCCACATCTCAATCATAGTGTTTTTGTCTTTCTATTCTACAAAAGTTAATGTTCAGATGTTGGTCTTAGTCATTTGCCAACTAATTTTAAAATAAAAAGTCACTGCATATAATTTACAAAAAGGGCCCCATGAGGGTTTTTTTGGGTGGGGGGTGGGGTTATTTGGGTTTTTTAAACCTCCAAACACACATGGGCACAGATATGCAGTACTGTAAGGAAGAGGGACCTTCAGATTACACAAAAATATATTCAGCTGTACAAAGGGACAGTTGTATTGGAGTTTTTTAGGCACATTAAGCATGCTAAGTGGCGGTGATCAGAATTCTCCTTTTCTGAACCTACTGAGGATCAAAGCAGCAATTATAATGGGATTCTGTGTCTCATTTTATAGACCAGAATCAGATAGTATTTGGAACATGGCTGGCCTCATAACTAAGGTGCACTGAGAAGCAATCAACGGGTCAGTTTTGGCCAGTCCTGGGGAGGTCTAATTGGTGGTCTTTGGGATAACCTTTGGCCTTATGGATTTGGACTCTAAGTTAGAAGAGCCTACCATTTCAAATGCAATCACTATTGGACATGCTTTTGCAGACAGTCCTTAATGCTGAAAACACAGAGAATGGGTAATTCAAGAGGCCTTTCTTTTAAAATAGACTTTTGTGACCCACTAATTGTAAGGTATTGCAAGGTCACTTTGCGTGTGTCATAAAGTTGACTTCCTTATTGGTTGAAGGTCACAGAAGTAGTGGTTTGCGTTTGATGGAAATAGCTACAGCTGTGTCCCTTCCTGCTTTTTCCTTTTTCTTTTGCTTTTTCTTGGCACGTGGTATCTCCACCATTACTTCTGCACAAAGATGTCTTCTGTTCATCCTGAACATTTTAAAAAATGCAGAATTTTATGTGACTGCTTTTTTTTGCCTCACAATTATGCTGTGAATTTTACAAAAATTTATTTTCTTTTTTTGATAATTTATTGTACCAAAGCTGTTTTTATAGCACATAGATGTCTGTAACCAATAATGTAGCAGTTCTGCACTTTGACACAAGGTGTAACTAGACCATTTTTAAATGTCAGTTGAAAATTATGGCTGTACTATTGCTTAAACAAAACTGGAACTGTTGTTGAATTCATAGCCAATACATTTATAACGATCTGTGTACTGAACATAATAGATTGACATCTAATTCAAGACTATAACATCTGTTAACATTATAAATGTCTTCAGGCTTCTGAAGGGAAAAGGGACACAAGATCTAGAAGCTATGAAACCAGCAGTAGTTTCTTGTATTCCTGATTAACATTCTTGTAAACTTGAAAGTAAGACCTTGATTGCACCAACAGGTCCCAAAGTGTTACCATGAGTGAAGCTAAAAGCTCATGTATGTCCTGAAGTTAACAGGCTGTATTTAACAGGTGCCTAGTTTGAGGTTATGCTGCCTTAATGTAACACAGTCTGGCAGTTGCTAAATTTGTGTTCCCACTTAAAATTGACCAATATTTCTGAGTGGTCGAGCTGGGAGGATGAAGATAGATTATTTATTTGTCCTGGATTAAAAAAAAAAAAGCCTAGAAAAGAAGCAGTAATCTACCTCTGCCAATAAACCCTGTTAAAAATAACTTCGCAGAACAGCATATACTTTTTATCAGTCGTTTCCATGTGACTGACATGGTCAATTTTTTTTCTGAACAAAACAGGTTTTTATATACAAGACCTTGAAAAGAGAGGCCCAATATGTGTAAATGTGAATGGATACTTAGAAATATCAGTTTTATAAAACTTTTTTTTTTTATTCGAAGGATCCTTATTTATTTTGTATTAAAATATCAAGCCTGTGGGTGACAATTTTTGAACTCAACAGTTCAGAGAAGTTTACAATGAATGAAAGGTTGTCATCTTGAGTATAGCAATATTTAAAAAAAGAATCCAATAGTTACTGCTGTCTCGGTATATAAAGTTAAGATATTTTATGGGTCAGGTCATTTTTTTTTTCTGTGCTGGTTGCCACATCTTAGGAAGCACCAAAAATTAAAGCAGTTTTGAAACCAATATTTACATAAAAACCATAAAATCCAATGCTTCTGCATACTGTGTTATGTTACAGTCCAGTTTTGTGTGCTTTACTACACAGTTTGGTTACAGGACTAATGTGCATTGTAAACATAAACAGCATGGAAAAGGTTAAATACCTGTGTTCAGATTGTAAGATCTAGTCCAGACTTGCTGTGTATATTGTAACGTTCAATGAAAAAAGAAACGCCCTTTGTATTATAGTCATGCAGTCTTATGTATGATAAACAGTTGAATAATTTGTCCTCAGACTCTTTACTATACTTTTTTTTTAATTTAAAAAATGTAAATATAGTAAAAAATCTTCCTATGCAATTACCCTGGTCCAGGTAATGGTCTGGTAGGTATACTGGGTATAACTTTAGTCAAATATGTAAAAATATTAGTTACATTGACATAGGCTTCAAAAAATTCTGAAAGTAAAAGTTGGAGGTTTAACAGATCATTTTGAGTTCTTTTTTTTAAACTTTATACATTAGTCTTCTTCTCTGATTTAATTTTTAAATTTTTGTACAGGTGTGAAGATTAGATGATTATTTGTGTACTTTAAACTACTTTGAAGAAAGTATTATTTAAATGTTCTGGTTACTTTCCCAAATAGTAGGCTGTGAAATTTTAGACACATTTTTTATGTGTTATGAGTTATCTAAGCATATTACTTTTAAGATAGCCAGAAATTATTTCCTTTTCTGAAATATCCTTTTGTTTTTTGTTTTTTTTTTTTAGGCATTAGCTCTTAGTAATCATATTTTTCAGTCCTATGGAAAGAAAATAGTTGATCATCTTTTTTTTCTTTTCTGATAAAGGCAGATTGGCAAGATAATGTTAATGTTAATGTAAGACATGGAGGCAATTCCCTGAAATATTTGTTTGTAAGTAATGAAAGATTTTTATGTAGGCAGTAGCATTTTTAAAAAAAAAAATTATATCTAAAACTCTGGAAATTGAAGTTTATGTTTATGTAATGAACATTGGAAAACGTTCTTAAATCAATTAGACTCTAAAAGTTCTCTGCCCTGCAAAATTAATATCAGCTTTATCCTTGCCATTGTATTCTTTCTTTCCCTTATCCCCATGTCACTGAGGGGAAAACAAATAATTTTTATTCAGGAAGTAATCAAGGTTTTGTTTGGGGGTTGTTGGAGGTGCATGTTTATTTTTTTTTATTGCAGTTTTTGCATAAACAGGCCTATACAAGATCAACAAAAGTAAGAAAAACTTCTCTTAAATGTAGATTCTCAATTTCTTTTATTTCCTTTCCTTTTGATTGGCCTCTATTAAGAAATGTTTTAACATCCTCAGACTGTAGAATTGAGCATTTCCATTGCAAGTTTTGTGGTGGAAACTGTAGATTGCAGACTGACTACTGACTAGGACACCATTCACACTTATTTCAAATAAGTATTATATTTTATTGAGATAAGACACCACACAAATTATATTAAATATATAAAACTTTTAACTCCTCCCTTAGGAAATGTTTTGGGGCAAATGAAACAACATACTCTGCTTCTTTTTAGCTTTAATAGCGGGAGTATTTACATTTGCTGAAATGAAAAAAAAAGCTTATCACAACATTTTCCAATGAAATTGCCCTTTCTACCGTTTAAGTTATATATGTATATGTAGTATTACTTTATATTTGTGTATTATATGTATACATTTATACATGAAATATGATGTAACATTTTTGGACCAGACCTGTGATTTCATTAGTTTAGGGAACCTCTTGGTGAGAAAACTCCTTTTCCTATTAAAATCAACACCTGCTTTTCAAGCAATTTTTAGAGTAGACCATGCAATGCCAGGACTCCCTGATTTTGAAACCAGTTTTCTTGTATACTACATGCTGCCTCTCTCAGATTCCATATAGGAATTGGAATAATAATACCGATACATCCCAGTGAAATAGAAAAGCCACCGTAGACATGTTTTATGGTGCATTATTTCTTTTAATGGAAGAGCAATTCAATTTATATGTCCCCTAAAGGGCGTCTTCAGATTGAAAGCAAGCCCTTTCTCTTTCTTCATTAACCATATCTTGAGGTCTGGTTTTTGTTTAAAGCATTGAATGTGATTGTTTTTCTCAGAGGAATCATTAAGGTAAGTATGATTTATACACTCTCTACGTTCAGCATCTAGTAATTCCTCTCAAATTCAATATGATTGGAATCAGGCTGGTATTTTATAGAGCTTTTCCTTAACATTGGAAACCTCATATTTGTACTAAATAGTAATTTTCTTGGTCCATTTTTGTCTTCAAAAATGATTAAGAATAATTAAATGTTTCTTTAAACAATACTCTACCTCCTTTCAAAATATCTTCTTTATCCCAGAGCAGTGTATTTCCTCCCATTACTTTACATTTGAGGGCAGATGTTTTCCCACCAGAACAAATGGGGTATGTTGGAAACCCGCTTTTGCCTTCATAAAACCTTTGAAAAGTCAAGATGAGCCGAAGTGGCATCTGAAATGGCTCCTTTATTTCTACCTGTCGTTTAGTTTTCAGTTGTTGGTCCAAATCCAAAATGGCTTCTGGGTAAATGATGGGATGGGTCAGGAGAGCAAGAAGTACATACCTGGAGAAGGAACAGTATCTATAAATGTAAATAGAATTCATTCTTCATGTGTGAAGATTAGACCAAAGTTTATAACCATCTGGTATACCCTAACATGTGCCCAAGTGTTATTAGATTTATCCTATAAGTGGTTGTTACGATTTTTCATATTCCCACATTGAAGTTTTTTGTTTTTTTTTTAAATCATTTAAGTATTTACACACATTTTACATATGTCCAAAATACTGCAGACTTTTTGGCTATTTTTAGTTTAATTTTTATTATTGCTGGCTTCCTTTAGGTTATTTAATTTTTCTTTCATTTATTCTCAATCATTTTATAACCCAAGGTTCTCTCACCAGAAATATACTGCAGGGGTGGGAGATAACACAGCCAAAGAAACAGTAAATGATATATGGTGAGAATCACCAAAAGTTTTGCCCAGTAGTGAAAATTGGGAAGCCTAATAGACATCTTGTATTGGTGGTTCCCTAGCTCAAAGGTAAGTATGCTGAACGTAAGTGGGATTTGCATCTTCTGAATAAAAACTGAAGAGTAAGTAACACATTTTTTGATTAGGTGAAGGGGGGAACCTCGTTGTAGAATGCAACTGAGAAAGCAAATTTGGTTGACCATCTCAGAGTTTACCCAACAATAACAAATGGAGGAAAGGGAAAAATACTCAAGTCTAATAAGCTCAGACTTTGATTACTTAGAAATATATTTTTTAAAGATTTGTGTTTACTTGTAATTTGAAAGAAATGTTAATACTTTTAAAAGGATGCACAGATTTTGTTGTATTGGGATTATATTCTGATTCTTTGAAATAGTCTGGAACTGGTATTGGGAATGATTTGTCCAAACAAAGGATAGATAACCTTTTACTACCTTTTGACTTGAACCAATAATACTTTTTAAAACTATTTTGAATATTTTGAAAAATGTGGTGCCTAAAAGGGGACAGGGTGATGAATGAGAATTTCCTAAGTGCTTTAAAATTTTTGCTGTGTTGGTGTTTTGCAAACCTTGTTTTCCTTGATTGACTTTTATTTTTGTCCCAACAAATAGTTATCAGAAAGGATTGCTTTGATAAGCCATTAAATGGTCTTGAGTTAGTTTTAGATGTGACATGTTATTTTGTTTTATATTCTTTTGCACAAAGTAAATACCTAATGTTTGTTATATTGAATTCAGTCTAATAGTGTGTGACATTATACAAGTATTTTGAACCTTCCCTGAGGCCTTAAGAGGATACTGGAAAATAGCTAAAGATATCAGTGCCTGTCATGTGACAGTTTATGTTGATATAAAATATTAGCTGACATTTTATTATCAGACAGTGGGTCTTTATCCCTAACACTACCCCCTGGGGTTGGTGATTGAAAGAAGGGTATGGTGACATTTAATTGATGTCAGAAGAAAAAAATTGGAAGTAACAAAATGTAAATACCCATGAAGCAACTGTGGACAAAATGCTTTAAGCTAGAGGGATAAAGGTTATTACGGATCTTAGGATTTGGAAAGGAATAGAAGGAGATAGATTTGGGAACCAGGTGCTGCCTCTACAATATCCTTTAAATATTATTTTGAAGGTATTCCATATTTAGCCCTATTAGTTGTATCCTCATTCATCTGCATGATTTTCATATACATTAAATGTGGAGACTTGGTTTGGGGTTTCTTTCTAGGTATTAGGCACTGGGATAGAAACCTTTAACCAGCTCTGGAATTAGAATGTGAACAATGGAATTAGAGTCCTTTAAAGGTTGAGGCAGATATGAGTGGTTGCTGAGAAAGCCAGAAGGGATGATGCTGGTGAAACTGTAGTCAAGTTATTGGTAAGCCTCTTTATCTGAATATGTGTTGATCCTTCACCTCTCATTTATTACTGCTCATCCATAAAGTATTTAATGCTTCATTTGGAGTAAAAAGTCTTGCCAAATGGATATATAGTTATTGCCCTGTTCTTCCTTGCCTCACTACTCCCAATTTTTGACCATCGACTTACTAATTTAATAAGTGACAGATTCAAAATAACCTAAAATGTGTAGAGCACCTCCCCCTTGCAAAGGGTGAGATTTAACACAGGGAACTAATTAATAACAAACTTCGTTTTAGCCATTTTCTTTCTTGTTAACATTTCTACTTTCACTGACTTTTGAACTTGGTTTATATTCTTTTTCTCTATTCTGTCACATGTCATTATTCTGCCAAGGTTTAATAACTGGGTATGGTGTATACCTAACAATGAATAGTAAATATTTGTTTGGAGCCTTGCACATGTAAATAAAGGCTTTAACTGAAAAGGAAAGAGGAAAATAGAAAATTGCTGATAGGTACAGATGGAGTATTTACAATAAAAGTATTAGAGATGCCCAGAAATTCACAGAGACAAACAGGATGGAACTAGCAGTAAAACTCCTAGCTTTACGTATTTCTGTGTGCATATGCACCAATAATGGGTAAGAGGGGAGATGAATTAGATTATGATGAGAGGGAAAATTGGAGATCAAAGAATACCTCTCTAACTTGGTGGAATAGAACCAATGTCTAGAATATAGTTCTGGAAGGGTATTCCATAGAATGATAGGTAAAGGGGTAGATGTGGGGAGAAGTTGCATTGTATATTAAGAATATATGTGTGAGGAAATCTGGACACATCCACTGTATATCCTTTCATTGCCCTCTGATTGGTCACTTTTAATTTTTCAGACACTGTAGCATTTTAGGAGTCACCTATCCAAAAACAGTGGTCAGATATTTATCTTAAAAAGATGGACTTTTGTTTCTGGAACAAACCAGGGGTTTTTAATTGAAATTTGTAATTTCCCAAAGGCAATCTGAAATGTGTTCCTGATGTTTAATTTTAGGTTTTATTGCCCATTTGCAGTCTCTGTCCAAGGTACATATAGTGATGGATGAGCTCTGTAGGTTCTTAATCTGTTTAGGCATTCTCTCTCCACTTGGCTTTACATATATGGATTCAAACTCTTGAGTGGTTAACCCTTCTCTTTCAAGAGATTCTACTGTATTCTGAAGCATGATGCAACCAGCATAATGTTGTCCATGAACACTGTGCTTCCTCTCCTCCAGGACAATGCCAAATACCTTTATTGGACATCTCTTTTAATCCATTCCTTATAATTATAATCAGTGTAGTCAAACGAGGTTTGTTTTTTTTTTTATCTTTTTTTTTATCAGGAATCTTGAATAATTTTGATCAACAAGCATTCATTAAGTATTTCTAAGCACTATACATATAATTACAAAGAATGAGACTCCCTTCTAGTGAAGACAAAAATTTTGTTGGGAGAGAATCTAGTATTTCCTTTTGCTGTGCAGAATAAAATGGTTTTTAATGAACAGTAAACTTAGGTGGTACAGTGAAGAGAATGTCAGACTTGAAATCAGGAAGACATCTTCCTGGGTTCAGATCTGACTTCAGGCACTTGGTAGTGTGATTTTGGACACGTCATTTAACTCTGCTTCAGTTCTTCATCTGTATAATGAGCTGGAGAAGGAAATGGCAAACCACATCAGTATCTTTGCCAAGAAAACCCTAAATCAGGTCATGAAGAGTTGGACACAACTGAAAAACAGCTGAGCAACAAACATTGGAACCTTGTATTTTCTATGTCTTAGTCAAATGTGTGATGTGGCCTTTCATAGAATATTATAAGTGTGTTTGTTCTTTACAATACCTATTGAAAATGCTTTCAAAGCATCTGTAAGTTATTAAGATTAGAAAGTAGGTTGGTAGGCTTTTTGGTTCTCTTATTTTTTCAGT
Source organism: Gymnobelideus leadbeateri (assembly GCA_011680675.1). Taxonomy (NCBI): domain Eukaryota; kingdom Metazoa; phylum Chordata; class Mammalia; order Diprotodontia; family Petauridae; genus Gymnobelideus; species Gymnobelideus leadbeateri. The sequence continues at coordinate 19,981 of WOXC01004839.1, read as the reverse complement.
ATTTGTAAGATTTGGGTTTTTTCTTTTTCCCCCCATGCTGTTGGTATCTTCATCTTCTAAAGATAACCTTGTGAATTCGTCCCTCAGTGCTCTCATGCTGGTATTCTCTCCAACATAGATCTCCTCCTCTACACTTTGTCTAATCAAACTTTCTTCCCCCCCCCCCCCATCTTTGTTTTAGTTTCGTTCTTGGTTTTGTATAAACACATTCAGGATTGTCACATTGTAGTCCACGTTTAGTAACTACTTTGTTCTTTATAATAAAAAGAGTTTGTTTTTTAAAGATATTTCTACTTCTATTCCATCTTCTGTTGTCTCCACTTTTCATCACTAAATAACATCTAAATGACTTAGCTTAATTTAATTTCTGACTGCAAAAAAAGATTCAACAATGACTTCCATATCAAAACTGAGTCATTTTCTCTGTTAAAAATACCTGTTTCACTTTCTCTGATATCTTTTGGTGCTTACCGTGGCTAATATTTATAAGATTTTTTTCTTCAATGAGGTATTTATGATCTATAGAAATGAGGTTTCCATGGAGCCTTTAAAAACTTTGACCATTTTTTATTTCTTAGTATTAATTGATATTTTGCCAGATTTTCCTTATTGTTCTCATACGTTACCATCTTGGAATTGGAGTCATTAATTATCAAAGTATGTGTTGATTTAATTTGGAGATTTATAGGGAGTTCTTGAGAAAATTTACCTCTTCTCAAAAGTTGGTGGGGGTGGGCTGAAATTCCTTTACAAATACTTAGAAACTGATACAATACGTGATGATCAGATGTCACATGAAGTGTTTCTTGTTTATATCTTTATTTGCCTATACATTGGCGGTTCCTTCCGCTGATTCTCATGCTATGAACTCAAGGTCCTTTAATATTCTAATTTCTCTCCTCTGGTTTTTTTTAATTTATCAATGTCCTTTGAATTTTGTCATCCTTTACTCTTCACTCTCTATACATCCAATCTTTTGTTAGATCTTGTCTTATATACCTTCACAATATATATTGTGTATTTCCCCTTCTCCCCATATCCACATATTATAGATCTTCATCACTTCTTGCCAGGATTGTTTTAATAGCCTCCTAATTGAGTTCTCTGACTCAGATCTCTCTTCACTGCAAGCCATTCTCCACTCACTAAGTGATTTTCTTAAAAGGGCAGGTCTTACCGTATTTCACCTCAATGAATTCCAATAGCTCCTTATAACCACTAATATCCAATGTCAAGTTTTCTGTTTGTCATTTAAAGACTTTCACCACCTTGCCCCTTTCTTTTCTTTCTTTCTTTCCTTTTTTTTTTTTTTTTGAGTATTCTTATACTTTCCTCTACACACTTTATCATCTGCCCATACTGGTTTACTTTGCTGTTTCCACAGCACTTCATCTCTCCACTCTCTACCTTATCATTGGCTGTCATCATCCCCCAAACTCCTTCCCACCCTGCTTCCTTCCTGGAATGTTTTTCCCCTTCCTCATCCCTGCCTATTCATTTCCCTGCATTCCTTCAAGTCTTAGTTCAAATACCTTTTGTAGGAGAATTTTCCTCCCTCATCCCCAAACCCTTCTATGTGGAACAGCAAAATTCCATTGAAAAGACTCTCCTCTGACAAAATTCTTGTCTCCACGAAAGACAGGAGTGTCATTCTTTGTAGTGTCTAGAATAGTGTTGGTGCCTAATGAAAGCGTGTTGATAGATCCGCATTCTACTGTTACGGTGGCCCCCATGAAATTATATTCTGCCTACTGTCAATATGTTTTGTGTGGATGTGGTTATTATGTAGTCTCTGCTCATTAGAATGTGAGGTTTAGGCTCTCAAAAAAGGCAATATGGGTTTATAAACTTGATTTTCTTAGAGTAGAGCACATATATGACAAAGATATACTTTGTCTAGGTAGAAAAAGACATTCTGAAAAGTTGCAGGGATGTGAGCCGGTCATTATTGAAAAAATAAGGTAGATTCAGACTGTTCAGAGAGGGAGTTCTCCAAGCTAATATAGTCCCACTCTGATCAGAACACATTTGTTTGGTGCATACTTGAAGAATGATATTAATAAACTATAGATTGTCTAGAGGAGGGTCACATTATATAAGAATCAATTGAATGAACTAGGGATTTGGGAGGCGGATATTGGGGGTGGGATATGACAACTGATTTAAATGATTTGAAGAACTGTTAAGTGGAAGAAGGATTTGATGTCTTATGCTTGCTTAGTTGCATGTGACAGTATTAGGAAAAAATGAATGAAAGTTGCAGAGAGGCATATTTAGAACAGATGTCAAGGAAAACCAAATAGCAATCAGAACTGACCCAAAATGAAATGAGCTGCCATGGAAAGTGGTCAGTCTCCCCGTCCTAAGTGAACAACAACATGTTGACTACTTGTGGGGCACGTTGAAGAGGGAGTTCTTGTCCAACTATATAGTAAAGACTAGAGATAGTCCCTGACAAATAAGATTCTATAATGTTTTACCCGTTACCATTTTAACCCACAGACTTCTTGGGTATTTAGCATTCTTAAATTTTGTTATCTACATCTTCCTTCTACCCCTATCATTTACTACAGTGATGCATATATTCATGTTTTCCACTAGTACCCCATGGTAATTCCAAACTCTTGAGAAACCCTCATGATTTGCTTCAGTGAACAAATGCCTGCTGTATTCACAGCAGTATCCTAGTTGTTGGCCAAGTTACAGACTTGCTCTCTGCTTTCATGGGCTTATATTCAAGGAGGAAGAATTGGACTATTCTTAAAAATAACTACTGTACCTGATGTAAAGATGTAGCATCAAAGTTGCCATTCAGAGTGCAGATCAGCCACTCTGTGAATTTACTGAACTAATTTATTGGATCCAATATGAATCAAAATTTTAATTTGCTCAATTTTACATTATACTGTCTCCAGCCTCTTTTCCACATCCACATGAATATCAAAATTTGTGGAATCAAGCTTAGAAATCATGAAAAAGCAAAGCTAATTTCTTGAGGAAGAAACAAGCATTTATCCAAAGGGAGTTTACAATTTTGCAAATGTCTTCCCTAATCTGTTCATCTCAATAAGATCTAAAACTTTCTAAAATACTTAACTAAATCCCAGGATTTTTCTTTTTGTCTCACACACTATACATTTTTATAGCTGGAAATTTGAGGACTTTATATTGAGTGAAAACCATTAATTCTTTATACCTACTGTTAGGGAATAAAAATTGAGTTGCATTTTTAAAATTTTCTACTTCTAAGAAAAATTTTATATATTTCTCATTGCCATCTTAACTTCATATCTATACTGTGTCAGTGTAAATGATCTCCATCTTCCTCCAGTTTTCACTTTATTTCCAACTCTTATCAAAACCTTGCAGACCAGTCAGTAAAAATCTATTAAGTACCTGCTATATGTCAAGCACCATGCCAGGGCCTGGGGATATAATCTCTTCCCTCAAAGAGCTCACAGCCTGCTGAGGAAGACAAGAAACAAGCAGATATGTACAAACAAGCCATATGTAGGAAATAGTTAAGAGGAAAGGCACTAGGAATTGGGGAAAGCTTCCTGTAGAAGATGGGATTTTAATTGGAGCTTGAAGCCAGGGAAACCTGGAGACAAAACATGGAGGATAGCCAGAGAAAATGCTGGGAGCCAAGAGATGGTGTGTCTTGTTCATGAACAGCAGGGAGGCCAGAGTACATGATGGCAAATGTTAAGTTGCTTGGTTAGTTGTTGTCCATTCTTCAAGAAGACCAAAATGACATCACCATTTTGGGATCAAAGTAGCATGTGTTCAACTGTGACTGATCAGATCCAGTACAAGCTCAGAAGCTCAGTACCACCAGTCTGCAGATAATGTCCACATGAACATTTAGTGTGGAAATATCCCCAAATTTGCACATCTCATATTTCTTTTGAGCTATTGCAATTCTGCTTCACTCATAGAGCACAGCGCCTTCTTTGATATAGGCACAGAGAGATCTTGAGAGTGTTGTTGTATTCTGATGTCCATGTGAGCACTTGCCTTGTGTGAGTTCTCTGTAAAATAATCTTTTAGATAAACATTACATTTGACATTCGAACAATGTGGCCAGCCCATCAGAGTTGGACAATTCAAATGGAAGTGATGCACTTTCCTGGCATGGTGCTGGTAGACTGTCCAGTTGTCACAGGCATACAGCAATAAGGTCAGCACAATGCCTCTGTAGACCTTCAGTTTGGTAGGCAGCCTGATGCCTTTTCTACTACCACACTTTTCCTTTGGAAGCCTCCCAAACACTCAGTTTAGACCATGTGTACATCAACCTCATCATCTTTATGTACGTGCCTGGAAATACACTGCCAAGATAAGTGAACTCATCCACAGCATTCAGTATTTCTCCCTTTACTATAACTGATGGTTCCACGTATGAATGGTATAGAGCTGACTGGTGGAGAACCTATGTTTTCTTTATGTAATTGTCAGGCCCAAATTAACACAAACAGCAGAGAATCGAACCATGATTTATCACATCTCAGTCTCAGAGGCCACACTGAAACACGCTCCCCTTGAACAGAAAATGATACCCCAACTCTCCCTCCACTCTAGTCTTGGCTGGTAGCCAAGAAAAGATTGGAAATGTGTGAGGGCACTATGAGGTCATCAAGTTAACACCAAGCAGAGGATTTTGTTTTTGATCCTAGAAGTGATAGGGAGTTTATATAGTGGCATTTATAGGGAGATGGGAGGTGTGTTATGATCAGACCTGGATTTAGGGGAATAACTGGCTGAATGGTTGTGGGGAGAAACATGAAGCAGGCAGATCCACCAGTATGCTATTGCAACAGTACAAGCATAAGGTAATGAAGGCCTGCACCAGGTTAGTGAGTGTCAGAGGAAATGAGGGAGATGTATTTGGAAGTTGTTGCAAAGTTGAAATCCACCTTGGCAGCACATTGAATAATGGGGAGTGAGAGATAGTAAGGAATCTGAGGTGTCTTTGAGTAATATAGAAGTTTGGAAGGGAAAAATGTTTAGGGGGAGAGATAAAGAGAAGTTTTGGAAATGTTGAATTTAAAATATCTACTGGGAGTTCCATTTGAAATGTCTGAAAGGTAGTTGGAGATGCAAGACTGAAAGTCAGCAAACAGTGGAGGGTTACATAGGTACGTTTGAGAGTTACCATTGATGATAATTAAAGTTGGGGAGTTGATGAGATCAGCAATTGAAATAGGATGGAGGGAGAAAAGGGCCCAGGACAGAGTCCTGTGAAACATCTGCAGTTATGTATGGGGCATGACCTGGATGAAGATCCAGCAAAGGAGACTGAGCCAGAATGTTCTGAAAGCTAAGAGCACCAGAAAAGAGTGATGTTCCAAAAACCTAGAAAAGAGCATTATCAAGCAGAAGAGAGTTGCAACGGTGGCAGAGGTGGTAGAGATGTCAGGAAAAATGAGGAATGATATAAGCCCTGTGGATTTGACAATTAAAAGATCATTGGTAACTTTGGAGAAAGTAGTTCTCCTTGAAGGACAAGGTCCGAAGCCGTATTGTAAGGAGTTAAGAGTAAAAGTAGAGGTATTTCTCAGAAAGAATATAGGACAATAGATAGCAAGAATGGCATGATCAAGTGGGGTTTTCTGAGGATGGTGGAGACATGGGCATTCTTGTAGGGAGTAGAGAAGCAATCAGTAGATAGTGAGAAATTAAAGATAATGGTAGGGTTGTCAGAGGGGGCAAAAAAGAGATGGAAGGAATGACATCAATTGTGCAGGTTGAGTATTTTGCCTTGGTAAGGCATAGAGCCACCTCCTGTGTGACCGGAGCAGAAAAGATAGTGGCAGAAGGCATCTGGTGGTGTAATATTAGGAAGAGGGAGCTCTTGGCATATCACCTTAATTTTTTCCTGTAATATATGACCAAGGTTCTAACGTGAGGGGTGCAGACAGAGGGGAAAGGGGAAGGAGGAGCCATAAGAGGTTTCAGGAGAGATAAAAAGGTTTGGGAGAACAACTGTGGAGAGTGGCATAGTGAATAAAGGTAAATAAGGGAAGATTATCTTCCAGCAGGTACTCTCCAGTTGTGATTGTGTAGCATAAATTTGTAGTGGGGCCAGTCGGAACAGCTAAGTGATTTTATCCACCGTCTTTCAGAAGCACATGTAGGAATATGTAAGAAAAAAGGTAGCAGATGACGAAGTGATCCAAGACAGAACATTGGAAGGGTGCAGATCAGCAGTATGATATAAGGGGCTGCAGAATTGCACGTCCCTACCCCCTTTTCTTTCACTGCTACTTTTTCCATGCTTCACCTTTTTACTTCCAAATCATGTCTCAAACTATCTTCTGAACAAATTTCCCACTTAACTTTTCCTTTGTAAAGAACCAGTCCAAGTTTTCTTATCCAATTAAAATTTACTACAAAAATTGTGTTGTTAATGGAGCACTGACCCTGTAGTCAGGAGGACCTGAGTTCAAATCTGGCCTCAGACATTTAATACAAAAACGAGCGGTGTGACCTTGGGCAAGTCATTTAACCCCAATTGCCCTCCAAAAAGCAAAAAAAGTTGTTGTTGTTGTTGTTGTCCAACTCTGTTACCCCATTTGGGGTTTTCTTGGCAGATACTGGAGTGGTTTACCATTTTTTCCCCCAGATAATTTTATAGATGAAGAAACTGAGAAAAAGAGGGTTAAGTGACTTGCATAGGGTCTCACATCTAGTAGAGTCTGAGGCCACATGAAAATGAGTCTTCCTGACTACAGGCCTAGCACTTTATCTACTGAACCACCTAGTTGCCTCTACAAAAGTTTTCTTTTTCCCTTGTTTAAATTGAAATTTTCAGGTTTAGACAAAGTTATCTCATTTTGCCAAGTAAATCTCTTCTGTTTAGATTTCTTTAGAAGTTGGAAATGCATGATCTTTTCATTTCTTTTAGGTTACTTCGATCCTGACTTATCTAAGGCAATTAAATTCTGCCAGATCTTTCACATGGACTATGTTGTCTATTTTTAAAATGATATTTTGCATTTTTTCAAATTATTTGCTATTTTTAGTTTTGTAAGCCCCTTTCTTTCCAAGGTGGAGAAAAGGATTAATACCTGATCTAGGCAGTTCTCTAGCACCAGATAAGGCTCTGAAACTTCACCCTGTAAAACCACGTGTTTTAAAAATTTTAAACTAGCTTTAGTTCCATTTAGGATTGAACCTTCTCTAGTGTATGAATTGCCTTTCCCCCCTTACACTAAAGCAATACAAATTTTCACTCTGTAGGGAAGAGAGAGAGAGAGAGTAATAGAGAAGTCTGGGTGTTGTTTGTATGTAAATTTCACAAAAGTCTCTACCTTTAACAGTCCTAAGGAACTGTACTCACACTCGCACCCACTAGAATATTTAAACCACAGCCCCATCATAACTTGGAAATCTATGTTAAACGGATTATATTTTTTCAGTCACAAAAAAGTCTAATTAGTTTATAACACAAATTTCTGCCCATGAGAAAGGAACTCCTCTTTCTGCATTCCCAACTTGGCCAGAATTAGGAACACAAATATGAAACCATATCTTTTGAAACTTTCAGCAGAAATATTCTCATTCTTTTCACCCATTTTCCTTTGGCTGAAAAAGTCAGCTGTGTTTATCACAGGATGCAAACAATACTGACTATATTCTCTACATTACCTAAATAGAAAGAAAACTCTGGTTATTTTTTTTCCATTTGAAAACCACTACTAGCAACTGACTTGTCCTTTATATGTGTATCTTTTATTTTTAGCATTTTTATTTAAAGTTTTGAGTTGCGAAGGGGGGAGGGGATGGCATACTGCTGGAATCAAGATAACTGAGTAAAGGCAGGGATTCACCTGAGCTCTCCTCCAAAACCCTCCAAATGCCTTTAAAAGTGACTCTAAACAAATTCTACAGCAACAGAACCCCTAAAAAAGGCAGAGGAAAACATTTCTAGCACAAAGACAACTTACATGGTCAGCAGGAAAGGTCTGTTGCACCAGGCTGAGAAAAAAGCACAGTCTAACATAAGCTTCACCAGTGCAGACCAAGCTGCAGCAAGCCAGAAGCAGGCCTCAGCGTGACTGAATTGCTGGTATCTGAATTGTATGGTTTCTGGACCTCTCAGCCCACAGACAACAGGAACAGCTTCGGTCAGCAGGAATAGTCTATTGCTCCAGGGAAGGAGTGGTGCACAGTCCAATGCAGGCCCCATCAACGCACAGCCCCAGCTGATCAGGAGCAGGTTTTAGGAGTGACTGAAATCAGCAGCAACAGCGACAGCAGCTGCTTGCAGGGTTTCCAGCCCTGTAAGGGGGTTGAACAATGAGCTTCTTTACTAGAGCTGAGGAAGGACTCTGTTGTTTTGTCCACACTCAGATCCAGGTCCCAGTCCTGGGTAGCAGTCCCAGGGCAAGGAGGAGCACTAGCATAGCAGAGCTTGTAGCATCAGTGGAGGGAGGACCCTTCTCACAGTTCCAGGGCAGATAAGAGTGTTTGTGGTTGCTCATAGTCCAGAACACAGGACATGAGAGTAGAAAATACCTCTCCTTATATCATACCACCATACAAGAACTGAAAACATATAGATCCCACAAAGTATTTCTGAGAACCACTGCACAAAACACCTGAAGCTTGGGACAGTTTGTCCTCCAACCTGGAGGCGGAACCCTACTTGAACAAACAAAAGTCAAGTAATAAAGTGGGAAAATGAGCAAGTGACAGAAAAAAAAAATTGACTATAGAAAGTTACTATGGTGACAAGGAAGACTGATGTACACAGAAGAAGATGACAAAGTATAAGTTCCAAGAAAGATATGAATTGGTCTCAGGCCATGGAAGAGCTGAAAAAGGATTTTGAAAATCAAGTAAGAGAGGTAGAGGAAAAAATGGGAAAAGAAATGAGAGTTATGCCAGAGAATCATGAGGACAGTCAATAGCTTAGTAGAGAAGATGCACACAAAAAAATACTGAAGAAAACAATCATGAGGACAGTCAATAGCTTAGTAGAAAAGATGCACACACAAAAATACTGAAGAAAATAACACCTTCGAACATAAACTAGACCAAATGGCAAAAGAAATCCAAAACACCAATGAGGAGAAGAATGCCTTAAAAAGCAGAATTGACCAAATGGAAAAGGAGGTCGAAAAGCTCACTGAAGAAAATAATTTTTTAAAATTTAGAATGGAGCAAATAGAAGCTGATGACTTTATGAGAAATCAAGAAGCCATGAAACAAAACCAAGAGAATGAAAAAAATAGAAGACAATATGAACTATTTCATTGGAAAAACAACTGACCTGAAAAATAGATCTAGGAGAGATCATGTAAAAATATTGGACTACCTGAAAGCCAAAATCAAATAAAGAGCCTAGACATTATCTTTCAAGAAATTATCAGGAAAAACTGCCCTGATGTTCTAGAACCAGAAGGTAACATAGAAATTGAAAGACTCCACCAATCACCTCCAGAACAAGATCCCCAAATAAAAAACTGCCAGGAATATTATGGACAAATTCCAGAGTTCCCAAGTCAGGGAGAAAATATTGCAAGAGTCAGAAAGAAACAATTCAGGTATTGTGGAGCCACAGTCAGGATAGCACATGATTAGCAGCTACTACATTAAAGGATCAGAGGGCTTGGAATATGATATTCTCAAGGGCAAAAGAGCTAGGATTACAACCAAGTATCACCTACCCAGCAAAACCTTCTATTTCGGGGAAAGTGGGGGGGGGGGGCGGGATAGACATTCAATGAGATAGAGGACTTTGAATTATTCTTGATGAAAAGACCAGAGCTCAATAGAAAATTTGGCATTCAAATACAAGACTCAAGAGAAGCATAGAAAGGTAAACAGGAAAGGGAAATCATAAGGGACTTAAAGTTAAAGCATTTATATTCTTACATGGAAAGATGATATTTGTAACTCATAAGACCTTTTTCATTGTTAGGGTAGTTAGAAGGAGTATATATAGACATAGGTCACAGGTGTGAGTTGAATATGAAGGAATGATATCTAAAAATGAAATTAAAGTGTGATTGGATTGTGTTGGAGAAAGAGAAAGGGAGAGGTAGAAAGAGATAAATTATCTCGCATAAAAGAGTCGGGAAAAAGGTTTTACAATGGAGGGGAAGAGTGGAGAGGTGAGGGTGAGTGAGTGAGTGAACCTCTCATCAGAATTGGCTCAAAGAGGAATAGATACATAGGCAATGGGGTTTAGAAATCTATCTTGCTCTACAGGAAAGTAGAAGGGGAAAGTGATAAGGAGGTCAATGTGATAGAAGGAAGGGTGATTGGGAAAAGAGGTAGAAGCAAAACACTTGAGGATGGACAGGGTGAAAGGAGAAAGATAATGGAATAAGTGAGGGTACAGGGAATAGGATGGAGGGAAATACAGTTAGCAATAGTAATTGAAAAAAATCTTGAAGTAAGTTTCTCTGATGAAGGCCTCATTGCTTGAACTGTCAAATTTATGAAAATATAAGTTTTGAGTCCCAAATTCTATCCTTCCTTTTCTCCCTTTCCCTCTCTGAGACAGTAAACAATCAGGTTATACATGTGCAATTATGTAAAACATTTCCGTATTAACAATTTTGTACAAGAAGACAAATAAAATAAATGAAAGAAAGTGAAAATAGTGTGCTTCAGTCTATTTAATATCAGTTCTTTGGAGGCAGATAGTATGCTTTGTTATTATCCCTTTGGGATAGTCTTGTTTCATTGTGTTGCTGAGTATGCCAAGTCATTCACAGTTCTTCATCAAACAATATTGCTGGTACTCTGTACAGCTTTCTCCTGATTCTCTTCACTTCACTATGCATTAGTTTATGTAAGTCTTTCCAGGTTTTTCTGAAATCATCCTCCTTGTAATTTCTTACAACACAGTAATATTCCATTACAATCATATACCACAGCTTGTTTAATCATTCCTTACTTGATGGGTATCCATCCCTTTGATTTCTACTTCTTAGCCACCACCAAAAAAAAAAAAAAAACTGCTATAAATATTTTTGTACAAAGAAGTCCTTTCCCCCCCCCCTTTTTTTTGAAAGTCTTTGAGATATAAACCTAGCAGTGGCATTACTGGATCAAAGGATATGCACAATTTTATAGCCCTTTGGCATAGTTCCAAATTGCTCTCCATAATGGTTAGATCAGTTCACAGCTCCACCAATTGCATTTAAGTTTTCCCACATCCCTTTTAACATCTAACATTTTCCTTTTTTGTCATATTAGTCACTCTGTTAAATGTGAGGTGGTATCTTAGAGTTTGCATTTCTCTGGAACAATAATACCAGTTATTCTTTTTTTCTTTAAATTAATTAATTTTAGGTTTTTAACATTCACTTCCATAAACTTTTGAGTTTTAAGTTTTCTCCACCTCCCTCTCCTCCCAAGATGGCATGCAATCTGATAAAGCTCTATATATGCATTCTTATTAAACATGTTTTTACATTAGTCTGTGAAGAAGAATTAGAACGAATGGGAGAAACCATGAGAAGGAAAAACAAAAGAGCAAATAGCATACTTTGATCCGTGTTCAGACTCCATAGTTCTTTCTCTGGATGTGGATAGCATTTTTCATCATGAGTCTTTTGGAGTTGCCTTAGATCCTTGCATTGCTGAGAAGAGCTACATCTACCAAAGTTAGTCATCACATAGTATGGTTGTTACTGTGTACAGTGTTCTCTCACTTCTGCTTATTTCACTCAGCATCAGTTCATATGAGTCAAGATTTTTCTGAAGTTCACCTGCTCATCATTTATCATATTCCATTACATTTATATACCACAACTTGTTCAGCCATTCCCCAATCGATGGGCATCCCCTCAATTTCTAATTCTTGGCCACCACAAACAGAACTGCTATAAATATTTTGTGCATGTGGGTTCTTTTCCCATTTTTATGATCTCTTTGGTATACAGCCCTAATAATGGTATTGCTGGGTCAAAAGGTATGCACATTTTTTTTTTTTTGCCTTTTTGAGGGGCAATTGGGGTTAAGTAACTTGCCCAAGGTCACACAGCTAGATTTTTGTTTGTGTGTGTTAAGTGTTTGAGGTCGGATCCAAACTCAGGTCCTTCTGACTCCAGGGCCGATGCTCTACTCACTGCGCCACCTAGCCGCCCCTTTTTTTTCTTTTTTTTTCTTTTTCTTTTTATTTATTTATTTATTTATTTTTGGTATGCACATTTTTATAGCCCTTTTAGCATAGTTCCAAATTGCTCTCCAGAATGGTTGGATCAGTTCACAATGCCACCAACAATGCATTGAACACTAGTTCTTTTTTTTTTCTTTTTAAAAAGCAATTGGGGTTAAGTAACTTGCTAAAGGTTACATGGCTAGTCATTATTTGTGTGTGTGTGCTCATTTTCTGAGGCCGGATGCAATCCCAGGTCATCCCGACTCCAGGGGCTGATGCTCTTACCGCACCACCTAGCCACCCATTACACTGGTTATTCTTAAGGAAGACATAGGGTTGCAGAGTTCAAGGTAGGAAGAGTGAGTCTTCTTGACTACAGGTAGAGTCTGGGAGAAAGAGGGGTTTTTAGGATCATTTAATATTTGACTTTTCCTGCCTGGTGTTAAGTTTTCCTTTTTCCAGAGAATCTTTTAAGCTAATGATAATGTTTTTGCTTCCTCTTCAATTTGTTTCCCAATGATACCAGTAGCCCTGCCTGGGAATAGGAGCTTCCATAAACCCTTTAAAATAGATTTCTTTGTTTTAATTGAAACTCCCATCATCTGATCATTGCCCACTAGATATTTTCTCAGCATATCCATTGTAGAGGTGACATAGGGATAGACCTGATGAAGGTCGTTTTCCATGTTAAGAGTAAATACCCCAAATTTGATTTACTTTATTGACCACCTATGATTCAGTTTATCCTCAGACTGAATTGGGCTATCCCTATTCTTTTTTTAAAAAAAATTATTTGTTTATTTTTAGTTTACAAGATTCAATTCCATAGCTCCTTGAGTTTCAAATTTCCCTTCCCTCCCTCCCCCCACTCCCCACGATGGCATATAGTCCAGTATAGGATCTGCAAATACTTTCACAATAGACATTAGTCAAGTTACAAAGGTGTATTGTACTAGATGGGATGAAAAATGGTAAAGAAGAAATAAAACCAAACAATGAAAAGAAAAAGATCAATTAGTTTTCTTCCATCAGGATTCAAGCTCAGTTCTTTCTAGTTATTTCTCTGGATGTAGGCATCTCTCTCCCTCATGAGTCTTTCGAGATTGACTTATATCACTGCATTGCTAAGAAGAGTCCAGTCTGTCATAGTTGGTCATCACACATATGTTGTGTCTGTGATTGTATACAAATTTCTCCTGGTTCTACTCTTCTCACTCAGCATCAGTTTGTATAAACCTCTCCAGGTAAATATGAAGGGCTATCCCTAGTCTTAAGTGTGGCCCCTAGATAAGTTTTGTTGTTGTTTTGATACTCTCTGGTCTAAGTATCTTGCCTCAAGCTTTTCTCTGCCTCTCACAACTAGGCGGTATCAAAACTTGAGAGAAGCAGTTCCTCCCTCTTGAAGAGACTATCCTTACGTTCTTCCTTGCATCTTAGAACCAGATATACAAAATTCCAAGGTAAGAATGTAGGAGAAAATAATACACTTGTCTCCTGCTTATTAGCCTGCCAAAGATGAGTTGACGGGCACAGGATTTAGATTTCCTTTAGCACTAGTCTAGATACACACTTGGAAATACACAGAGGCCCTCCACTGAAGCACAGGATTCTATTTCTGAGTCACTGTGATCTGCTTGTCAAGGAAGAGATGCAACTATTCAAATCATGTGACCTCGGTTCTGTGCAGTGGTTTATGTCTGAGATTTTCAGGCACAAAAGACACATGGAAGAGAAAGTAGGAGACAGAAAACAGGCATGTCAGCTAAAGATGAAATTCCTGCCAATAGCTCTGTATAAAAAATACACCAAAAGGGCCCAGTTTTCCCTTAGACTAGCCCAGAAACATTGGCTGTTTTAATACCAGAAATATTAATCTAGTTTCTAAGTCTCTTCAAAGTATATCTTAGGAAACCTTGTATAGTATAAGAATTTGAGGAAAATGACTCACTACCCATCAAAGATAACTGAATCCAAGGAGGCTGATGTGGGTAAGAAATCTTATCTGGTAGTGACCTTGGTGATCTTAGAATACAAGAATCTTCCTTATTCAGTTCAGTAGTTCTGCTCTTGGAGCTATGCAAAATTGTGGAGGAATTTTTTTTTTTTTGCTTTTTGGAGGGCAATTGGGGTTAAGTGACTTGCCCAAGGTCACATGGCTAGTTTTTGTGTTGTGTCTCAGGCCGGATTTGAGCTCAGGTCCTCCTGGCTCCAGGGCTGGTGCTCTATTCATTGTGCCATCTAGCCAACCCAGTTTAGCAATTTCTTAACCCAGAGGTTCTAATACCTCCTGGAGAATAATTCCTGCCACCTCAGTCCATTTGACTTAGAAGACAAGAAATCAAGAAGCAAGACTAAAAGATAAATGTAGTTAGTATCAGCTGAAGGGCTAGCACCAGGTGGACAACAATTCCACAGAGTAAAGGGAGATATATACATGTATATAGTTTTACACAGCTTCATTGTTGTTCAGTCCTGTCCTGTTCTTTGTGACCTTTTGGATCATACTGTCCATGCGATTTTCTTGATAAAGATACTGAAGTGGTTTGCCATTTCCTTCTTCAGTGGATGAAGACAAACAGGTTAAATGACTTGCCCAGGGTTACATAGCCAGTCAGTGTTCACCCTTAGTGCTCTATCCACTGAGCTATACATTCTCTCTCTGCCTCCCCACCCACCCTTATTGAGAAGGCAAGACATTCAATATAGGTTATACATATGTAGTTATGCAAAACACTTCCTTAACAGTCATGTTGTGAAAGACTATTATTTCCCTCTATTCTGCCCCTCCCTCCACTTATTCCTTCTCTCCTTTCTCATCTTTCCTCAAAAGTGTTTGCTTCTGATTACACTCTCTTCCCATTTCCCCTCCCTTCTATCATCACCCCCCTTTTATTCTCTTTCCCCTACTTTCCTGTAAGGTAGGATAGATTTTCATACCCATTTGAGTGTGTATGTTATTCCCTCCTTAAACCAAATCAGATGAAAGTAAGGTTCACTCATTCCCTGTCACCTCTTCTCCTCCATTGTAAAAGCTTTTTCTTGCCTCTTTTATGTGAGATATTTTACTCTATTCTACCTCTCCCTTTCTCCTTCTCCCAGTACATTCTTCTCTCACTCCTTAATTTTATTTTTTATGTATCATCTCTTTATATTTAACTCACTCTGTGGCCTCTGTCTATATATACATAATACATATGTGTGTATCTACATATCTATATGTATATTCATTCCCTCCAACTGCCCTAATAATGAGAAAGGTCTCATGAATGACAAATATCATATTTCCACAGAGGAATGTAAACGGTTCAACTTTAATAAGTTCCTTATGATTCTTCTTTACCTTTTCACACTTTTCTTGAGTCTTGTATTTGAAAGGCACACATTTTCTATTCAGCTCTGGTCTTTTCATCAAGAAAACTTGAAAGTCCTCTATCTCATTGAATATCCATTTCTCCCCCTGAACAATTATACTTAGTTTTGCTGGGTAGGTGATTCTTGATTTTAATTCTAGCTCCTTTGACCTCTGGAATATCATATTCCAAGCCCTCCAATCCCTTAATGTAGGAACTGCTAAAGCCTGTGCTGTCCTGATTGTGTTTCCACAGTACTTAAATTGTTTCTTTCTGACTGCTTGCAAAATTTTCTCCTTGACCTGGGAACCCTGGAACTTGGCTACAATATTCCAAGAGTTTTCCTTTTGGGATCTCTTTCAGGAGGTGGATTGGTGGATTCTTTCAGTTTCTTTTTTATTCTCTGGTTCTAGAATATCGGGGCAGTTTTCCTTGATAATATCTTGAAAGAAGATGTCTAGGTTCTCTTTTTGATCCTGGCTTTCAGGAAGTCCAATAATTTTTAAATGATCTCTCTTTCAACTATTTTCTAGGTCAGTTTTTTTTTCCAATGAGATATTTTATATTGTCTTCTATTTTTTCATTCTTTTGAATCTGTTTACAATTTCTTGATTTCTCATAAAGTCATTAGCTTCCATTTGCTCCATTCTCATTTTTTAAAGCAGTTGGGGTTAAGTAACTTGCTCAAGGTTACATGGCTAGTCATTATTTATGTGTAGGTGCTCATTTTCTGAGACCAGATTCGATCCCAGGTCATCCCAGTTCCGAGGCTGGCACTCTTACTCACTGTGCCACCTAGCTGCCCCAACTCCATTTTAATTTTTAAGGAATTGTTTTATTCAGTGGGCTTTTGGACCTCCTTTTCCATTTGGTCAATTCTGCTTTTTAAGGCATTCTTCTCCTCATTGACTTTTTGGGCTTCTTTTGCCATTTGGGTTAGTAAATTTTTTAAGTTGTTCTTTTCTTGAGCATTTTTTTTGTCTCCTTTAACTAGCTGTTGACTCTTTTTTATTATTTTCTTGCAGAATTCTCATTTTTCTTCCCAATTTTTCCTCTACTTCTCTTACTTGGTTTTTAAGATCCTTCTTGAGCTCTTCCATGACCTGAAACCAATTCATATTTTTCTTGGAGGCTTTGACTTTGTTGTCTTCTGGTTGTATCTTTTGATCTTCTTTGTCACCAAAGTAAGATCCTATATTCTGATTTTTTTCCACTGTTTGCTCATTTTCCCAGCCAATTCCTAGATTTTTCAGTTCTTTGTTAATGTAGGGCTCTGCTTCCATTGTGAAGGGTGTATTGTTCCAAGCTTCAGGGGTTTTATATAGCTGTTTTCGGAGATATTTCTAGGGAACTGTAAATTTTCAGTTTTTCCAAGGTGGCATGATCAAAGGAGAAGTGTTTACTCCATTTGTGCTATGGTCTATGGGTGACCACAAGCATTCTCTTCTGCCTTGGAACTGTGAGGATTCCCTCTCCACACCTCCGCAAGGTCTGCCATGCCAGCACTCCTCTTCCAGGACCACCACCCAGGACTGTGACCCAGATCCAAGCATGGGCAAAGCAAGAGAATCCTGCCTCGGCACCAGAAAAGAGATCCCTGCCAACTCTCTCTGATCTGCCATTCAATCCACCCCACTGTGTGTGGGCCAAGAGCTCTGGAAGCAGCCACTACCACTGCTGCCACCACCACTGCCACCACTGCCGTGGGGCTGGAGCCATACTGTGCTCCTTTCTCACTGAGGTTCGACAGACCTTTCCTACTGACCTTCTAAGTTGTCTTTGGCATTTGTGGGTTGAGAAGTCTGGAAATTGCCACAGCTGCTAGTGATTCAGTGCCCTGAGGCCTGCTCCAGGTTTGCTCTGGCCCCATCTTTGCTGGCATGGCCCATGTTGGACTGCACTCTTCTCTCAGACTGGTGCAATAGATCTTTCCTGTTGACCTTTCAGGTTGTGTTGGACTGGAAATTTCTTCCACTGTCATTTTGTGGGTTCTGATGCCATAGAATTTGTTTAGAGTCATTTTTAATGGGTATTTGGAGAGGTTTGGGGGAGAGGTCTGATGAGTACCTGTTTTTACTCTGCCATCTTGGCTCCACCCCCTCAAAGATTGGGATGTTCCATTTGGAACTTTTGTCTTCCCTATATTTAATTAATGTGGATTCATAGTATTATAGATTTAAAATTGCAAGGGAATTTAGAGGTCATCTAGTCCAATCCTTTTATTTGACAAGTGAGGAAACTAAGGGCCAGAAAGCTTACGTGATTTCCTTGTACAGATAAAAAGCATAGACTAGAGACTCCAGGTCTCCTGCCCCCAGATCCAGCATGTTTCCCCATTGTACCCTGGAAGCAAAAGAACCTGGGGATAAAGGAGGAGTCTGCAGGGCTAGAGTGTCTGTGATACTTTACTGAGAGGCAGATTCTAGTAATGATTTTGGAGGGGATATTTGGGCAGTCAGGAATTGTGTCCGAAGTTAAAGGAAACTTTCTTAACTTTAAATTAAATAGAGGCCTGGGAGGGAGATGTTTCTTCTAAAGAGCAGAAGGATGTGGATTATAAGAGAGATTAAATGCCTTTGAATTCTACTTAGATGAATGGCTGTTGTGTACTCCAAATGAGTTTGGATTCTAGAGGTAACATACTATTTCCAGAAGGAAAAAACTACACATAGCTACATTCTGGGACCTAGTGGCAAGAATCAGAGATGGGTTTTACTCTCCCCTCTTAGTTGATTAATAGCTATTGAAGGGCATTCTTCCACTATCTCCCCACAAATGCAAACCTTTCTCCCTGCAAAGCATCAAACCCCTTGGTTCTAAGATAAAAGAGGCATGATAGAGCCTACTCATCCTTTTATGAGGAAGAAATAGCATCTCAGGTGAAGAGATATATAAGTTATATATTGATGAAGGAGTTATGTCCTAGGTCTATTGCTACTTTCTTATGCTTTTTCAATAAATGCTTTTGTGTTTAACCAAGTGTGTCACCTGAATAACTCATAAATGTAAACACAGTTGTATCTCTTGACAATTTTTTTGAGTGGATAGATCCACAGAGTACTGCCATCACCACCACCACCACCATAGCTAACATTTATATAGCACTTACTATGTGCTAGCCACTGAGCTAAGGACTTTATAAATATTGTCTCATTCGATCCTCAGAACAGCCCTTTGAAGTAGGTCCTATTGTTATCTTTATTTTCCATTTTAGGAAATGGAAAAAAACAGAGGTTAAGTGACTTGCACAGGGTCACATAGCTAATAAGTGAGAGGCCAGATTTGAACTTGGATCTTCCTGATTCTAGGCCTAGCACTGTAAATATACTCTACCTAGCTACCTTCTTGACTTTGAGATAGCCCTTTTGGGAGTACAATGTGCAAAAGAAGGCACTATCCAAGGTACTACATAGCTTGAAAGAGGTCTGGATCTACCATATTTGAAGTATAGTAGTTTTTCATCATAGTTGTACTTAATATGTATCATTTGACTTACGTGAATTCATCTCTACATACATATATATTGTATATTTGCACATGTTTATATGTGTATATTTACATGTAAATGCATGCATATGTACCTGCATATTCAAATTATGTGTGTATACACTTGCACATGTGTTCAAATGCAAAGTGCATGTAAACATATGTATACATATATACATTCAAAGATATAAAGGACATTGATAAATTAGAGAATGGGGGCAAATCATATTGAATAAGTATTTGTTGAAGGAAATCTGGATGTTTATCCTGGAGAAGAGAGCTGGAGGTGGAGGGGTGACATAATAGTAGAAATGGGTTTAAATCTGTTCCTTTTGGTCTCAGAGGACAGAACTATCATATCTATATGAAATCTTTATAAGAATGATGTATACATTGAGGACATTTGTGATAAAGATATTGGGAAGGAGTGGGGAAGGCAAAAATATGCAAGTGATAGTCCACACTAGACTACTGTTATTTACATCTCAAACATGTCACCAATACACATGGAGAATACAAAATCTCACTGAATTTATCGTTTGCTGGTTACAGAAAACATTTCATTCAGCAGAGCAAAATAACAGCTTCACCAATAATAATAACTAACATTTTTGTGGTGCTTACAATGTGCCAGGCATTGTGCGAAGTACTTTACAATGATTTTTTCATTTAGTCCTCATAGCCACCCTGGGAGGTGGGTGCTATTTTTATCCTTATTTTACAGGTCTTTAAGTTGTCTTCTAAGAAGCTATTACACATGCAGATATCACATTATTCAAAATTCTTCTCAGATCTTCAGTTTTCTCATATAAAAAATGAGGGAGTTGAATAAGATGGCTTTTCAAGGCCCTTTCAGCCCTCAGTCCTTGAGAGAAAGATAATTTTATTCAATTACCTTCTGATCACAACTATCATATGAGACACAAAAGGAGATATTTGTTTGCCAAAAGTGGTCGCTTTGATGGAAGAGATAGAGAACAGTCTAAATCAGAGAGTTTTTATGATTCTGTTTGCAGAACTTCCT
>WOXC01004838.1:2385000-2739569 GCA_011680675.1 Gymnobelideus leadbeateri | reverse complement strand
AAAGTGCACCACCAGAAAGTTCCTTAGATAAAATTCACATGATGTTTGATGACACAGGTGGTGATTCCATACCATAAAAGTGCCCTTGAAAGGTGTTACTGTGTAAAAGACTATTCAGTAACATTGAAATAGCGCTTTGAGTACTTCTTGCCCAGGTGTTTCACTAGTTCTCCTCCACCCTGCTATTTGTGTTTCTAAGGTATAAGTTTTAAAGCATATTGGGTCTAGGTATAAAAACATTAGATCTAATTTGTTATTTGTTGGTAGTTTGTTTAGATACCTACAGATTACTTTAACAAATTTAAATAAATAAAAATGGATGTTTGTGAAATTTGTTTTAGAGTACTATATTGTGAAATCAGCACATTGGTAAAACATGATAGCTTTTAAATTGAGCTTCTTACAAAATGATCTGTAATATCTTTTTGGATGTCTTTCTGTAACTGCTATGAGCGGTTCAGACATCATTGTTCCTTTTTGCTGGCAACTTAATGGGTTAAAATGGCAACGGAAACTGCCTGATCGTCCATGGTCTGAAAAGTGCACTTACCCACTTGCTCAGGGCATTTAGAATAAAGAACTGGGCAAAGTAATTGACAGTCCTGTTTGCCTTTATAGAGAATGCAAAGCAGGGCTACATAATGAAAGTATGATTTCCTGTGTATTTTTTTCTCCAGTTCAAGGTCTCCACTCGGCTGTGATTGAAAAGATTGTGGAGAATAAAAAGTAGCTACTTTTCTTGTTTTTTGGGGTTTTTTCATTGGTTTTGAACTCTACAAAAATAATGAACATAATATTATACTCAGGGCTGTGTGGGTTGAGGACTGAGAGAATTAAACTGTCAAGACAAAGTTGGAAAATAGTCTGCAAGCAGTTCTAATCATAGGGAATTATCATGTTCATCATTTTCTCTTCTGTTGCTCATTAGATTTACTCTTCTAAAAAATGTTCAATTCAAATATTCTCTAGTTGTCGCTAATCCTTGTTGGAGAAAATATTGCTCTGTTTCTACAGGAATACAACCACCTTGATGTTAAAACACCTCCAGATATCACTAAGTTGTATTTTTTAATTAACCAGTTTCCATGGTGATACAGATTATCATGAACCTTAGCTCTTATTCTGCATATTTTTTCTTATACTTACTCAGTAAATAGTTTAGACATAATGACTGTTTGGAAATTTTGTTCCTATTTAGAACTTAGCGTTCTCAGAAAACAAAAGAATCAGATTTTCCCATATGCATAAATACCTGCGATTTTGGCAGGAGGGAGGCTATCTGAAAAAAAAAAAAAGGTACAGATACAGATGGTGATTTTTAGATGAAAATTTCCCAGAGTGGGGGGTGGGGTTGCAGATGGTGCTATGTCATAGAATTTTCATTTTTAAAGCTAGTGTATAAGAAAATAGGTCAAGTATAACTGAAATCAGAAGCTGCCCCTATATTCTTATTTAGAGAGGCCTGGGTATGTCAGGGAACTTGATCAGCTTTCATACTGGAAAATTTAATGTACCACTCAATTACTATTCTTTAGCCCAATTTAAAATAATAGATTAGGAGTAAGGTCTTAATGTGGTGTAGCCTTTGGAACATTAGAAATAACCTCTTTCTCTCATGAATTCAGCATATAGTAATTGTATCAGTTTTATTGTATTGCATGAGTAGATTTCAGATAACATGTGAAATTTTTTATTTGGTATTCATATAACAATTTACTTTCATATTCATCATCTCCAAACATGTTTTTTTAAAATGAAATTTTTATTATAGTGTAAGAAATATATAATTCTCATCCTATAAAACTAGGATTATGTATTGATACATATTGGAATTTTGCTATATAGCACTGTATATTATTGATCACAATTGTGATCGATAAGGTGGTCTTTTAGAACACATCTTTTGGGATTTAATTATTAAAGTACTAAGCAGATCTCATCATCGGGAAGTTTCATCTCTAAAGCCTTCCTCAGTATTGACTCTGAGGATATAGCAGTAGCAGAATTACAGTTTATTTTATATAGGTAGCCTCCTAAAACCATTTAAAATAGCATTCACTGTATGAGTTTGAAAAGTATCAAAATGAAGAGGTTTGATCAGTTTTTCCATCGATTTCATTTCCTGCATTTGGCAGCATTTTGAGGCAGTGGTCTCAGTATAGTAGCTCAGTGTCTGCTCTACAGAAAGGAAATGGAAACCCATGCATAAGACTTAAGTGCCTTATGACTTAAAAGCAATTAGAGGATATTCTTAATAGCTGACTGGAAATTGGAGGGATGAGTTATGGACCTCTGTATCTCCAGCCAATTTGGAGAGATGATGTGGCAGGTAGCCCTCAAAGATGGGCATCCTGTATTCTATTTTTTTTTCACATCAAATTAATTTCTGGTTTACATCATTCATTTCCAGCAGATTTTGAGTTACAAATTGTCTCAGCATTTTTCCCCTACGCACCCCCCCAAAATATCAATCCCACTAGATATCCCCTCCTCCAATCTGCTCTCTCCCATATCTTTTCCCATATTCCCTTAGACTTTTCCAGTAGGGCATGGTGGAACTCTATGCCCCAGTGCCTGTATATCTGATTTCCCAGTTACATGTAAAATAATATTAATAATAGTGTGTGTGTATATATATACATATTTTTAAACATTGGATTTTAAAACTTTGAATTCCAGATTCTTTCCCTTCCTCCTTCATCACCCACCCTTACTAGGAAGAAAAGCAATTCAGTATAGGCTGTACATGTGTAGCTATGCAAAACATTTCCATGGTGGTTATATTGTAAAAGACTGACTATATTTCCCTCTCTCCTATCCCACCTCCCACTAGTTCTCTTCTCTACTTTGACCTTGTCCCTTTTTAAAAGTGGGTGCTTCCAACTTCCCTCCCCCCCAGCCTGTCCTCCCTTCCATCATCCCCCCCTTCCCTTTCCCCCCTACTCTCCTGTAGGGTGAGATTCCCCATTTAGTATATATGTCATTCCCTCCCTAGGCCAAATTCAGTGAGAATAAATAAGGTTGACCCATTCCCTTTTCCCTTCCTGTCATCCCCTCCATTGTAACCATTTTTCTTTGCCTCTTCTATATGAGATAGTTTACCCCATTCTATCTCTCCCCATCTTCTCTCATTATATTCCTCTCTCATCTCTTAATTTCACCTTTTAAGTATCATCCCTTTCTATTCAATTGGTCCTGTCCCCTCTGTCTATGTATACCTGTAAACATATATACACACATTCACATATATATATATTCATATGCCCCTATACCCTCCTATATAGACACACATACACACATATTTATTTCTATTCCCTTCAACTATTTTCATACTGAGAAAAGTTTCATCAGTTACAATGATCATTTTTCCATGTAGGAATGTAAATAGTTCAACTTTGATAAGTTCCTTTTGATTTCTTTTCCCTGTTTATCTTCTCATGCTTCTCTTGCTTCTTGTATCTGAATGTCAGATTTTCTGTTCAACTCTGGAGTCAAGAATGCTTGAAAGTCCTCTATTCCACTGAACGACCATATTTTCCCCTGAAACATGAGACTCAGTTTTGCTGGGTAGGTGATTCTTAGTTTTATTACCAGCTCCTTTGACCTTTGGAATATCGTATTCCTAGCCCTTCAATCCCTCAGCGTAGAAACTGCCAGGTCATGTGTTATCCCGATTATGTTTCCACAATATTAAAATTGTTTCTTCTTGGCTGCTTGTAGTATTTTCTCCTTAATCTGGGAATTTCAGAAACTGGCTATAATATTCCTAGGAGTTTTCTTCTTGGAATCTTTTTCAGGAGGTGATTGATGGATTCTTTCAACATTGGTTTTGCTTTCTGGTTCTAAAACATCAGGGCAGTTTTCCTTGAGAATTTCTTTAAGGATGATTTCTAGGTTCTTTTTTTGGTCATGCTTTCAGGTAGTCCAATAATTTTTAAATTATCTCTCCTGGATCTATTTTCTGGGTCAGTGGTTTTTCCCATGAGATATTTCACATTGCCTTCTATTATTTCATTTGTTTGGATTTATTTAACAGTATCTTGATTTCTCTTGAAGTCACTTGCTTCCATTTGCTCCAGTCTAACTCTGAAGGAATGATTCTCCTCAGTGAGCTTTTGAGATTCTTTTTCCATCTGGCAAATTTGGCCTTTTAAGGCATTCTTCTCCTCATTGGCTTTTTGAGCCTCTTTTGCCATTTGAAATAGTCTATTTTTAAAGTGTTGTTTTCTTCAGTCAGGTTGTTGACTCTCATTTCATAATTTTCTTGTATCATTCTCATTTCTTTTCCCAATTTTTCCTCCACTTCTCTTATTTGATTTTCAAAATCCTTCTTAGGATCCTCTATGGCCTGCAACCAGCTCATATTTTTCTTGGAAGTTTTTGGTGCAGGAGTTGTGACTTCACTGTCTTCTTCCTGTTCCATTCTTTGATCCTTTTTGTCCCCAAAATAGGAGTCTAATGTTGGATTCCTCTGTTTTTCTTCCTTTGCCTCCTCTTGTTGCCACTCAGTTACTTGAATTTTGGGCTTTTTGCCACAGTAGGACTCTGCCACCAGACAGGGAGGCTTCCATCCCAAACACTGGGATTTTCTCAGCTTCCGAAGGTATTAGTTGGGTGCCCTCTCTGAAGCCTCCACACATTCTGGCAAGCTGGTCACACACCCCAGGACCTCCACCCTAGACCACAATCCAGATCCAAGCAGGTTAAAGCAAGAGCAATTACTCCTCAGACTGGTTGCTTGGTCCCCTTACAATCTGCAGGCCAGGAGCCGAAGCAGCCACATGTGGCTGCAGGGCCCTGGTGCCTCCACTTCTCACCCTGGGGGAAAAAGCCGAGACACTCCCAACTACTGGATCCCAAAGTCCATGGTGCACTGATCTCTCGCTTTGTCCTTAGCATCTATGTGTTTATAATTCTGGAAACTGCCTTAGCTGCTGGTGATCTGAAATCCCTCCAGCCTGTGATTGGTCAGGCCATCCCTGGGGCTAAAACCTCTGGCTCTCATGGAGCTAGGCTTGGCTCCCAGAGCCCTGCATTGGCTGCTTGCTGCTGGCCTTCTGGGCTGTCCTCAGTGGGAGGTTAGCTTCTCTGTGTCATTTTGTGGGTTCTGTCTGTATTCCCTTTTTATACAGGAAAAGTTCCATTATTAATTCATTTTAGAAACACTTCTTCCTTTGAGGGTTTCTCAGATGGAGACCAGTAGGCAATAAGTTGCTATTGTAACCTACACAATACTTTGGGGTCTTTGAGAACATTGGTTGAAAGGCACAAGCATTTAGGAATGGATTGTTTCTCAGTCTACTAAAGCTTAGCTAACTGGGGGGATGTGAAGAGTCTTATCCATCATCCCAGGTATACGTTTTATCTCTGACATGAAATTTGGAGAAGCAGGAGACCTTCTTGAATGGTTTTAATGCTGAAAGCAAAGGAAAGCTGGAACAATGAAAACTCCCTAAGTATACAGGGTAGCACCCAATGAGCATGGGCACAAGTCTTACTGGGGAGTTTCTCTATATTGTTTGGCAAGTACACAGAGAAGATGACTTAATTTTTTAAGTGAGGATCAAAGGCCACCTGGTGGAAGTGCTATTTCCCTTGAAATCGTATAGATGAGTCCTGATTAACTTTCTTCAGTGGCAAAGGAACAAATTGTCCATATATAAAGATTCTAATGGGTTTGGGGGTTAGAGGGGGGTCCTTATTTTCACTATAGCTAAGCATAGATGTGCATGTGAATGTATATATTTTCTAAGAAGCAATATCAATTCCTTTGCATTCCCAGTGGAAAGATAGCACTTGTGCTTATAGAATCCTGAGAGGCAGACATATCCTTATATTCATAGTAAGAAAGGTGATAGAAACCACAAATCAGACTCTATGAAATGAATTGTGGCAATCACAGTTTAATAGCAACAACAGTACATAAATGTAGGCCCATTCCTAGAACATGTAGGCTTATTTAACACACTTAATTCTGTCTCAATATTAAAAGTAACATATCTACCTCATTTTAACAATCCATCATTACTGCTTTCTTTTTTTTTTTTAGGTTCCTGTGGCTAGAGCAAGTATTCTTTGGCTAATAGGAGAGAATTGTGAACGTGTTCCTAAAATTGCTCCTGATGTCTTGAGAAAGATGGCAAAAAGTTTCACTGGTGAGGATGATCTTGTAAAGCTACAGATTTTGAATCTAGGAGCCAAATTGTATTTAACAAACTCAAAGCAGGTAAGAATCTATAAAATCTGACTCTGAAATTCTCTTCTAAATTCCCATTCTGTACTCTATTAGGAATGTTTACTTAGTGTGGCATTTGTGGCATAATAACTTACAAATGTGTTATGTGGATCGAATCTGATAAATGTAAAAGTTTTATGTGACCAAACTATGCTGACCAACTTTGGTGAAAGATATTAATTTTAATTCTGTAATACAAGTGGCAAATCTTGTCTCAGATGTTAACTCTGTGATCTGATCATCTATAAAATGGGAGTAATAGTGCCTCCCTCTTCTAGTTGTTGTGAGGATCAAATGAGGTAAAGCATAGGCGCTATAGAAATGCTAGTTATCGTCATGGTTGTTTTTGCTGTTGTCATTCCCAAGAGACTTTCTGTTATTTGTCAGCCATTCATAGGTCACCCAGCATGCTTCAGTCAGGCTGTTGACTCTCATTTCACAATTTCTTGCATCGTTCTCATTTCTCTTCCCAATTTTCCCTCCACTTCTCTTATTTGGTTTTCAAAATCCTTCTTAAGCTCCTCTGTGGCCTGTAAGCAGCTTATTCTTTTCTTGGAAACTTCCGGATGCAGGAGTTCTGACTTTGCTATCTTCCTCCTGTTCTATGCCCTGATCCTTTTTGTCCCCCAAAATTAACCCAAAGTCGGACTCCTATGCTTGCCTTGCTTGCTCGTGTTGCCACTCAGTTACTTGACTTCTGATCTTTTTGCCACAATAGAACTCTGCTGCGCAAGTGGGGATCTTTGTCCCATTCGCTGGGGTTTTCACAGCCGTTGGAGCTATTAGTTGGCTGCCCTTTCTTATGCCTCCACACTCTCTGGCAACCTGGTATGCGCCCCGGGACCTCCACCCTAGACTGCAATCCAGATCCAGGCAGGTCAAAGCAAGAGTGATTTCCCCTCAGACTGGTCGCTTGGTCCCTCTACAATCTGCAGACCAGGAGCCCTCAAGCAGCCACGTGTGGCTGTAGCTGCTGCTTCTCCCTCTGGGGGGTAAAAACCTGACTTCATTCCTGTTTCACAAAGTCCACACTGCACTGATCTCTCACTTTTTCCTTAGTATCTATGGGTTGATAAATCTGGAAACCACCATAGCTGCTGGTGATCTGAAGTCCATCCAGCCGGTGGCTGGTCAGGCCTGCCCTAGGGCTAAAACCTTGGGCTCCCATAGGCCTGGGCTTGGCTCCCAGCATGCTGTGCTGGCCCCTTCCTGCCAGCCTGCTGGGCTGTCCTCACCGGGAGGTTAGCGGTGTCATTTTGTGGGTTCTTTAGCTCCAAAGTTTGCTCAGAGTCACCTTTTACATGAATTGGAGGAGGTGGAAGTGAGAACCCCTCAGAAGTCCTGTTTCTACTCCACCATCTTGACTCTCCCTTGGCCCCTTCTTTTAAGCTAAGATGTTTTTAGTTCCTACCTCTTTCACTCAGTGTATTTGTATTTCATGTGGAAATTTTATAATGTAGTTTTTATTCAAGTTATTGATAAAATTAGTAACATAGGAGTGAATGAATGAAAACATTGATCAAGCCCTTAACTATGTGTAAAGTGCTGCATTGTGTTAAACCTAGGAATAGAAGAAGAAAAGGAGGCAGTCACTGCTCCCAGGAGCACCTCTTCTCTCCAGATACTCCAGTGCTTCCCTGTCACTTCCAGGACCCTACAGAAAAGCTTTGGCTTTCAAAGCCCTTCACAACCTGGCACCTCCCAACTTTCCAGTCTTTTTATACCTCAGTCTCCACCACAAACCCTCTGTCCCATGACCTTGGCTTCCTGACTGTTCCAAAAACAAAACTCTCCTCTGGACTCTGGGCTATTCTCTGGTTATTTCTCATACCTTGAATGTGCTTTATTTATCTCTGTCTCCTAGCTTCCCTGGCTTCTTTCCAAATAAAGCTAAAATCCCATTTTCTACAGGAGGTTTCCCTTAAGAATTTTAGTGCTTCCCCTTTGTTAGCATTTCCTATTTATCCTGTATATTTCTTGTTTTTACACATTTGTTTGATTGTTATCTCCCCCATTAGATTTATAATGGGTGGAGACAAGAATAGAGACTATCTTTTGCCTCTTTTTATATCCCCAATACTCGTGTCTGGCACATAGTAGGTGCTTTAAAAAAGCTTATTGATTGATTAATGGAAGAGACAACATAATAGGATCAGGAACAGGTCTGTTATATACTTGACTCTAGTCCTTTTGCTAAGCTGACATAAAACTGTTAATAAACACTTTTTAGGTATGGTTATTCAGCTAGTTTGGGATCCATCTAACTTTCTCATTATCTAGCCTACATTTCTGTGTCTTCTCCACAAGAATAGCGTGAGACAGTTTGTCAAATATATTGCAAAGATAGTTAAACTATATTTTAGCATCCTCTTCACCTTCCAGTCTCTATGCCTCTTAACCACTCGTATGAATGTTGAAGACATGGTCTGCTCTAGAAAATTGTTTATTAAAATCTACCTGTTCTCTTATAAATATTGCTTTAAAGATGAGGAAAATGTCATGTAAGTTAATAGTTGCTGATATCTTCCTGATTGCCTTTTTTGGGCGTAATTTGATTTCTTCATTTGAGGGAGATCATTCTTCTTTCATTTCTTTTCTTCCTTCTTCCCTCCATTCCTCTGTCCTTATTTTTTCCACCTCCCTTAATTGATTCTTTGGTCCTTTCAGATTGTCAGCTCCAACATGTATTTTCTCCATGTGTACTTAGCCATTTCTACCCATCTTTTCTGCTTTCCTCATCCTCTTAAAATATCTTTTTAATTTCCTCATATAGTATATTAGGTACCAAGGAATTAAGAGTACAGATGTGGTGGGTCCATTCCATTTATGATTTCAGTATATCCCTCTAGATCCCAGAGCCCTCCTTCTATTTTCATCTCTCAGTTTCCTTGGTATGATCTGACTTAATTGGGTCTCACACCAGCCTTTCCCTAGGTTCTCTTTTCTTTTCACTGCTTATTACTATTTCTTGAAGTGATGTAGCTCCAAATTTTGTATCTTTATAATGTTGCATAAATGAACTATCTGCTTTTGAAGGACCAAACTAGGTAAGTAGAAAAAAACTTACATAGTGAATTCTTGGGCCCGCCATCCTGGGATCCTCAGACCCTGAAAAGGTGAACTTTTACCTTATCTTGCTTAGGCCCACACCTCTATGCTACATTCTGGCTCTCTCCTTACTACTAAAATGTCCATACCTTTTGACTCAGAGATTCCATTTTCAGACTTATACTCCAGAGAGGTCATTGATAAAAAGAAAAGCCTCCATATATACCAAAATATTTACAGCAGCACTTTTTGTAGTAGCAAAGAATTGGAAAGAGTAGAAGCCCATCAGTTGAGAGATATTACTTTGCTTTAAGAAATGATGAATGGGATTAGTGTGGAGAAGTACAGCAAGGTCTACAGGGATTGATATGGTGTGAAGTAAGCAGAGCCAAGCCAGTGATGTACCCAGTGACTTCAGCAATGTAAACGGAAAGAAGAGCCTTCTCTACCTCCTAACCCCTAATAAAGATGAACGTTGGAAAATTAAAAAAAAACAAGCTTGGCTCAAAAGAAAAGATGTAAGAATAACTATACCGCCAACTTCCTCCCTCCCCACACTTTGCAGGTGTGATACACAGAACTTATTCTATGTATTGATCAGTTGTGCTGATTTTTAAAAATCTTTCTTGTTTTGTCTTTCTTAAAAAAAATATTCTTGGGGTGGTGTAATGGAAATGCAGATTTAAAGATCTTCCCTGCCCCTAGCTTAAGTGCACCTGGAGCCTGTGGTGGGAGGCTTGTTTTTTCAGGAAAGCCCACACCTTGATACTTTGTGATTGGGCAGTGGGTCCAGAAGGTTGTTACATTCTCTGAGCCAGGAGAAGGCTATATAAACCCTGAGGAGAGGCTTTGCTTTGGGGCTCACTTTGAGAAGTGTTGTGTGATTTGACCAGATGAGACTCTGGGAAGCCGTTGTTGAGAGCCCCCCGGCTTTGAAAACCCAGATGTTGATGCTTCCCTCTCTGGTAACTGTGATTTGGTATTGATATAATGGTTGGACAGTTTGGAAGCCTGTCTGTTTGATCTGTAAGTTCTGTAACTCTGAAGTTTGGGGTGCTGACCTTTTTCCCCTGAACTAGGTAATGTATGTTTGTTTGATTAAAGTAAGCTTGTTAACCCATTTTGAGTTGCTTTCCTTTTGAAAAGCAGATTTAAGAACCTATATTGGCAGCTACTCTGGGGATATTGGGGTGCTTGCTGCTACAGGTGGCTAGGTGGCACAGTGAACAGAGTACTGGCCCTGGAGTCAGGAGGACCTGAGTTCAAATCCGGCCTCACTTAACACTTAATAGCCTTGTGACCTTGGGCAAGTCACTTAATCCCAATTGCCCTGCCTTCCCCCTCCAAATAGTCCAAAAAAAAAAAATTCTTATATAGGGTAGCTCTGAGAAGACAGAGGTGGGGGAGAGATACTGGGAGAAATCATGGTAATATAAAAAAAGAGTTATTTTTAAAAGTTTTTTAGAAAGAGAAATGCAAATCAAAACAACCCTGAGGTTTCACCTTTCACCCAGCTCATTACCAAAGATGGGAAAAAAAAATAAGAGTCAACATTGTAGGGGTTGTAGAAAGATAAACACCCTGGGCATTGTTTGGGGTGATGTGAATCAGTGCAACCATTATGGAAAGCAGATTGGAATTAAGTAAATAAAGTGACTAAAAATGTCCATAACCCAAACATAATTAATAAGAACAAATTTCCCATACATACCAAAATATTTGTAGCAACGCGTTTTGTGGAAGCAAAGAACTTCAAAGTAGATGCCCATTGTTTGGAGAATAGCCAAACAACGTGTCCTATGTGAATGTAAAGGTATATCCTTGACCTGTAAGAAACAATGAATGTAATAAATGCAGAGAAGGATTAAAGACTTAAATGACCTGATACAGACTGAAGTAAACAGAGCCAAGAAAACAACATCCACAGTGACTGCAGAATGCGTATCTTCAGAATAACAACCCCTAAGGAAAGTGAATATTGCAGAATTACTGAGAGCTAGCCTGACCTCAAAGAAGAGACATAAGAAGACATCTCTCTCTCCTTTTTAGAGGTCCATAGGTGTTGGACACTATACATATTTTCAGACATTTTTGATGTATTGATCAGTTTTGCTAAAGTTTTTCTCTTTTTTTCCCTTTAAAGTATATTTTTTATGGTTTGGCAAGGGGTGGGAGAGTAGGAGTAATTTAACTGTTGTAAAAACAAATGATATCAATAAAATTGTATTTTTAAAAACTCAAATAACATCCCCTTCCAGAAAAAAGCAAAGTGCTCCTACTAATACTCTAGTTTTAGCAGTAACTAAAACTGTTTATTGGATGTCACTACTTATCTCAGAACTGGTATGGACATTTCTATGGGAACTATAACTGTTTTAAATTCATCCAAGTAGATTAATAAATCAATAAATGTATTGTTCTGAATTTTTTCATTATTTTATTTGAAAATTACTTACATTTTCAAATATAGCTTATCCATTTCTTCTTTCCAGTCCATTTCTTCTTACCAGAAAACCATTCCTTGTAACTAAGGGGGAAGTAGACAAGGCAGAAAAAAAGTATCTAAGTAAGATGGATCAACACATTGGAAGAATCTGCCACGATATATAATATTCAACACCCATAGACCACCACCTTTACAGGGAAGGGAAGCATTTTCTCCCTTCTTCTTTGGGGCCAAGCTTGATCATTATAATTAATACAACATTCAATTTAGTGGACTCTTGTTATTTATTATCCATAGTTATTATGGATTACATAATGTATGTTGTTTTCCTATCACTTCTTCCTGGATCAGGTCATACAAGTCTTCTTTTTGAATTCTTCCTATTTACAATCTTTTTGTTAACTATATAATATTTAACAGTATCAGATAGCATGGAAAAATGCAAATTCAGTCATATATTCACCTAGGATTTATTAGATATTTACTTTGTGCCAGGCATTGTACTAAGTGCTGATGATGCAAAAAAACAAGAAAATAATATCCCTCCTCTAGAGGAGTCTACATTGTAATGAAGGAGACGACACATAACTATCTCTATATATTCAAGATAAATACAGACTATATGAAGGTAATCCGAGAAAAAAGTTAGTAGGGGTCAGGAGAGTCTTGTGGAAGGTGGGATTTGAGGTGAGTCCTGAAGGAAGTCAGAGAAACAGGTGGAGATGAGAGTGTCTCAGGCACGAGGGGTGACTCATGCAGAGTGGGGAGAGGGAGGATTATGTTTAAGAAACCCCTTGTAGGCCCATGTAGCTAAGCTGAAGAGCTTGCACAAATAAGGCATAAGAAGGCTGGAAGGGTAGGAAGGACTGAGGTTCCAAAGAACTTTCATGCCAAACAGTTTAGAACAAATGTTCCTTGAAGTAATGGAGAGCCACTGGAGCACCTTGAACAGGGAAGGATGGCACATGGTCAGGTCTGTGCTTTAAAAAATCTCCTTGTTCACTCAGTTAGTTGTGGATTAGTTGGAGTGGGAAGAGACAGGGAGAGTAGTCAGAATGATATTTCAATAGTCTGGGCAGGAGATGATGATGGCTTACACTAGGGCTGTTGCCATAGGAGTACTAAGAAAGAGATTTGCAGGTAGAAATTTCCAACTTTGGCAGAGTACAAATATGCACAAATAGCATATGTAAGGGATAAAGAGATAAATAACTGGGGGAAGGCATTAACATTAAGAGGGATTGGAAAAAATTTCTTGTAGAAATAGAATTTTAGCTAGGACATGAAAGAAGCCAGGGAATCCATGAAATGGAGATCGGGGAGGAGAGGATTCCAGGCATGAGGGACAGCCAGTGAAAATGCAGGGATATGTCTTGTGGGGAGAGCCTCAAGGAGCCCAGTGTGACTGGATTCAAGCATATGTGATAGGGTGTAAAAAGTAATAAGACTAGAAAGGTTAATAAGGGCTTTAAAAGGTAAATAGAAGATTTTATATTTGATCTGGAGTTTATTGAGAAAATAAAAATTTATAAAATTGGGAAATGGAGAGGGTATAATATTGAGCTTGACTGACTCCCTGCCCCAAACTGTAGATACATTTGATAGCTGAGCTGAGTGGAGTAGAAAGAACAAAAGCGGGGAGTCCAACCAGAAGACTGTTGGAATAGTCCAGTTAAGGTGGTAATCAAGGGCTGCACTAAGGTGGAGACAGTGTCCAGAGAAGGAAAGAGGGCATATATGAGAGATTTCACAAAGGTAGAATTAATAGGACTTGGCAACTGATTGAATATGGTTAATGAGGGAGAGTGAGGAATCTTAGATGAGAATGAGGTGTAGTGAACTTTGCTGACTGGGAGGTGTACTGATGGTGCCCTTGACAATAATAGGGAGGAGCTGAGGATGACACCAAGTTTGCAATAAACATTAAAAGTATTAATGTTTATAACTGAAGGCTCCAATAACTGTAACCAATGTGGAATTTTCCTTTCCTGCCTCCCCACCTCCCACTTGAAGGCAAAAGGGAAAAGCAATAAGGATTTAAACCCTGAACAAAACTTTCCCCAGAAATGCTTTCTCAGGAAAGAGGAAAGAAAGCTGTTATTGGATACCCCTCCTCTCACCAGATGCTACCTCCAAAGAGATATAGCTGCAAAAGGCAACAGTAGATTAAAAACTTATTGGCAAAATCTTATAAAGAAGCATGATGGACAGTTCTGAATAGCATGAACAATGTCATCTCATTAAAAAGAGAGAAACAATAAAAAGAAAAAACAAGTTTAAAGAAAGTTTACCAAGATACCTAAGGAGAACCATCCAGAGAGCCTTCACGGATCAAAAATGGGAAGGGGATAACAAACAGAAGAAATATGGCAAATATTTTCAAAAAAAGCCTTTACCAAACTGCATTTTCTATCCATGGTGGGTCAGTGACCACACTGAACCCTGTCATCACTGGCCCATGGTTATATAGGAAGTAGAAAACAGCACTAAAAAGAACAAATTTGAGAAAAGCTGCCACATGGGACTTAAGTTCATATTAAGATCTGGGCTGAAACCAACAGAGTTGTAAGGATTTTGAGGAACCATTATATGTGAAAGGGGAAGATTTAAAAGGTACGGAAAAACTTATATCTTTTTTTTTTTTGCTTTTTTTTGGAGAGCAGTTGGGGTTAAGTGACTTGCCCAAGGTCACGCGACTAGGTTTTTGTTTTGTGTGTGTGTTAAGTGTCTGAGGCCAGATCCAAACTCAGGTCCTTCTGACTCCAGGGCCAACACTCTACTCATTGCGCCACCTAGCCACCCCAAAACTCTGATATCTTATTGATGAGGTGGCTATATTTAACATGATTAGGAAGTACCAATAACTACTAACCAATTTGCCCACCTTCCCATTTATAAAAGATCTAGTTGAGGGCATTCTTAGTGAGGGTATGAGGAGGGCATAAGCAAGCTTCTCCAGGTTATACATAGCAGGGACCATATCTCTGCCTTTGTAAAGAATATAAGCTAAGGTTATGCTTATTGTTGATTATTAAAAACTGCTTGATTCAGTAGGATAAATGTTGCCTTGCAACCTCTTTTACAACATGTCTCCTACCCACACACCAAAATCAATCAAGATACCTTGGCATGTGTAACAACAAAAGTAGCCTATGTTTAGCAACCCTCACGTCTCACGTTAGGTGAGACAAACAGGTAGGTGTATGTTGTCCAAAGGTATTTTCTGCTTTGAACCAGAAGATCTGATTCAGAATCTAAATGGTAAAGGGATTCCCTGTGAATTGTGAGTTCATCTGGATGTTCGGTTTATAAATAACATTATATTGGTTTCATTAAACCCCAAAACAATGCAGAGCCTCCCTGAAGAGATTTATTTTGGCCTATTTATTCATACTGGAAAGACCTAGAGAATTAAATGTCTGTTGCCTTTACAATATGCATTTGAATGGATAAACTTTTACATTGCCTTCCAGAAATTGCAGAGCTCCTTTAATGACCCCAAGGTTCCTACGATAATAAAGGCTTGTATTTTAATACCAACATTCTACAAGTGTTGCTGCCCCATAGCCCTTCAGAAACTGATAGAGACAGAGCAACCTGGATCCTGAAACCAAGAGCCTTCTAAATATCAGTGTCCCCCAAACGACCAGACTTATTTCCAGCCCAGCTCTTGCAGCCAACATTTTAGAAATTTATTTCTCATCTGTACCTACAAGGGAACGTCATTTTGGCAATTCTGTTGACAACAATGGATTACTAAAAGGAGAAATTGTAAGAATGCTGACTGATTAGGATGGTACCACAATGGCATAGGCAAGGAGTGATAAATGTTTAAATTATCATTATTAGAATGGAGAGAAGGGCATGAGTGTCAGAGATGACAAAGAGTTAGAATCAAAAAGATGTGATAGGTCTACGACATGATTGGACATGGATCTCTGACTGGCTGCCACCAATAGTCAGATGAACACAGGAATCCTGGAAGTGACAGTGTGCCCAGGCCACCTGTCCTGCTTTTTAGCCTAGACCTTACAGCTGTCATCCAGGGAAACAGATCCTGTAAAGAGGGCACCAGCTATCCTCACCAACTGCCAACCACCCACTGAAGCAGTGGGGCACCCTGAGGGAGAGACAGGAGGCAGTATGTACCAGGCAAGTCAAAACCCTCCACCAACTTGTCTGCCATATTATCTTGGAACCTAAAAGAGATGACCCAGGCTCTTGAACCCAAATGCCTTTAGAATAGTGATCCTTCCAACCCTGTGCTTTCAGCCTCATATCATACTGGGAGGATGCAGCCTGGAGCCTGTTCCTACAAGGGGCTATAGTCACAGCTCCTGAAGATCCAGAAAACAAGGTTCTTATCATCAGTGTCCTTGGCACTATCAAGTGGTTCAACATCAGAAATTTAAATGCTTTTATCAGTGGAAATGACCTTAACGAAGAGGCATTGCCATCTGCTTTGCCACTGGGACCATGTGACTTTTTCATCTAGCTTTCAGTTGAAACCTTCCAGAGGTGTCATCTAAACCATTAGTATGTGAGCTCCTTGAGGTCAGGGGCTAACTGTCTTACTCTTCTAATTGTATCCCCGTTGCTTAGCATGGTATTTTACAGATAGTGATCACTTGATAGATGCTTTATTCATTCATCCATTCTTGAGTTTTTGACACTGTTAGGTAACACTTCCTTGGCTTCCAGAAAGCACTCTCTTCTATTTATTCCTTCTGAGTTTCTTTTTTTGTTATCATTATCTGAATCCCACCCACTAAGTGTAGATGTGTTACTGGGCTCTGTCCTGGACTTGTTCCCTTTCCACTCTCAGTAATCTCATCAGCTTCATTGGGTTCAGTTTTCATCTCTATTCATATATTTATCACTCCTTTCCTGTTCCATTGCAGTAGCATTCTGATTTATTCTCTTTCTTACAGTCTTTCCTCCTAGCCAGTCATCAACACATCTACCAAAATGATCTTTCCCAAGTACTGGTCTGTGTCATTCCCCTGTTCAAGAAACCTCAGTGGCTCCCTGATAGTTCTGGAATAAAATAGAAATAGCATTGTCTGTTAAATGATAACCCTTGAAATAACGTGCTATTGTTGTATATCACTTAATTTACAAATAGGAAAGCCACATTTTAAAGATATGAATCATAGGGGAAGCTAGGTGGCGCAGTGAGTAGAGTGTCAGCCCTGGAGTCAGAAGGACCTGAGTTCGGATCCGGCCTCAGACACTTAACACACACACAAACAAAAAAACCTAGCCGTGTGACCTTGGGCAAGTTACTTAATCCCAATTGCCCTCCAAAAAGCAAAAAACAACAACAACAAGATATGAATCATAGCACCCCATAAGTTAACTTAGCTATTCTGTACTGATTTTCCATTTTATAGTTTATACATATGCTATATGTATCCTATTTTTATCTTTCTTTTTCCTACCACCTGTCCTTTAGCCACTTAATGGTTCATTAGCACCTTTATCAGAGTGGGAGTTGGAGAATAAGAAATAAGAGAACCTCATATCTGTCATTTTGGCTAATGAAATTGTCATTAAGTAATGTTTTTTGATTAACAGATTTTACTTACCTTTGATATTCCTGTTGCTATTTCTACCCATGTGGGATCTGTATGGTTTTAAATGAATGAATATTGATTATATATGGAAAGACAGCATTTCATTTATCTATTTTGGACACTGCCTTAAAACAACCACTCAAGAATTGATAGGCCTATATAAAAAAAGAAAAAAGTAATGAGGACTTAAGAACCTGTACTAGCCATCCTCTCTCTTCTTTCCACTATAGTTACTAACACTTCAGTTTTTAACATTTTGGTACTGGTGATAAAAACTGATAAAAACAAGTGAGAAAATTTAGATGGACAGCTTCAATATAACAGTAAAGTTACGTGTGTCAAGAAACAATGAATTAAGCAAATGTAGCTTTTTCTTCCACTTTAGGGAGCTGAAAAATTGTACTTTGAAATTAGATAATAGGGGTGGCTAAGTAGCGTAGTGAGTAGAGCACTGGCCCTGGAGTCAGGAGGACCTGAGTTCAAATTTGGCTTCAGACACTTAACACAAAAACTAGCTGTGTGACCTTGGGCAAGTCATTTAACCCCAATTGCCCTCCAAAAAGCCAAAAAAAAAAAAGAAATTAGATAATAGAGAAACTCAAGGAACATTATGTGCTTCTTTGTATTTTGCCTTTTTGAGAGACATTCTTGAGTTTCTCTCTTAATATAGTTCTTCACTGGCCTTTCTAATTCTGATATTATATGAATCTATGACTTCTCCTTCCTTTTACATCTGAGTGCAGTCATAGGAAAAGCTTGGATGATCTTGGCAAGAAAGCTTAAGTAATACTTATCACCTCTAGTTCTAGTATAGTTTTGTTTGTTCCTACTTTAGTTGCTAAAATATAGCAACCAAATGGCATTTCTAGGACCTCTGTTGGAATTGCAACCTAAAAGTCTTGGGGAACTCCCTTTGTCCCCATTAAAATTAAAGACAGGGGGGCGGAGCCAAGATGGCAGAGTAGAAACAGCATTTCCAGTGTGCTCTGCCCCACACAAATTTCAAACAATGTGAAAGGGGACTCTGAACAACTTCTGGAGCCCCAGCACCCACAGAACGGCACAGAGAAGCCAACCTCCTGCTGAGGACAGCCCAGTAGCCCTGCAGGGAGTGGCCAGCGCAGCACTCTGAGAGCAGGCAGCACAGCACGCTGGGAACCAACAGCGCAGCGCGCAGAGCCGAGCCCAGGTCCGAGGTTTTAGCCCCAGAACGGCTGGACCAGCAGCTGGCTGGAGGGACCCCAGAACACCAGCAATTTTGGCAATTCCAGAATTATCAGCACAGATATGCCTAGGACAAAGTGAGAGGTTAGTGCCCTATGGACTTTGGGACCAGTATTTGGGGAACACATGGCTGCCTCCCCTGGGGGCGAAAAGCTGCTGAAGAAACAGCTGCACAGAAGCCATTTTGCAGCGTCAGTAGTGGCTCTAGCTCCTGGTCTGTGAACTGTAGGGAGATCCAGCAATCAGTCTGGGGGTTAATCGCTCTTGCTTTAAACTGCCTGGATCTGGATTGTGGTCTGGGGGGAAGTTTGGGGTGGGTATCCAATTTGCCAGAGTGGGTGGAGGCTTTACAGAGGCCACCCAACTGGCGGAAGTTGTGAAGACCCCACATTTGGGCGGAAGCTCCCCTGTCTGGTGGCAGAGTCCTACTGTGGCAACAAGCCCAAAAATCAAGTAATTAAGTGGCAACATGCCTAGGCAAACGAAACAAAATGAACAGAAAAGTTCAACATTGGACTCCTATTTTAGGGGCAAAGAGGCTCAAAGCATGGAGGAGGACTGTGAGGTCAGAACTCCTGCACCAAAAGCCCCAAATGAAAATACAAGCTGGCTGCAGGCCATAGAGGACCTGAAGAAGCAGATAAGAGAAGTGGGGGAAAATTTGGGAAGAGAAATGAAAAAGATGCAAGAAAAGTATGAAATGACAGTCAACAGCCTGACTGAAGAAAATAACACCTTAAAAAATAGACTAACTCAAATGGCAAAAGAGGCCCAGAAAGGCAATGAGGAGAAGAATGCCTTAAAAAGTCGAATTTGCCAGATGGAAAAAGAATCTCAAAAGCTTACTGAGAAGATTCATTCCTTCAGAGTTAGACTGGAGCAAATGGAAGCTAGTGACTTTATGAGAAATCAAGATACTATTAAACAGATCCAAACAAATGAAAGAATAGAAGGCAATGTGAAATATCTCATGGGAAAAACCATTGACCTGGAAAATAGATCCAGGAGAGATAATTAAAAAATTATTGGTCTACCTGAAAGCCATGATCAAAGAAAGAACCTAGAAATCATCCTTCAAGAAATTCTCAAGGAAAATTGCCCTGATGTTTTAGACGCAGTGGGGGAAATAGAGGTTGAAAGAATCCACCGATCGCCTCCTGAAAAAGATCCCAAAAGGAAAACTCCTAGGAATATTATAGCCAGGCTCCAGAACTCCCAGATCAAGGAGAAGATACTACAAGCAGCCAGGAAGAAACAATTCCAATATTGTGGAAACACAATCAGAATAGCCCAGGACCTGGCAGCTTCTACACTGAGGGATTGAAGAGCATGGAATATGCTATTCAGGAGGGCAAAAGAGCTGGGATTGAAGCCAAGGGTCACCTACCCAGCAAAACTGAGTATCTTGTTTCAGGGGAAAATATGGTCATTCAGTGGAATAGAGGACTTTCAAGCATTCTTGATGGAAAAAACCAGAGTTGAATAGAAAATTTGACATTCAGACACAAGAAGCAAGAGATGCTTGAGAAGGTAATCAAGGAAAAGAAATCAAAAGGAACTTATCAAAGTTGTACTATTTACATTCCTACATGGAAAAACAATAACTGTGTTTGATGAAACCTTTCTCATTATGAAAATAATTGAAGAAGGGTACATGGCATATGTTCACAGGTATACATGGATAGAGGGCACAGGTTGAATTTGATGGGAAGGGATGATTTTTTTTTTTGGAGGGCAATTGGGGTTGGGTGACTTGCCCGGGGTCACACGGCTGGGTTTTTGTTTGTGTGTTGGGTGTCTGGGGCCGGATCCAAGCTCGGGTCCTTCTGGCTCCAGAGCCGGTGCTCTGCTCGCTGCGCCACCTAGCCGCCCTAAGGAAGGGATGATTCTTAAGGGGTGAAGTCAAGAGGTGAGAGAGGAAAGTGTCAAGAGGAGATGGAGAGAGACAGGGTGGGGTAAACTATCTCATGTGGAAGAGGCAAGGGGAAGTAGTTGCAGAGGAGGGGAAGAACAGGAAGGCAAAAAGGCAAAAGCATATTCTCATTGAAGTTGGCTCAAGGAGAGAATCACATACATACTAAATGGAATATCTTACCTTCACTCACTCTCCTGAGTAGGGGAAAGGGAGATGAGAAGGGGGATGATGGAGGGGAGGGCATTCTGGGGGGAGGGGAGGTTGGAAGTACCCACTATCAAAGAGGGACAGGATCAAAGTAGGTAATGGACCAGGTGGGAGGTGAGACGGGTGGGAGGGAAATATAAGCAGTCTTTTACAGTATATCTACTATGGTAATGTTTTGCATAGCTATACATGTACAACACATACTGAATTACTTATCTTCTCAGAGGGAGTGGGTGACAAGGGAGGAAGGGAATGGATCTGAAATTCTAGGTCTTAAAATTAAATGTTTCATAAGATGTCCAGGCATTGGGGCTCAGAGATTCACCTTGCCCTAATGGCAAAGTCGAAGGGGATATGGGAGAGAGCAGATTGGATGAGGGGATATCTAGTGGGACTGCTATTCTGGGGTGGTGGGTAGGGAAAAAATGGGGGAAAAATGTAACTCATAATCTGGTGGAAATAAATGATGTAAACCAGAAGTTAATAAAGCATTTCTTTAATTAAAAAAAAATTAAAGGCATTTACCTATACTATCCATGTTCTCAGATTTTACAAAAATTATAACCTCCAGGTAATTAATGGTGTCATATGTTAACTTCTCTCCCCCCCCACCTTGGCTAATTTCTCAGAAATAACTTTGATACTAGTAAGTATGGGAACCTGGGGAAAACTGTGCTGAATAGTAAAAAAAAAAAAAATGGAAATATTAGGAGGGGTATGAGTGTGTACGTTGTAAACTAAACTCTTCCTGAAAAGGTGTCCTGGTCAGAAATGATAATTTAAAAAAAAAAAAAAAAACCAAACCACAACACCTTTTTTTTAGTATATTAATGGCTTTATTGATGTGGACTCTGTCTCCTCTTGTAATTCTTTAGAGTTTGTCTGTGTTTTTTTGTGCTATGTAATTCTTGTCTGTAGCTGTCCAAGACTCTCCCATAAAGTATCTCTCTTGTATACCAAAGGCTTACATCTGAGTCTATCATGGATATAAATGCAACACTTAAACTATGAACCTAATAGCTTTCATTTTCACTAGTGTCCTCTTTAGCGGGAAGTCATTCATGTTCTTAATAATGCCTTTTATTCCAGTTCTTGTGTGCAAGTCATCTTCTTTATAAACTGTAGCCTTGATAGTTTTCCTAGAAGTGACCTTAGTAATAGTGATGTATATGATTTTTTTTTTGCCACGTTGTACTCCAGTTTTCTACTTTTGCATCTTACCCCTGCTCTTCGAATCCCCTGCCAGTTTTAATTCATTTGAGATCATGGAACTAATTACCCAGAAATCATATTGATGCCTTCCTCCGGTATCATTGTGTTAGGTGTTTTATGTAGCCTTTCTTCATGAACCCCACTATCTTTGCCAGAGTCATTCTTAAAACAAAAACATACAGAGCCCAAATCATGGAGGCAAGATTAATTTTCGTAGAAGTAAGAGCCTTTTTTGTTTATTTAAAATCTGTAAAATACAATGAGCTAATTTATATGTTATTTTTAGAATTAGCCTTCTTAATAGAATCATTTTGAGGTAAAATATACTGTTTTTGCTGAGAATCCATGTTTTTGTATTTTTTTAGCACCTTTATTCAAATGTTTAAATAAAAATTTGACCTTGTATATATTGTGGCATTGTATATTGTATATATTGTGGCATTTCTTTAGA
The DNA here is from genome assembly GCA_011680675.1 of Gymnobelideus leadbeateri. NCBI lineage: Eukaryota > Metazoa > Chordata > Mammalia > Diprotodontia > Petauridae > Gymnobelideus > Gymnobelideus leadbeateri. Next base: position 2,717,255 of record WOXC01004838.1, on the reverse strand, counting down.
AAACCATTGTAAACATCCTTTTGTTTGGTTTTGCAGGAAAAATGCTTTGTAAATTTTAATGTGCCCTGTAAAATGAGCTGCTATTGTTCTTATTCTGTTCATTCATTGATTCAATTTTGTTTATCAAGAAAATAGGCAAAGATTGAAGTCTATGATCTAGTGCCCATCAAAGATTAGCAAATAAGTCTACTACGCCTGTGTTGACTTTTTATCTTCCTTTGTGTTATGTTTATATAACATGGTTGCTGTCCTCCTTAAGTTTTGTAAGCACATGCCAATAGTGCATTTTAAAATTTAATTTTTGAGATCATACTCACTAGCAGCAGTGATAACTCTGCCTCTCTCAAAAGCATTCTTTTGTGAACAGTTGACTAATTTACCAGTCATTAGCAAACATTAGCTTAAAAGGGTTAAAACCATTTAGCTGTTACATATGGTGTATGTGTTACTCCTATTAAAATAACAAATCATAAGATTGTTTTCATATGAAGTTTAGTCAACATTGATTCATATTTATTAAGGGTAACAATTGATAGCCATATTAGACAGAAGACTTTTGATATTACAGATGTTCTTTTGCATTAATAAAACTCTTAAATATCTTGAATACTTTCTTACCAAATGGGCTGCTCCTATATGGAAGAATGCTTTTAACAAATAGTAATAATGGCCTCAAATAACTGCCTATGCTGTTTTCAGTTTTGCTGAAGTGTACAGCTAGGCTGGGTTGTTAGGGGTTTTTTTTTTGTTGTTGTTGTTGTTCTAATGCTTGTGAAGTGTCCTCATGTAAATGGTTTACCAATTAACTCTGCTTATAGAGACTACTTTATATTTTTACACATATAATGTGTTTAACATTTAACTTCTAAGTTTATAGTTTTATATCTGCATAGTAAATTAAAGGCTATGTTGGCTTTTTTTTAACAGAAGAACTAAAATTTTAGATAGAAGTATCTAGTTTTCTTCTTTTTGTTAAAATTCAGTTTTAATTATTATTAAAATTATCTCAATGTGTATTAATGTAGCACACTCAGAAATTGAATTAGGAAATCTTATTATAGTATAAAAGCTGCTATAATATAAGTTGTTCCCTTACCTAGATAAATAAATGACCAAAATTATTGGAGGCTATAAGCAGCAAAGAAAAAAAATGGAAGAAGTCTTTTATCCTAGTTTTTAGAGGGCATCAGCAGCTTGCTTTTATGAAAAAGTAACAGCTAAATGCACTGCAAATAATTTGCAGTAATCCAGTTCAGTGATTCATGTGTCTGCTTTAATGGGTCATAATTCAGGGTAAAGTAACTGAGTGCAGTCAGAGTGCAGACACTGCTTATGCCAGGGACAGTATCTCTTCATAAAACACACCTCAGCAGAAGCGGTTTGCCAGCCCCCTAATACCCTCTGATGTTTTGATGTCCTGCATATTTTTCCGATTAAGTTTTGAGTGCCATGTTTTTAGTTGTATTTCCACATTCATTATCCTCACGTAGACCCTTCAGCGGGTTTGCCATATACGATTATTTTTTTAATGATGCCTTTCTTTCCACTTCAGCAGTTTAATAATCTAGCACATGGCTGCTTCTCAGTACTCAGCATTCACCTCCCCAATACAGAGGAGGACATGTGCTTTGGCTTCAAAATTCCATTTGCAGTGTTAGAAATGCATATTCCCTATGGAACAACATTTGTTTGACATAACCATTCATTTTTATTACCTCTTTAAATATGTTTATCCAGAGTTATCAATAATCATAAATAACTGTATTCTTTTCTTGTTCTGTTTTTTTTTTTAACAGACAAAATTGCTTACCCAATACATATTAAATCTCGGCAAGTATGACCAAAACTACGACATCAGAGACCGTACAAGATTTATTAGGCAGCTTATTGTTCCAAATGAGAAGAGCGGAGCCTTAAGCAAATATGCCAAAAAAATATTTTTGGCACAAAAGCCTGCCCCATTGCTTGAATCTCCTTTTAAAGGTATGCTTTCAAGAATAATTGCTAAACCTGTATTTTGTAAAGAAATATGGCATTATGTTCTATTTCTAATGTGCTTAAAAATGTCACTTAGCAAATATATTAACATGAAAATGTATAAGAACAATATGCTTTCCACTCACCTGGGTTTAGGACACATTTTATAGTCGTACCATTTTAGATTTGTGTTACGCATCTTAGATTCAGAATGATTTTGAAAACACTGACTTAACTTTTAATCACATAGATTTTGAATTGTGTTTGAATAATAGAAAAAACTATAGGCTCCTATAAGGTATTAACTTCACTTATGTTTAAATAGACATCTTTATTATTTAAATAAAATTATTTCCCTTAAGAGTGATGTATTAGTGATTACTATAGTAGCATTTCAAATAATAATTATTTTTTAAAGGTAATTGTCTTTTCAGATTTGATTTTCGTTTTCAAAGAAAGCAGAAGTTGACATATTTTCCCTTGATTTTTTTAAAAGCAGCAATTAAAGATTTTGTCCACTTAAGTGATCACCTTACTTAGAAACAAATTCTTATCTACCTCAGTTTTTGTATTATTTAATATTCAGTTTCCTTAAAGTGGCCAAAGCACTCAGTAATTTTAAAAAAATGAAAACAAAACAAAAAAAACCCAACAAACTATTAAAATTCTGGATGTGTTTGTGCCAAGACATGTATATGGATTGTTTAACCATGCTGTCATTCTTAATATTCACAGTAAAGTAATTTTTAGAGAAGCTACATTTCAGAGCAACACCTCTAAACACACTGACTGATTAGCTTTTTTATTGACCATTATGGGGGAGATTATTGTAATCTATGGACTGAAATCAGTTTTTTGACCTATGAAGAGCTTCCTACTTTATATTTATTCCATGACATTTCAGGTAATATGCCAATTACCTTTAGCCCTGATTAGGATTGCTCTTTGTGATACAAAGTGCATGTTGTTTATTCTATATTTTCCTCTGTTGCTATTAGACAGGGATCATTTCCAGCTTGGGACCTTATCCCACACTCTGAACATTAAAGCTTCTGGGTACCTGGAGTTGTCTAATTGGCCAGAGGTGGCGCCTGACCCATCAGTTAGAAACGTAGAAGTGATTGAATTGGTAAGTTGATCTTTTTAAAAGTAATTTTCATGGAGCATTCCTAAAGTATTTAATTTTGAAATTTCTAATTACAGTATTTTATAGTGTTTGTGTGTATGTGTGTGTATGTGTGTAAAACCTTTGTAGGCCTAAAGACAGGTATTTTTCTTACAATATACATGTAATATACTTTTTTTTAAAGTAGTAAAAGAAAGAATTGACCTTTGTAAAGAGTGTACCTTTAAAAACATGTTTAACTGGATAAATTGAGTTTTTGTGGTACTCACATTCATTGGCATGATCTTTTCCCTTTGTTTTGTAGGTTTCATGTCAGCATTTTTCTAAATTTTGTCCCGTGTCCTTCCAGTAAAAAACATATAGCCCTTTTCTAGTTTGCTGTACCTAATCAACTCATGATTTCACATAACAGAATGTTCCTAATGAAACCTGGATATGTACAGTGGTAATATTGTATTCTGATGTCCTTAGAGGACACAATGTCAAAATATTAATGTGTTTTTATGTTGCTTTCACATCATTCATTTTTGTTTTGTTAGACCTTCTGTATAAATCCTCATCTTTGTTCCTTAAAAGCGAAAACAAGTACATACATTTGACCTTTAATAAGGTCAAAAGATTGATGTTCTAAACTCAATAATAATATCTCCTTACAGGAAATAGGGAAAACAGACACTCTTTGGCTATTACTAGAAACTAATTCTATGTAGCTAGCAAATTTTTTAAATGGATCCTGATTGACAGAAAAAAATAATTTCCCTGTTCCATTCTAAAGGTTTTGGATTCAGGAAGCCTGTATTAATCTGCCTCTAAGTTTCTCACTTTTCTCAGACATTATAGAAGAAGTATTGCTATCATATGAGGGATATATATTTATAAGGACAAATTTTGAAAATAGTTGCTTATATCTCTCTATCATATTTCTTCTATAAACAGTTAGGACTCTCCACCACTAGGAAAGATTTTCAGAACTGAAGTTCTCACACCTGAAGCAACAACTCTTGCCCCTCTCTGGCCTTGCTCATAGATTGCTTTGATTCACGTGGCTTCCCTCCAGTGCATTCACAACAGCCTTCTTGGCTATAGGTTCAGTAGGCAGAGGAGAGAGGCTTTTTGTTTTATCAAATAACATTTGAATGTCTAAGAAAACATACTGTACTTTTAGAACCTCTCCTCTGGGCCTCTAGAGTAGATCACCCCTGTTGGGAATGCTAGTTTTCAGCCATGAAACCCTCCTTTTCACTCTGTATCAATGAGAGTAGATATGAAAAAAGGCCCACATTTATTACCAAGAGGAAGGTAGAATTTTATACAATGGAAGCATATATTTTTAGAGACTTATAAATTTGTTTCCTCTGAAGTAAAATCATCTAATACAATTAACATCTAAAACTCATAAAGGGGTAATTAAAAGGGATAAGAGTAGATTTAAAAAGGCAGCTCACCATATTACTTGTGAGTATGGATATGTATGTGAATGTGTAAGTATGTATGCATGTATGTTTATAGAAAATTGCCAGAAGGCATATTAATATTGGTAAGGTTGTATCAAGATCTATATTTAAAATTTTTTATTGGTTTCTTTTTATATCACAATCATTTCTGGAAATTACCCCTACCACCATCATTCACCATATGTGCTCAAACAATATTAATTCAGCAAAACCAACCATTAGTGTATCATCCTCTGATATCATATATAGGGAGGGGCTTCATTATCTCTTCATTTTGTCAAGATTAGTAACTATAGTTACTCCATGTTGGGCTTATAGTCACATGTATGGTTTTCCTGGTATTGCTTATTTGGCTCTCCACCGGTTCTTACAAGTCTTCCCATTTTTCTCTGAATTCTTCATATTTGCCATCTCTTATGATACAGTGAAAATCAATAACACAGTTGATTTACTTATTTCTCAGTTGATTTTCTAGGTTGTTTTTGTTGTTTTTGTCGCCCCAGAAAGATAATAATTGAAAAGGGCTATTTAACTTTGAGCAGGGAAAAAAATTCTGATTCCAAAATAATCCTTTCTTTTGTGTTTTGTTTGAAGGCAAATTAATGTAGTCAGGAAATTAATGGTACTATTGTTGAACATACTTAAGACATTACCTAAGTTTTTAGTCACTTAACAGTTATCAAATACCCATTACTTCCTGCAACAGAGTTGTTCTAGTCTACCTCAAACCTATCTGTTATTAATTTCTTTAAGAATTATTGACTATAATAATGCTCTGATATCAGAAGGCAAAGACTAGTGCTTTGCCTTTGGTCCTTTTTGAATAATGTATATATGTAATCTGTCCCCCATTGTGGATGTGGTGTTTCAGACTGCTCCTGCATATAGTTCTGATTTTTAAAAATTATATAATTTCTCTAATTTAGGGAACTTCCACTGAGGGAAACCCCAGTGTTGATGGGTAACTGCTCTCATATAGTGTTAAAGAGTTGCTTCAATCTCTTCATAAAGAGATTAATTTGCCCAGAGCTAATAGATATCTGGGCTATAATTTTCACCCAGGTCTTTCTGACTCTAAGGTTATTTAATATCTTCCACATTGAGCTGTCTTGTGACTCTTTATTAAGTAGGGAATATATTTTACATTAATCATTCATTCCTGTATTATTATTATTTTTTTAAGCAATTGGGGTTAAGTAACTTGCTCAAGGTTACATGGCTAGTCATTATGTGTGGGTGCTCATTTTCTGAGGCCGGATTCGACTCGGGTCATCCCAACTCCAAGGCCGACGCTCTTACTCACTGTGCCACCTAGCCGCCCCTATTCCTGTATTATTTGTAGTGTGTTCAATTGTGTTTCAGTTGTATCAGTTTTCATGACTCCATCTGGAGTTTTCTTAGTAAAGATACTGGAGTGGTTTGCTGTTCCTTCTCCAGATCATTTTACAGGTGAGGAAACTGAGGCAAACAGGGATAAGTGACTTGCCCAGGGTCACACAGCTAGTAAGTGTCTGAGACCAGATTTGAACACTCTGGCTTCAGGCCCAGCCACTGCCCACTGTTGTTGTAGTCTACTATATAACAATATTTATGTAGCACTTACTCTGTTTTAAGCACTCTGCACTTTGCAATTATTATTTCATATCATCCTCATAACAACCCTAGGAGGCAGGTGCTATTACTATACCCATTTTACAGATGAGGAAATTGAGGCAAACTGAAGTTAAGTGACTTGTCAGCATTTGAACTCAGGTCTTCCTGACTCCAGACCCAGTACTACATCAACTGTGCCACTTAGCTAGGCCCTAGGAGGTATAAATATCTTGGTAATGATCAATAACAATGCTAGCTTGCTTCAAATTTTGTTTAGCAGCATCATTATGGTTTTGTTTTCACATTTCTGTTGTGAATTCTCCTTCAAAAGAAGGTCCATATTTTTCTTCCATTATCATGTGCCCAGACCAATGAAACCAAATTGCCATGAGTATCATTTTGTTTTCATTGAACTCACTCTTCTCCAAGATTCATCATTAGTGACTTTTTATTGACATTTGAAGTACTGAGTAAATATTGATGATCAAAACTGTCCTAGAAGCAAAATGTGGTCTCCAGACCACAACAAGGCTTCTGTTTCTTTGAAAAATTGTCATATCACTTGGTGCCATTTAGTTGTTTGTCCTTTCTAATCCCTCAGACTTCTTGACTTAAAATTGTAGTATTAAAGATGAATTTAAGTATGAAACCACAAAATACATTCATTTTTTAATATACAACTGTATTATTAATGAAAATCTGACATTTTCTTCCCGACCTCCATCCCTCTTTATCCCCTCCAATAACAAATCAGATGTTAATGAACTTTGTGCACATAATGCCCTGGATTTTTCAGAGTTGATATTCATGCTTCATTATCATTTATAGATTTAGAAACCCCATACTGAACTTTTTCCTCAAGAAGCCTTAGTAAGACAAAAATCAAGAGTATTCCCATTTTAATGTTAATTGACCTAACAGTGTAAAACATTATTGATTTGAAATGGATGTTAGTAAAAAAAAAATGGGCTTTAAATTAACTGGATTTGTTTTAGCTGGTATTTTGTTTAGTCATCTGGGGGATAACAGTAGCTTCATACATATAACCTGTTTATGTTGGTCTTCATGACCACTCTGAGAAGTAGGCACTGTAATGTGTATTTATACATATTTGTATATATGTAAAACTTCCATTTTATAGTAGAGGAAACTGAGGCAGACAGATTAGATGACTTACCAAGGATCACAAATAATAAGTGCCTGAAGCTGGATTTGAACTCAAGTCTTATTGATTCCTGGTCTATGAGTTGCACTACCTGATGGCTTCTTGACTTTTTAAATAAAATATGCAGAGCATAATATTATGGAGTTTTTTTGTTTTCAGCAACTCGGGTTATCTTTAGTGAACTTTTTGCATGGCTTTTGGTGTACTTTATGATGATCCAGTGGTGAACTCTGGGCTGTTAGCACATTTTACATTGCTCTGCTACATTTAATGACCTTAGATTGTTATATATCAATAAGTTTTTTAAAATGACCATATCTCCTCCTCTGTCAGTGACCATTTCTCCCTCCTCTCAATATACTCACTTCTAAAATCTTCTAATCTGCCTTGGATGTTATAATTGTGTAGAGTATAAAATAAGCTTACTGATGATTTGTTAATAGCATCTGAATTAGGGTTGAAGATCATCTGCTTAGGGGTAAAGGCATAGGTTGCAGTTCGTGGTCTTTTGTGACATCTCTTTAAGACATTTAGAGGCCTTTTTCACTAGCTTCCATGATCATAGTTGTATTATGAATGGAGACTTTTGCCAGAACTGCCTCCCCCAAATAAAAGAAGATCATTGTGTTGAGTGTGTGTGTGTGTATGTAGATAAATATAGATATATATATATATATATATATTTTTTTTTTTTGCAGGCAAAGGAACGGACATCAGTATCTGGAAAAGCAAAGAAAGTGAAGCCCGATGAAAAGTTTTATTCAGAATCTGAAGAGGATGCCTCCGACAACAGCGATAGTGGTATGCATTGTCATTTGTCGTACCATGATGTTCATTTTATGACAGTGACCCTTGGAATAGCAAGGACCCCAGCTATTTGCACACTGGGAAGTTGAATATAGCAGTGGGATATGCCTGTATTGGGGCCTTACAAATTGCATTTCATTCTTGCTGTAAGTATCTAAATTTAAGTATCTAAAGTGTACAGTCAATTATTTTACAGAGAGCTAGATAGGAATAAAGCTGATATGAAGCTCTTCCCTTTTTTAATTAAGACAAGAATCTGAAGTATAATGGTAAAAGCTCTGGACTCAGACTCTGTAAACTTGCATTCTGTTGGCTTCCATCTCTGTTACTAGCTGTATGTCCTTAGGTGAGTTCCTTTATCTGTCAGGGTCCAGGTTTCTTCATCTGCAAATCAGATGTGTTGTATGGTCCTTTCCAAGTCTTAAGATTCAATGTTTTTAAAATACAGATAATGAAAAATACTTGTATACCTTTATGTATTACTACTTTTGCACAGTTGTACCGCCTGTGAAGACACAACTGGCCCTAAACAAAATGTGAAGTAAAATTTGTTTTTGGACTTCTTACTCTTTTTTGTATTTCTATCCTAGGATCTTCCCATGTTGTTTCCTAAATATCAGGGCCTTCTTCTGTAGTATCTCTTGATGTATGCCTTTGTTTTTCTGCCCTTCCTTTTTCCCCATCAAAAACTTTCCTTTCTTCATTAAGCTAGTAATACTGTGTTTTGCATATAACAGACACTTGATATATACTAGGTTTAATCAGATTTAATTGACAAATTAAGCTTTGTTGATATGATATGGTTGACTATTCATGAGTTACCCTCCCTGATAATCTACTTGCATTTTAATATTTTTTTCCACAATTACTTGTAAAAGTAGTGTTAAACTTTTTTTTTTAAGTTTTGAGTTCCAAATTCTATTCCTTCCCCTTCTTTGTCTACCCCCTGCCTCAGGTGGTTAGCAATTTGATATGTGCAATCATGTAAAGCATTTTCATATCATCTGCTTGCACTTTTAACATAGAAATCTAGTGATAGTGCTTTAACTCCATGAAATAATTCTAATAATGAGAATCTTGGACACCCTAGAAGTCCAGTGGGGGTGGGGGAGAGATATTTTTCATAGACAGGTCTTTGCCCTTCAAAGAAGTGGGTTGTTTCATGAGCTGTTGGAATTTGAAAAAACAAACAAACAAAAACAATTTAAAAAACAAAAACAATCCACCTCCGGGGCTTAACATCTGATGATGAGCCTTTCCAGACATAGGTGGGTTGGGTTGCTACCATTTGGTGTAGGACCTTTGGGGCTTATGTTGTCTCACGTGACCTCCAAGAATCCTACTACAGTGAGCGACCAAATCACTACTTCCTTTTCTTATAAAATGAGGATATAATAGAACAAAGATGCCTTTTTTTTCCTTTTTTCCCTCAGAGAGTGAATCTGGAAGTGAAAGTGAAGATGAAGAAAAGGAAGAAGACAGTAGTGAGGAGAGTAGTGAATACTCCTCTGATGAGAGTGAAAGTGAATCAGATCTAGACAACAAGAATCAAGTAGCCAAGCACAAGTCTGAAACTACAGAAGAAAGGTAAACGGAGATTTTATCCTGTGTTTTAGACATCAACACTAGTCTGTAATATTCTTCCCAAGTTAATATTTGCCAGTAATTTAGAAAGAAAATAAATTAATGAGGTTGTTGCATTTGTTTAAATTAATATAATATAGTAATAGACCATATTTTAACTGCCACTGTGCTTAGATTTCATTTTTAACTTGAGCAAATCTTGGGGGTTGCTTTTGGAAAATTGGTATAACCTTGGGAGGCTGAGTTAAGTGATCAAGCAGTAGGTGTGAAACACTTAATTACCTTTTGCAGCAATTTTGCTGAGGGCTAAAATTAAATCCTTCAACACTTTGCCATTATGTAACTAAGACAATTGATTTTTCTAAATAATGTTATATTAAAAAGATTATGATCCAAATATTAGAGTCAGGGGCTGTGAAGGGAGACGGTCAGAAGATATTTAAGTATTAGCGCTTTTTAAGATTGCCCATTATCAACAATATTATCATGTGTTAAAGTATCATTAAAATTTTGAGTAATTGGGGCTAATCCCTTGGATTGTATGAATCTGTTTCCTCCACTGCTGTCAGCCAGTGGCCTCCGCAGACATGATCGCCCTTACTCTGCTGCCAGCTCACTTGATGAGTTTGCAGCTCAGCTCAGTCGTGGCTGACAGCGCTGATTGGGGCGCAGTACGCACTCTGCTCCTTTTATTACAGACAGTAATTAAAGCAGCTCGCCCTGCCACTTCCATAACAAACACAGCATAATGCCCTAATTATGACTTTATTAATTTAAGTCAGGATTTAATGATTTTAAAAGTGATTTATATTGTTTTTCCTGTTCAGAACAAATGAAATCTGTAGGTTAAATTAATACAGGCTTTTCATCATTGCAAAGTTAAAAAGCTAGTTACCAGTAAATTCTTTTCATTAGATTAACATCTGAAACTCTAAGCAGTAAGGTAAACAATAATTACCCATCAAAATTGAATGATGCATAATAAAATACTACTTTTATCTTGAAAGTCTTATCTTAAAGATAGAAGTTAAAAATCTTTACTTGTTGAAACAGAGGAATAATATTCAGCTCATAATTGCTCTCTCTTAACAGAAAATTTTCTCTTTAGTAACTTTATCAGTAGTAGAAGACAGATATGGCTATTACTGGTAACATTTCAGATATAGAAATTGGCTCATGTACTATATTTTCAGGGTTATATCTCTTTACACTTTGGTAGTACTATATAACTTTAAATTCTTTTGAATATTTCTTGAAAGTTTATAAATGCATATGAAATATTTTCCACAAATAACCTGTTGTCTTCAGGTATGTTTGAATCTAAAAAAATGGTTATCTTATGAGAAAAAATGTTTGCTTAAAATGATAGGACATAAATAAGAATCCTTAAATATTATTGATTTTTTTAAATGTGCCCCAAAACATAAGGAATTCCCATTTTCTTTCTTTGTACAAAATGTGTGTGTGTATATATGTCAGCCTTCATACATAAATTATACATCTCTCTGCCATTGTTCCGTGGCTCTATTAAAGAAAAATAATTATATTTGCTCCATAGTAGTCAGTTGTAGTAAAGAATTAATTTCCTTTCTACCTTGGTTTTTGTATATTTCCTATAGTTTTTAAAGTTTTCTTTCTCCTTCTTGTATGAAGTACAGTATTAATAAAATTTGAAAATCTAAGGTGCTTTTAAGAATTATTTTTAAAGGTGCCATACATATTTTCCCTCTCCATAAAATGCTTCTGTAATTAAATTTAGGCATACAAAGCCTAAAATATTTCATTAATAAAGTAAATCACTTGTACTGGGTGGAAGAGAAAACACTCTGGAGGTTGATAATTGCCTCTTCATATGCCCCCTTTAGACCTCAGTGTCAAATACTTTGGTATAAACATTGCTGATTAGGGAGTTTAACATATTTAATTATCTTTTTCTGTATTAATGTCTATAGTAGATGAAAAATCACAGCCTGGTTGGGCCAAGATCTAGTCATATATATTGTGTTTTGTGTCTTTGCACTTTAGAATTTCTTTTAAAATCACGTGTAAGCAGATTTACATATACGTGTGTATACTTAAATTTAAGCAATGACTAATTTTTTAAAAATTCACCGTTTCAGAATCAAAACTAAATATAGTAGATGTATTTTTCTGACAAGTTCAGTAAATTTAGCTTCAACATCCATTAATTATTTTTGCACTGTTATTGATGACATTGTTTGGTGTTATTTTATGACCTTTTCTAGCTATCCTTTTTGAAGTATATGTGACTTTAATGTAATTGATGAGTTTGTGGATAATGATTTCCCTAGTGATAGATAACACTGTCTATATTATCATTCCATTAATATGTTCTGAATTTTTGAACCACCTTGAAATATCTTTTCATATACTAAAGGGAACAAGTTATGACACTGATTTTAGTAAAGGTTCTTTAAAATTTGTATGCATAGTAAATTCACAGAACAGATAATGCCTTTGTTTCTTTTCATGTTTTCATTTGGAACATTTTACAAGCATGTTTATCTTTAAATAATGACAAACTGATGTTACATATTATTTTACAGTGATTCTGATGGTGATGAGAAGACAAATGCCAAATTGAAATCTTCGGATTCTTCTGATTCAGAATCTAGCTCAATAGAGGAAAGTTCTTCAGACTCTGAATCAGACACAGAAAGTGACTATGAAGCAAAAAAAACGAGTAAGGTGAGATTTTTCATGTAGGATAGATTTTTGGGGACATGAGTAGTCTAACATCATTTTCTTAGGGACTAATGCAATTATTTTTTAAAAAATTATTGGAAAACTTTAAAATTCAAGAAGAAAAGTCCTATTTAACTTTTGACCTGCGCTTTCATGTACTGTAGGACACTATATTGTGTTGAAATAAACTGCATTTAATGTCAGAAAAGCACATTATACCTGTAACTTGCTTTTGTATTTTGCTCTTCTCATTAAGCCAATCCAGCCATGTTTCCTCTTCAGGTTTCCTTGGACAGATAAAAATGAGGAAGTGTAAGGAGAAGTGATTGTAAGAGGGTTTGGTTTTATTTTGTTTTTGTAATATTCCATTTAACTAGTGCAAAAGTTAGATAGGGATTAGGATTAGGCTTGTGGTTTCATTGATAATATGAACTCCAAGAGGAAGAAACTCTTTCTACCAGTGCACACGGGTACTATTTCAGGCTCATACAGCCAGTCCATGTCAAAGGTACTTGAATCCAAGTTTTCATGTCTTCAAAGCCATCTTTCTTGTCCACCATGCCAGGCTACATTTCATGCTCATTCGTGGTTGCTAAATTCAGGTGAAGGAAGGACGCTGCTTATATATTGTTTCTTCTCCCTACCCCCTTGAACTTGAAGACAGTCCTTACTAGATGGAATGATCATTTCATGGTCTTAGCATCAACAAGGTGTTGAGGAGGCAATTCTGGAACCTGGCTATAATATTCCTAGGAGTTTTCTTTTTGGGATCTTTTTCAAGAGGTGATTGGTGGATTCTTTCAGCCTCTATTCTGCCCTCTGGTTCTAAAACATCAGGAAAATTTTCCTTGAGAAATTCATACTTTTCTTGCATCTTTCTCATTTCTCTTCCCAGTTTTTCTCCCACTTCTCTTAACTGCTTCTTAAGGTTCTCTATGGCCTGTAACCAGCTCGTATTTTCATTTCGGGCTTTTGGTGCAGGAGTTCTGACCTCCCAGTCTTCCTCCTCTTCCATGCTTTGATCCTCTTTGCCCCCAAAATAGGAGTCTAACGTTGAATTTTTCTGTTTATATTGCTTACTTTGCCTACTCATGTTGCCGCTCAGTCACTTGACTGAGGCTTTTTGCCACAGCAGGACTCTGCCACCAGCCAGGGGAGCTTCCATCCCAAACACTGGGGTTTTCTCAGGTGCTGGAGGTATTAGTTGGGTGCCCTCTCTGAAGCCTCCACACACTCTGGCAAGCTGGTCACACACCCCAGGACCTCCACCCTAGACCGCAATCCAGATCCAAGCAGGTTAAAGCAAGAGCTATTACCCCTCAGGCTGGTCGCTTGGTGCCATGGCTCCTCAGTGGCTTCTCGCCCTGGGGGAAGAGGCCAATGCACTCCCAACTACTGGATCCCAAAGTCCACACTGCACTGATCTCTCACTTTGTCCTTGGTATCTATGTGTTGATAATTCTGGAAATAGCCATAGCTGTTGGTGATCTTGAGTCCCTCCAGCTAGCTGCTGGTCAGGCCCGCCCTGGGGCTAAAACCTCTGGCTCATGTGGATCTGGGCTCAGCTCCCAGAAAGCTGCACTAGCCACTCCTTGCTGTGCTGCCGGGCTGTCCTCAGTGGGAGGTTAGCTTCTTTGTGTCATTTTGTGGGTTCTGTAGCTCCAAGATTTGTTTCAGAGTCCCCTGAATTGGGGAAGGTGGAAGCCGGAGCCATGCAGAAGTCCTATTTCTACTCCGCCATCCTGACTCCGTCCTAACATTTTCTTATTGTTCATTGTCATACTTCTTCATTTTATATATTTTTGTATGTTATAGATTGCAAATTTAGACTGAGTCTATAAATTGAATTGTATACTGAGATTAGTTTTTAGTCCAAGAATTCAGTACTCAGATAAATGACAATTTTAGGAATTTTAGAATTAATCTATTAATTTATCTGTATATGAAAGGTCATTAGGACATTATCATTTAATTTAGTATTATGTCATTGTCTTCATGCCAATTTACCCCCCCAAAATAAATATTTTAAAAATTATTGCAGATGTGCTAATTTAGTACTTACTCAGGCCAAAAAACATTGTTTGGGAAATGAAGAACTGAAAATAATAATAAAACAGTAGAACGTTAAATGCATATATCTTAATTGAGTTTGTCTTAAATGGTTTTATTGACTATGAGTAGATATTTTCTAGCATGTGGAATTTTCCTAGAGACTTGATTTTGACTTACTCCCTGTTGTATGATCAGTCTGGTGCTTTACCGTACACAGGTACTTGTTATCCAAACTGTTAATCTTGTTTGGGGAGGGGGAGGAGAATGTATAGGAAGATTAGAGTGAAGTGATATGCCCTTAATGGTTCATGGCTAATTGTATAATTTATTTCTTCTTTGGCAAAGGAGTTTGTGAAGGTAATGATAGGTGAAGGGATACAGAGGAGATTAGTGTGCTGAATTCATCCTTTACCTTTTTGTATCTGTCTGCCTTATGCCACCAAAAAAACCCACTGAACAAGAATTATTATGATTAAGGCTCACATAAATCCCATTATAACAATGAATATCTTGTGTTGTATTGTTCCTATAAGTATAGAAAAATCATTGCAAAGCAAAATTTAGTAAGGCTTAACGGAGCCATACTGGATTATATTTATTGATGCTTGTTGATTGATCATTATTTGATGTAATTTGCTTATAAAAAGATTTTTCCCACATCATAAGCACTTTTTTGTCCATTTTAAACTAGATAAAACTTATTTTGAAATCTCACTGATTGGGGGTGGCTAGGTGGTGCAGTGAATAGAGCACCAGCCCTGGAGTCAGGAGGACCTAAGTTCAAATTTGGCCTCAGACACTTAACATAAAAATTAGCTGTGTGACCTTGGGCAAATCACTTAACGCCAATTGCCCTCCAAAAAGCAAAAAAAAAAAGTCTCACTGATGAGTATGTAATTTCTTCCTTCCCCAAGTCTTCTTCCCTCTCACTCAGTCATAGCTCTTTTTGGAGAAATTACTAATGCTCAGCCTCTTCTCTGCAAATGATTTGGAGTTTCCTTATATAAATTGCTTTTACCATACTTTATCTTTAGAAGAATTTATTTGAGGGGCGGCTAGGTGGTGCAGTGAGTAAGAGCGCCGGCCCCGGGAGTCAGGTAGACCCGGGATTGGTTCCAGCCTCAGAAAATTAGCACCCACACATAAATAACTAGCCTTGTAACCTTGAGCAAGTTACTTAACCCCAATTGCTTTAAAAAAAGAAAGTAATAAGAATTTATTTGATAAATGTGAGAAACTTGTTATCACATATAATGATTTCTGCTCTAAATATTAATAGTGAAGGCAGAAGTTCGACACTTTTGCCTTACCTTGATACTTAATTTAGTATGATAAAGTGTATAGAAAATTTATTTACTTGTAATCTTCAAACTTCCCAGATCCTTTTTCTCTCGTTCTTGCTTGTTTTATTTACTGCTAAGATTGTATAGTCAGGGGAAATGAGCATGAAAATGGGACCTTAGAACATTCCTCAATATTTGGGTCACTTTATTGATGTATTTAAAAATCCTTAATTCAGTTGATGGTCCTCTGAGTTAGGAGGTGTGATCTTTTGGCTATGTAAAGCAGCTTCTTACAGTGATAGTATTGCCCGTGCCCACTTAACAATGTTGTTTTGAGTATTAAATGAAATAACAAATAAAAGTAGATATAAATTTAGGTTTAGATCAAGATGCCTTTCCCAACCCATTCTCTGTAATTAATTGTTTCTCTCTCTCTCTCTCTCTCTCTCTCTCTCTCTCTTCGTGTGTGTGTGTGTGTGTGTGTGTGTGTGTATACATAATCTTGTTTATAAATAATTGTTTACTTGGCGTCTACCCCTTTAGATTTCCTTGAGAGGTCAGGAACTGTCTTTTACCTTTTTTTGTATTCTTAGTGCTTAGCACAGTGCCTGGTACATAACAGGCACTGAATAAATACTTCTTGACTCACTGACTAGAGATAAAAAGAAAAACAATGAAACAAATGCTGCCCTCAAAGAGCTTATATTCTATATGAGGGAGCATAGTATGACATATAATTATGTAAAGAATGAATAGACAATGACATAGTTTTAGGAGAGAGTACCAGCTGCTGACAAGATCAGGAACAACTTCATGAAGAAAAGGTATTCACACCTGAATCTTAAGGGGAAGTAAGATGGAGATGACTTGGATTGCTTTCTAGGAATAGAGCTCAGCCAGAGCAAATGTATGTAAATGAGAGATGTAATATCATATATGAAGAATAGCAAGATCGCCAGTCTATCTGAACTGTGGACTGCAGGAAGGAGGGTAATGTTTATGTACTGAGACTAGGAAGAAAGTTTGGGACCAAGTAATAAAGGACATTAAACGTTACTGAAGTATTTTTCTTATCCTTGAGATAGTCGGAAGGCACTGAAATTTATTGTGTAGAGTAGTGATATGGTTAGACTTATGCTTTAGGGGAATCATTTTAGTAGCTTTGTGGAAAGGGAAGAGCTTTGGAGGCTGGGAGATCAGTTAGGAGGTCTTTGCAGTCATCTAGGTAACAGGATAAATGTGAGCTGCACAAAGGGGTCAGATTTTAGAAATGTTATAGGGGTAAGTTGTTGGCAGCTAACTGAATATATGAGATTAAGAGGAAGCTAAGAGTTAAAGATAACACCAGATTTGAGAGCCTGAGATATTAGAAGAATGGTAATGCCTTTGACAGAAATAGGGAAATTCATAAGGGACTGAGAGAAATATTTGAGTTTTGAGAGAAGGACTTATGAGTTCTCTTTTGTCATATATTAACTTTGAAATATCTATAGGACATCCCCTTGGAAACTGATGATAATAGAAATAAGAGTATGGGAGTCATCCATACAGACATGATAATTAAGCCCATCAGAGTTGAGTCACCAAGTGAAAATGTATATGGAGAAAAGAGGAGGAGGATCCAGGACATAGCCTTGGGATATAGCCACAGATCATGGTGTACTATGAGTGATGGTCAAGCAGTGGAGACTGAGAAGGAGTAGTCAGTCAAGTTGGAAGAGAACTAGGATAGAATAGTACTGTAAACCACCCCCCCAAAAGAAAGAAACACAGAAAAGAGATTATTTATGAGGAGAAAATGGTTAGCAGAGCTAAATGATACAGAGAAATCAATAATGAAGAACACTGAAAAAAAGACCATCCTGTTTGGCAAGGGTTGAGATCTTCTATTAGAGCATAAGCTCCTTGGGCAGGCACCATTTTCTTTTTCTTTGTATCCTCAAAACTTAACATAAGTGCCTAGTACATAGTAAATGCTTAATAACGTCTCACTAATTGATTTAGTTTACTGATGGGTAGCTTTGAAGAAAGAAGTTTCACTTACCTGATCAGGTCAGAAGACAGGTTGCAAAGGATTGAGAAGTGGAAAAAGAGGAAGCTGAGGCAATGAATGTGCACAGCTTTTTCAAGGAGTTTGGCTGTTAATGTAATAGTCCAATAAGCCATGGAAAGAATAGGGTCTTTGTTGTTATTGTTGTTTCCAGTTCTTCCTGTTTCCATGGACCATAGCATACCAGGCCCTTCCATCCTCCACTCTGTCCCAAAGTCTGTCTAAGCTCTTGTTTATTTCTTCCATGACAGTATCCATCTCTCGAGCCTCAGCTGTCCTCTTCTCCTTTCACCTTTAATCTTTCCCAACATCAGGGCCTTTTTCAGTGAGTCCTGTCTTCTCATTATGTGGCCAAAGTATTTAAACTTCAGCTGCAGTATTTGACCTCCCAGTAAATAATGTGAATTAATTTAAGTATTAACTGATTTGATCTTCTCTGTGTCCAAGGGTATCTCAAAAGCCTTTTCTAGTACCACAGTTTGAAAGCGTTCATTCTATGGCACTCAGATTTCTTTTGGCAGGATCTAGTGAGGGTTTTTTAAGGATGTGAGAGATTAAGGTATATTTGTAGGCAGCAGGGAAGAAAACAGTAAATAGGAAGAAATTAAAGATTGGAGAGAGTGAAAGGATGAACTGAGGAAGCAGTCTGGAGAAAAAGAGAAGGATGGCATTAAGAGTGCATCTAGAGGGGTTGGCCTTGATGAGGAAGCATCCCCTTCATTATCAGAGATTGGCGTGAAGGAGGAAAGTGGGAGGTGATACCAGAGGGGTTTGAGGTATAGGGGATATATGGTGGTACTCTTAATGTGAATAAGGTGAGGTGAGGTGAAGTCTTCAGCTAAAACAGTGGAGATAGTGGTAGAAGGAGAGAAACAAAGGTTTAAATTAAAGAGAAAGTCTATGTGGAGAGAGGGATAGAGAGTCAATTAAGAAGTAAAAGAATTACTTTAGTGCAGTGAAGGCCAAGTTCTAAGTAAATTAACGTTAATTGAAGTGGACTTAACATTTTGATTATATGACTTCCTCTAATTCCATTCATCACATAAGTAGAAATAGAAATAGATTGTTGTATTTTTTATATACACAATCTGCTTTCTTGCTTCACGAAGCTCTTATCACCCATTTCTGTGTCTTGCACAGTCTGTTCCCCCAACCCTGGAATGCACTCTCTTTTCATCTCCATCTCCTAGAATCCCTGGTTTCCTCCAAATCTCAACTCAAGTGCCACCTTCTACATGATGTCTTTCTTGGTCCTTCCAATTGCTGGTGCCTTTACCTCCCTGCTGCCCCCTGCAATTACTATATATTTAAACATAATACACATACATACACATAGTGCATGTGGATGAAATAAATATATGTATGTGTATATCTATTATATATGATACATAAATTTATATTTATTTATACACACATGCATGCACACATCATCTCACTTGATAGTGTGTCAGCTCTTTGAATAGAGACTATTTGTCTTTGTATCCCAAGCACATAGCACAATGTTTTGCACATAGTAAACCTTTAATTAATGTTTTTTGATTAATAATATATGTATTTTACTTATAGAATATAATTTGAGTAACAAAGAAAAATACATATGAATGATTCTGTATTTTTTTTGAAGGGTTTTGAATACTTTAATTCATTGTCAGAAATTTTTTATAAGAATTAAACTGATTTCCTTTGTAAAAAGGTCAGCAGAAAAATCAGATGGCAAGAGGAGATTCACATTTATATCACTTTATCTGATATCTCCTGATATAATTATGTTATATTTTATTCTTAGTTAAAATTATGAACAGAACAGATGGTGAAGGTTATGTTTAAATTAATGTCTTTTAAAAAGCTTCCCATTGCTAGAAATGGGGCCCATCTTCATATTAGTTCTTTACTTACATAGTTAACTGTAGTATAGAATTTCTAGGTATATGCAAAATATCTTAACCAAATAATAGTAATTCAAGTGCCATCCACTGATGCTTTAAATCAGAGTTGTCAAACACAGCTGACACACATTCTCAAGTGTTCCCCAAGCCATTATATTAAAATATAATTGGGAAATATTTAATAAAATGAATAAAAATAAAATAAGACATAGATTATATTACATTTAAAAACTAAGCCAGAATACAGCTCACAGACATCTTTATATATGATTTAGTGGCCCTCATTTCCATTTGAGTTGACACCACTGCTTTAGATAACAACAATTAAGATAATAATAATACATTTCCTATGAAAAAAAATTTCATTCCTTAGCTTGCATGTTTTCTAGGTGTCCTGAATAGAGGATTTTCATATGAATCCTGTGTTATGGATTTCATTCTGTATAGAGCAAAAACCATCTATGTGAAATAACTTAATGCATTTATCTAGTTATAAAAAGTATCTCACATCCAGACCTTTTAAAAACTTGTCTTATTACTGACATTGATAGGATCCTAAAAAGAACTGAATTCACAGTGGTTTGGTTAAGATTTAACAATAATCTCTCTTCTGATCATCAAAACAATTGAGTGGCATCTGAATACATGGCAGTGTTATAGTTGTGGTTGTCTGCTGCCATTGTCATCACAGACTAATGAGACCTTTTAGATACCTGTCACTATGCTATAACCCAACTGAAGAGCATGTACAGAAATTAGTCCTATACTTGTGTTCCTTCCTCTATAAAATTTTAAGACAAAGATTTAAATGGCTAAGCTTAACATGTCATAAAGAGCTAACAAGTTGAAAATTATCATAGATTAAAGTAGATTAGTTCTGTGAATGTTATACCAAATAGATTATATACAGAAGGATTACGAAAATTTCCCAGGGAGATGTATTTTGGTTATGTTTGAGGAACAGGTGTTTTTTTTTTTGGTTAATACTTTGACAGTGTCATAAAATTTGTTAATTTTGAAGACTTTAGATTTTTATGTAACTATCTTAAGACAGTCTGTAAGTTGAATACACAGTAGTTGAGTTTTTACTGAATTTTAACAAATGGAAATTGTTTTGGAGCTTATGCCGATTTCATCTGTGGCTTTGTTCTGTGTATATGATGTGATACGTATTTATTAGATATTGTTATATAAGCTGTAGTAGGAAATAGAATGTAGACTTACTACAGGCTTTACCTTGACCCTGATTTGATCACTTACTAATTTTTCAGGTGATAAAAATGCACTGTTGTGGCATATAAGAAAATACCCATTTTGCTCAGTATAATATTTTCAAATATCACATGGCACATAATGAATTTTAACAAATGGAAATTGCATTCTGGTTTAAAATTTAATATTAATTTTATCAGCTGTACATACTTTGCATGGAGGCATGAGATTCAATAGGTTGCCTTGACAACTCTAATTGAAAATATTTCATGCAAATATTTGCCCTATGAAGTCTCCAAATATCTTGCCTTATAACATTAGAAATTAGCATTGAACTGTGTCCTGGATTTCAGCATTGACTGTTGGTTTACTGAACTTTGCATAATATTTATTCCATTTTGTAATTTTAAGATTAAAAACTTTTATATCTTCTTCATGTGAAGTATATTGGCATACTGCCTTTGCCACTTTTATTAGAATGAAAATGAATGTTGAGAATAGG
Organism: Gymnobelideus leadbeateri; assembly: GCA_011680675.1. Taxonomy (NCBI): domain Eukaryota; kingdom Metazoa; phylum Chordata; class Mammalia; order Diprotodontia; family Petauridae; genus Gymnobelideus; species Gymnobelideus leadbeateri. The sequence goes on along the minus strand of WOXC01004838.1, from coordinate 2,695,858 downwards.
CAAAAATCTTTACAGGTGTAATACACATTTTTGTATGTGTTCCTATTCAAAACTTAATAGCTACTTGAGAGATCTGTTTCCCCCCTGCTTTCAGTAGCTTGAAATGCCTTAAGTAGAGGGTTTCATATCTTAATGCTGTGGGTTTGTATTCCATTTAAAAATTTGGATCTTTCAAAGTGTTCAAAGGTGTAACCGAATACTATACAAGCAAAATGCAGATCTGAGGAAGATATATTGATAGCCAGATATTTTTGTGCTAAGATTTTAGGAGCAGTTCCCACTGTCCTTACACAAGTTTAATACAATCGCTCAGCTGTTAAAAACCTAATCCCATATTTTTTTTTAAAATACACAAACAAATTGTCTTATCTTTCTGCCTGATCTCTTTTCAAGTGCTAACACAATGGAAACAGTGGGTGATCTGTCAATGCGTTTGGTTTGTCAATGATGGTTTTATATAAACATTGGTGGGGTAAGAAATAAAATTCGCACAGTAAAATATGATTTCATCTGCCTTTTCTCTGCAGCTCCATGGCTCATGCTGCGGTGTGAAATTCTCATTTTACACACTTTGCAGGCGGAGCACATGAATTATGCATTGAGCAAGAGAAATCTCCTGCTTCAACTCCTATATGCATTTACCCAGGTTCTGTCTCTATTACCAAGATGAATTGCAAATGGAGGAATGTTGGATGGAATATGGCTCTTAACTTCTTTGTTTAGAATTCAGATTTTTCTTTTCATAGTAGATGCTTTAAATAAGAAAATGTTTTGATTTTAAATTTTTTTAGATAAACAGTGAAATATAATGTAAAAGGAAAATGCCAGGCACATCACAAGCTTTTTATAGCTTTGATTTGGAATGCAAGGCTTTTTCAATTCAGCAGAAATGACCATTATCTGTTGCTAATGTTGTATTTCAGTCACTGTTATTTGCTCTTCCCAGAAAGTCAATGAATTTCTGTCCTTTTGAGAGCTTTTTTCTTTGTCTTTTAAGTTCTAATAAGAGCTTATGCCGATTTCATCTGTGGCTTTGTTCTGTGTATATGATGTGATACGTATTTATTAGATATTGTTATATAAGCTGTAGTAGGAAATAGAATGTAGACTTACTACAGGCTTTACCTTGACCCTGATTTGATCACTTACTAATTTTTCAGGTGATAAAAATGCACTGTTGTGGCATATAAGAAAATACCCATTTTGCTCAGTATAATATTTTCAAATATCACATGGTACTAAAAGCATCTTTTTTGCTATATGTTTTTGCACAGTAGTGACACCCTAGATGAGATGGGAGTGTCATCCTGAGCCTGTGTTTTCAGTCACTTACAACTTTTTGACTCTCAAACTTGGAACCAAAATTTCATTGGCTTATTGTGAACATTAAAGCAATTTTTCATTTGAGGACACAAAAGAAGCTTAAAATTTTTAAGGAAGAAAAAAGGAATGTTCATTTAGTTGATATTGAATTGTCAACATAGGAAAAATATTTGGGTGAAATATGTCGTAGAGACATTCAGCTTTTACAATTTTAGGAAAAATTGTTGGAAACTTTTGATATTATTAGAAGTGGCATGTAGGTAGCAAAGTATGAAGAGTAAATATCTTTATTATCTTTGTTTCTTGAATTATATGGTAATGACCCCCTCACATCCCAAATAACTTATATAGATTTCTAAACATACATTCTTAAAAGAGGTAAAAAAAAAAAGAGGGGGCGGGGCCAAGATGGGGGAGTAGAAACAGCACTTCCAAGGTACTCTGCCCCACACCACTTCCAAACAATGTGAAAGGGGAATCTGAACAATTTCTGGAGCCCCAGCACCCACAGAACAACACAGAGAAGCTAACCTCCTGCTGAGGACAGCCCAGCAGCCCTACAGGGAGCGGCCAGCACAGCACCCTGGGAACCGACAGCGCAGCGCTCTGAGAGCTGACCCCAGGCGCCCATGAGCAGCTGTTTTAGCCCCAGGGCGGCCAGGCCAGCAACCTGCTGGAGAGACCCCAGAACACCAGCAGCTGTGGTGATTCCAGAACTATCAGCACAGATATGCCTAAGACAAAGTGAGAGGTTAGTGCCCTATGGGCTTTGGGACCAGTATTTGGATAACCGGCTTCCTCCCCTGGGGGTGAAAAGCTGCTGAAGAAACGAGGCACAGAGGCCATTTTGCAGTGTCAGTGGCAGCTCCAGCTCCTGGTCTGCGAACTGTAGAGAGATCCAGCAATCAGTCTGGGGGTTAATCACTCTTGCTTTAACCTGATTGGATCTGGATTGTCATCTGGGGTGGAGGTTTGGGGTGGGTATCCAGCTTTCCAGAGTGTGTGGAGGCTTTAGAGAGGCCACCCAACCTGCGGAAGTTGTGAAGACCCCACTTTTGGGACGGAAGCTCTCCTGTCTGGTGGCAGAGTCCTACTGTGGCAACAAGCCCCAAAATCAAGTAATTAAGTGGCAATATGCCCAGGCAAAGGAAACAAAATAAACAGAAAAATGCAACTTTAGACTCCTATTTTGGGGGCAAAGAGGATCAAAGCATGGAGGAGGACTGTGAGGTCAGAACTCCTGCACCAAAAGCCCCAAATGAAAACACAAGCTGGCTACAGGCCATAGAGGACCTGAAGAGGCAGATAAGAGAAGTGGGGGGAAAATTGGGAAGAGAAATGAGAAAGATGCAAGAAAAGTATGAAATGACAGTCAACAGCCTGACTGAGGAAAACAACACCTTAAAAAATAGACTAACTCAAATGGCAAAAGAGGCCCAGAAAGGCAATGAGGAGAAGAATGCCTTAAAAAGCTGCATTTGCCAGATGGAAAAAGAATCTCAAAAGCTCACTGAGGAGAATCACTCCTTCAGAATTAGACTGGAGCAAATGGAAGCTAGTGATTTTATGAGAAATCAAGATGCTGTTAAACAGATCCAAACAAATGAAAGAATAGAAGGCAATGTGAAATATCTCAATGGGAAAAACCACTGACCTGGAAAATAGATCCAGGAGAGATAATTTAAAAATTATTGGACTACCTGAAAGTCATGATCAAAGAAAGAACCTAGAAATCATCCTTAAAGAAATTCTCAAGGAAAATTGCCCTGATATTTTAGACCCAGAGCGCAAAATAGAGGTTGAAAGAATTCACTGATCGCCTCCTGAAAAGGATCCCCAAAAGAAAACTCCTAGGAATTTTATAATCGGGTTCCAGAACTCCAAGTTCAAGGAGAAAATACTACAAGCAGCCCGGAAGAAACAATTCCAATATTGTGGAAACACAATCAGAATAGCCCAGGACCTGGCAGCTTCTACACTGAGGGATTAGAAGGGCATGGAATATGATATTCCAGAGGGCAAAAGAGCTGGGATTGAAGCCAAGGGTCACCTACCCAGCAAAACTGAGTATCTCGTTTCAGGGGGAAATATGGTCATTCAGTGGAATAGAGGACTTTCAAGCATTCTTGAGGAATAAACCAGAGTTGAATAGAAGATTTGACATTCAGACACAGGAAGCAAGAGATGCTTGAGAAGGTAATCAGGGAAAAGAAATCAAAAGGAACTTATCAAAGTTGAACTATTTACATTCCTACATGGAAAAACAATAACTGTGTCTGATGAAAACTTTCTCATTATGAAAATAATTGAAGAAGGGTATATGGTCATATGAATACATATGTGAATGTGTGTATATATGTTTACAGGTATACATGGATAGAGGGCACAGGTTGAATTTGTTGGGAAGGGATGATACTTAAGGGGTGAAATTATGAGGTGAGAGAGGAAAGTAGCAAGAGGAGATGGGGAGAGACAGGGTAGGGTAAACTCTCATGTAGAAGAGGCAAGGGGAAGTAGTTGCAGGGGAGGGGAAGAATAGGAAGGCAAAAAGGCAAAACACTATTCTCATTGAATTTGGCTCAGGGAGAGAATCACATACATACTAAATGGGATATCTCACCTTCCAGGAGAGTAGGGGGAAGGGAGATGAGAGGGGGAGTGATGGAGGGGAGGGCATTCTGGGGGAAGGGGAGGTTGGAAGTACCCACTATCAAAGAGGGACAGGATCAAAGTAGGGAACAGACCAGGTGGGGGGTGGGATGGATGGGAGGGAAATATAAGAAGTCTTTTACAGTATATCTACTATGGTAATGTTTTGCATAGCTATACATGTATAACACATACTGAATTAATTGCTTATCTTCCCAGAGGGTGTGGGTGACAAGGGAGGAAGGGAATAGATCTGAAATTCGAAGTCTTAAAATTAAATGTTTCAAATGTATATAAATGCTACTATTAATACTATTCTGCATGTAATTGGGAGACAAGATGTTCAGGCATTGGGGCTCAAAGATTCACCTTGCCCTAATGGCAATGTCGAAGGGGGTATGGGAGAAGATATGGGAGAGAGCAGATTGGATGAGGGGATATCTAGTGGGACTGCTATTCTGGGGTGGTGGGTGGGGAAAAAATTGTAACTCAAAATCTGGTGGAAATGAATGATATAAACCAGAAGTTAATAAAGCATTTGTTAAACAACAAAAAAAGACGTAAAAAAGGGAATGGCAGGAGTATAGAGGGGAAAAAATTGATTTAAAAATTAAGTAAATTTTGGAGTTATTTGAAACTTCTACATAATAAATATAAATGTAAAAATACTAAATTAATTTGACTTATTTGTCATTCGCATAACAGATACAGTATCTTGGCCCTTCTGCTTCTCTCTATGTTTCATGTTCTCATCTTTAAAAAGAAGGGGTTGGAACAGGGGTGGGGAACTGCGGCCTTGAGGCCACATGTAGCCCTCTAGGTCCTCAAGTGCGGCCCTTTGATGGAATCCAGATTTCATAGAACAAGAAGTTTGGATTTGATCAAGGGCAGCACTTGAGCACCTAGAGGACCAGATTTGGCCTTGAGGCCACAGGTTCCCCACCCCTGGTGGTAGATGGTATTCAAGTTCTCTTTCAGCTCTAATTTATTTTCCTTTCATTAAATTTGTTGGCTTTGAATGGAGATAGTTTATTTTTTGTGGAACTTTCCTCTTGGTAAATACTTTAAAAACATTCCTATACTTATAACTCAGGGTTACTTAACTTAAACGAATATAATTCTAAAAGGCGAAGTAGCTTTGGCCCTGGGGAATCCTTCCAAATTCCTGTTTGGTTACTTAGCACTTAGTTTGTGCTTGTTTACGAAGGTTTAAGTCTTTTTCAAGTCTGTTTTTGGTCTTTACCAATTTATCTTTGTGCTATTTATTGACTTTCAAAACACTAGGAATAGTTTAAAGGAAAATGGTAAGAGAAGGCACAAAGCTAAATAGCGTGTGGGGGCGGGGTTTCAGTCACTTTGGTTTTTCCATACACATAATAGTTTGGAGGTATAGGTAAGTAGAGATCTGTTACTGCTTATGCAGTGAAGATATCATATAATGTGAAGATTTAAGGCCTTAGTTTTAGTTTGGTAAGGGAACATTAGTTTTTCTTAAAAAGCAAACCTTTTTTTAAACTCCGTTTTCCTGGAATTAAATTTGAGGTTCCTGAAATTGAATAGCATTCCTATGAGAACTCTTTAGTTTTGTTGCTGCTGACAAAGAATAGCAGAGTTTTTGAAGTTTAAAATGAATTTGAGTAAAATAGCTATAATTTTAAAATCTCTTTTGTAAATTCTTGGTGTGCAATTCCTTTTTTTTGAATTAGATTGCTTCTGTCATGTAAAGTTTATTTTCTCTGAAAAAAAAAAAAGCAGTATGTATTATTCTCAAGTCTTTTACTTTAGACGCTTGACCTAAACTTTATCAAAATCTCTAAAATGTGTGAGAATGTGGGGCAGGTAAGGAATAGAAGATCCCCAAAGCAGTTAACCAGTATGCGGTCTGTGGTCTGTTTTAGAAATAAGTGCATAAAGTATCATTTTCACATATTAAAAAATTGTAGCGTGTTTGAAAATTTTGATCGATACTTAATTTTACTTATTTTTACCAAATCCCAAAGAATTTAGTTATTTTTATGTTAGCAAAATATTTTGTCCAATTTTTTAATTATTCTGGTTTTAACATTTAAGTTTTCTACTGAATATCCATCTATAAACAACCATACATTTTTTGAACATTAACTAGAGTTTTTGTGGGGGTACAATCTAGTCATTTGTACCAATTTTTAAATTTGCAGCTTCAATGTAATTTTAAAAATATTTTGTTTGGGGAGTAAATAATATTTAAGAAAGTAAGCAGAGCACAATGCCACAATTTGTTATCAAATTTAAGGAAAATTGCTTTTAAATGGCCAAATATGTAACAATAAATGAAATGTGCATTACCTCTGACAGAAAGAAGAGAAGAAAAGTTGGCCAGAAAGAAAACCCCGTAAAGATGTTTCTCTTCTGGATCTTGATGACCGTAAGTATCATGTCTCTGAAGCCTGCCGTCTTCTTTTTGGTCAGCTATAACTATGTCTTTTTACAAAATCTCTCCTTAACCCAACTGAAGGCATCTTATAGAGTGAAAGGCCCAGATGCAGATTTCCTGCAGTCGTTTGTCTTGGTGTTTAGGAAACATTTCTGTCTTTCATAGAAGGGCTAAGGCAATAATAATGGGCCCTGAGCAATGCTTGAAAATCCTGTACTACTATCCACCAGAGGCTTTCTGAGCCTTCTCTGGAATGGATGATGTTTCATTCACTACAAAACAAATACTGAAGTGCCACAGAGAGAGATTTTCTGGTATTAAAACTATGTTCATTTAGAAAAATTGCTGAATAAGAAGGCTCTTTCATTGTGCCTTTTTCTGTGTTGTACCTTAGAAAGATGCCTACCTTGCCTCTTCATTATTCTGATAATGATAGTTTTTATTCTTCATAGTTTTCTTAACCATCAGACCTGTCTTTTTTTAATTAAATTTTTTGTTTATTTTTAGTTTACATCATTCATTTCCACAAGATTTTGAGTTACAAAATTTCTCCCCATCTTTCACCTACCTACCACCCCAAAACTGAATACCCCCTCCCCCAGTCTGTTCTCTCTTACATCTTCCCCCATTTCCCCTCTGACTTTCCAGTAGGGCAAGATATGGATCAGTGCCTGTATATCTGATTTCCCAGTTGCAAGGAAAAAAACATATCTGTGTGTATATATATATGTATACACACATACACACATACATATATATATATATATATTTTTTTTTAATTTGATTTTAAAACTTTGAATTCCAGATTCTTTCCTTTCCTCCTTCCTCACCCGCCCTTGCTGGGAATTCAATATAGGTTGTACATGTATAGCTGTGCAAAACCTTTCCATAGTGGATATATTGTGAAAAACTGACTATATTTCTCTCCATGCTATCCTGCCCCCCACCTGTTCTGTTCTCTACTTTGACCTTGTCCCTTTTCAAAAGTCTTTGCTTCCAACTTTCCTCCCACCAGCCTGCCCTCCCTTCTATCATTCCCCCTCTCATCCCCTTCTCCCCTACTTTCCTGTAAGGTGATACCCTATTTAGTGTGTATATCATTCCTCCCTAAGCCAAATTCAGTGAGAGCAAGGTTGACTCATTTTCTTTTGCCTTCCTGTTCTTCCCCTCCATTGTAACAGTTTGCCCTTGCCACTTCTATATGAGATAATTTACCCCATTCTGTCTCTCCCTATCTCCTCTCATATTCCCCTCTCACCTCTCAGTTTCACCTTTTAAGTATCATCCCTTCCTATTCAACTGGTCCTGTGCCCTCTGTCTATGTATACCTGTACACATATATACACACACTCAAATATGTATTCATATGCCCCTATACCCTCCTATATAGACATATATATGTATGTATACTTATACACACACACACACACACACACACACACACACACACACACACATGCATTTCTCTTCCCTTCAACTATTGTCATACTGAGAAAATTTCATAAGTTACAATTATCAGTTTTCCATGTAGGAATGTAGATAGTTCAACTTTGATAAGTTGCTTATGATTTCATTTCCCTATTTACCTTCTCATGCTGCTCTTGTTTCTTATATCTGAATGTCAGATTTTCTATTCAACTCTGGTTTTTTTTTATCAAGAATGCTTAAAAGTCCCTTATTCCATTAAATAACCATATTTTCCCCTGAAACATGATACTCAGTTTTGCTGGGTAAGTGATTCTTGGTTTTAGTTCTAGGTCCTTTGACCTTTGGAGTATCATATTCCAAGCCCTTCGATCCCTCAGTGTAGAAGCTGCCAGATCATGTGTTACCCTGATTGTGTTTCCACAAAATTGTGTTTCTTCAGCAGGAGGTTAATTTCTCTCTGTCACTGTGGGTTTTGTAGCTCTAAAGTTTGTTTAGTCATTCTTTACATTTATTGGAGGAGGTGGAAGCAGGAGCTCCATGGAAGTCCTGTTTCTAGTCCACCATCTTGGCTCCCTCCCACACAGCTGTCTTATGAAAATATGAGAACGATCTGTGATATATCTTCAGTGAGAAACTCTTTCCATAGCCCAGAACTTTGTAAGTTCTAGGGAATTGCCTGAGGACACATAGAATGCAAATAAGTTGCCCAGGGTCCCACAGCTAGTAAGTTTAAAAGGCCAAATTTTAGTCTGTCCTCCAGACTTCAAGCCTAGCCCTCCATCCAAGATACCACTAGAACTACATAATACAAGGTGTCCCAAAAGTTTTATTAATAATAATGAGCTCTTAAGGCTTAAAACTTCTTAAGACTTTTGGGACACTTTGCATGAATAAAACCCTTATGTAGAAGAATTTTTTTAAAAATCATTTAAGGCTCTTTTGCTATGGTTATTTTTTGCTGTGGTAATTCATACCAACTTCTAGCGAATAAGTACATATATCTCACAAAATACTGTTGTACCTCTGCTATATAGAAATGAGGAGTATACTGGCACTCCACCACTTACAAAACTGGGGGAAAAGTTGACAGGGGTAGCACTCGTGTAAAGGACATTGCTTTCCCCTTTCCATTTAACATTTCATAAAGGTCAAATGCTAACAATGGCAGCACCCTAAGTCATCTGTACACCAGCCATCATAATATCTACCCTACCTGTGTTAGAGCATCATTGTAAGGGTTGAAGGAAATGATTTATGTGAAAGCTCATTGAAAACTGCAAACTACTATGTGAGTTTAAGTGTGATATTTTTATCATTATTAATCAGTCACTAAACATTTATTAAATGCCAGTGATTTATCAGATACTTTGGCTGAACAGTGTTATTAGGGAGGAAGGATGAGTAAATTTGTGCGGCTGTCAAATTGCAAGATAATCTCTCTATTCCACTGTAGCAGTTGTTTTTTTATTGCCCCTAATTAATTTATTTAGACATTTTCATAATTAAATACAAAATATAGGACATATAGAGGGGTTTTTTTCTTTAAAGGAAATAATCTAAAAGAGTCAAGGACATATATGTTCCCTGGTGTATAGGATAAGTACAGTGATTTGCCACTGAATTTGTTTTTGAGTTGCTTGACACATAAGGCTGAAGTAGAAGACACATTGTATGAAATAATTCTCATTGTGTAACCAAAGAAAGGGTGAAAATTTGTCTATAGGGATAGATTTTCCTGAAGGCTTAGAAGTCTTTTGTTCTAGTTCATTTTCCAGGATTCATATTTTCATAACTAAATCCCTATTTTTAATGTTTTTTTTTTTTAAAAAAAAGCTTTTCTTTAAAAATAACAGGCAAATCCAGCCTCAGACACTTGACACTTAACTAGCTGTGTGACCTTGGGCAAGTCATTTAATCCCAATTGCCTTGCCTTCTCCCCTCCAAAACAACCAAATTGAACTTACTAAAAACCTTTTGCAGGAAATCTTCACATATAACATTGACCAGTGCCCCCTTCCCTTTTTAAAACTCTCTTCTGACTCCTGTAGATTCCATGGAAATTGCCTTATTCTGTTTCTTTTATTACTTTTTGGATAGTACCTTCTCTACCTGTCTTTCCATTCTTATATCACCTTTCCCAAGGCTCAGCTTCTTCATCTTTTCTGTCTACAAACTATTGTATCTGTGCAGATGATTCCCAAGTCTACATATCTAGGATTGACACCTCACCAAAGTGTCGATTCTACACTTTCAACCCCCTCTTGGACACTTGTACCCCTTATAATTTAAACTCACTTGCTCCCTAACCATAGTTCTTCATAGCTTCTAGTAATGGTACCACCAGCTGACTCTTTCCTCTGTATTTATTCCCTCATCTAACCACTAATTTTGACTCTCCCTTCATTCCCTTTAATTCTTTTTTCCCAAAAACCTTTTTATTTAAAGGTTTGAGTTCTAAATTGTATTCCTTCCTTCTTCTCTCTCCTACTCCCTCCCTTAGACAGTGAGCAATCAGATATAGATTATATATGTGCAATTATGTAAAACATTTCCCTAATAGTCATTTTGTACAAGAAGACTCAAGTAAAAGAAAAAAAATGAAAGAAAGTGAAAAATAACATGTTTCAGACTATGTTCAAATAGTACTTCTTTCTCCAGAGGCAGATAGTATGCTTCATCATTAGTACTTTAGGATTTTCTTAGATCCTTGTATTGCTGTGAAAAGATATCACTATTGATCAGAGAAATGCAAATTAAAACAATCATGAGGTACCACGTCAACACCTATCAGAGTGGCTGATATGACCAAAAAAAAAAATGTTGGATATTAGAGGGGATTTGGTAAAACTGGGCTACTAATGCACTGTTGGTGAAGTTGTGAACTGATCCCATACCCCCTGATCCAGCAATACCACTTCTAGGTCTATATCCCAAAGACACATCCAAAAAGAGAGAGAAAAACCTATTTGTACAAAAATATTAATAGTAGCTGTTTTTGTGGTGGCTAAGAATTGGAAATCAAAAGGATGTCCATCATTTGGGGACTAGCTAAACAAGCTGTGACATATGATTGTAATACAATACTGTTATGCTATAAGAAATTACAAGCCAAAGGATTTCAGAAAAACCTAGAAAGACATACGTGAACTGATGCATAGTGAAGTGAACCAGGAGAACATTGTACACAGTAACAACAATTCAAGTTCAAGCCCTCCTGCCTAGACTAGTGTGATAGTCACCTGATGGTATTTCTTGCTTCTTTTCTTTAATCTTTCCAGGTTATTCTCCACTTCCCACTATCTTAATCATGATAAAAATATTAGAATTGAAGTCAGAGGACCCAGGTCAGAACAGGATTGGCTATCAAGATCTCCCCAGTATGTGCAAAAGCTCCTGGGTTGTTTTGTAGGCTTGGTGATTAGGGGTCTGTGTGCACTTCTGTTGCTGTAGTCTTGAACTTCCCACAGCTTTGAGGAAAATGAAGTTTGCTCTGTTCCCACAAGTGGCAAAAAAGGGTGCCCCATCTTCCCCTCCATATCTTTCCCTCCAGTGATTTGCTATTACACTCACTTTGCTAGAAAGCCCTACCATCACTATACTGAAGAAACATCAGGCTTAAGTCAAAAGTAATTCCCCTCTAGGAAGTGGTGAGGGCCCCTCACCTACAGATTCAATCCATCCAAGCTGATCATCCTAACATTTTCTTCCATAATCTGGTCCAATGTAACTTTACAAATTCGTTTTTCACCATCCTTCAATAGGGGTATTCTACAGCCATCAGAGTCATGTTTTTACAAACCATATGGAGTTTGCCCAATCTGCAGTGGATTCTCCCTATTTTTGGCCCATGTTAGCATGCATATGTCAAAACATTTGATTATATATTGATTCATCACATCCTGTCATATGTATTTTTCTTATATCTGGTGAAATTGTAAATTCTTAAGGGTGGTGTGTTATGCACACTTGCATAACCAGGGTGGCTGCCAACACAGGTTCTTAGATCTGCTTTTCTAAAGGAAAGCAACTCAAAATGGGTTAACAATCTTACTTTAATAAAACATATGTCATTTACCTAGTTCAGGGGATAAAGGTCAGCACCCCAAACTTCAGAGAATACAAACAAGTTACAAGCAGAAGTTACAAGCAGACATAGAAACAGATCAGCAGACAGGCTTCCAGCTGTCTGACCATTACATCCATATCTAGTCAGTTACCAGAGAAGGATGCACCAACATCTGGGGTTTCAAAGCTAGGGGGCTCAACAGCTGCCCAGAGTCTCATCTGGCCAAATCACACAACTCTTCCCAAAGTGAGCCCCCAAAATAAAACCTCACATCAGGGTATATATAGCCTTCTCCTGGACCAGAGAATGTCACAACCCTCTTGACCCACTGCCCAATCACAAAGCACCAAGGTGTGGGCATTCCTGAAAAACAAGCTTCCCACCATAGATTCCATGTGACCACATTCAGCCTATTAGGGGGCAGAGTATATTTTTAAATCAGGGAAGGTTCTCAGAGTCACTTAAGCCTATCAAAGGGCCTAGGGGAAGGGAAGATCTTAGATTCCCATTCCCATAACAGTGACAGATCTGTCTTTAAAATAGGACTGGATATGGAATAGGCATTAAATAATCACTATTAAAATTAAATTAAAATCTTCATTATAGTAAGATGCAGAATAGCCTTTGTAAATGTTTTATATTCTTTCTCACCCCCACCCCCACCCCTATAGTTGTGCTGATCCTGTGCAACACTATTATCTTACTAATAGTCCGGCACAGAGGGTCCACCCACAGACAAAAGTGTCAGAGTATAGGCAGGACTATAGGTATATATGAGGTATTGGGAGAGTCCAGGTGTGGGACTCTGAATGGCCACCTGCCTTTCCTCATTCTTGCCCCAGGACCAGCCCAAGTTTTCTTCTTGTTCAGTTCTTGCCGTTCTTTTGAGTTTCTAGTTTATTATATGCCATGTCCAGCTCAACTTGCCTGTGTGCCTGTGTAATATTCAGTTGTTCTAAAGAGGTATATAGTAAGGTCGGTAGAATGTTAATATTGATGAATAACTTAGCTTCACATTCCGGCACTTTGCTTCTTGGCCTGTAAAGTAATACATGTTTGCCCAAGAAAGAGCCATACCCAATGTACTGTAATTTCCCCATTTGGCCAGCTTCCTTATATGTGATCTGAGGATACTCTTCCCTCGCTAATTCATTCCTGTTGGTATGGATCAATGCCAAACCCTACAAAATCCCATAAAGCCCACCCCTGTCTTGTGCTTAGGGTGTTCAATCTGGTCATGTTGCCCACCCAGGCCACTGTTCATTTGCTTGCCCAGTAGGACCAAGTAAGCTGCATGCATTCTAGCCTCCTGAGTTGTCTTAAAACTCTGCTACCCAGACATAATGGGGGTCATTGTGTCCTTCTGATATGAATTCCTTCTGAACAGTTGAAAAGTTGAGTCTTTGCTTTCATAGGAGGCTTGGGGTCTATAAATGGCACTTTTGTGAAAGCAATCAAGTCCTCTTTTCTATCCCTATTCAGTTTTGTGCCTGACTTCTTGTTCATCTGTCTGTCTCAAATATCCATAAGTGTTGGAAAATCTCTATAGGGTATCCATCCAGATGCATGTTCTCTGAAGGTCTGTGAAATAGACCTTTATGTACATGGTCTTTTCCACACTCTTTCAACTGAGGACCTTTTCTCTTTATTGAGAAAATTTAGGCCTTTCAATGTGAATGCACTTTTTTTTAAAGCAATTGGGGTTAAGTAACTTGCTCAAGGTTACACAGCTAGTCATTATTTATGCGTGGGTGCTCATTTTCTGAGGCCGGATCTGATCTCGGGTCATCCCAACTCCAAGGTCGGCGCTCTTACTCACTGTGCCACCTAGCCGCCCCATGAATGCACATTTTTTAAACCTTTTTGTTATCTCAAAACCCTATGGCATTATCCTCCATTCTTTAATATGTTCACAAGTTCTCCCTCCATCCCCCAAACCCTCCCTTCTTCCAAAGTTCTCTATTTATGTAAAAGGCACCACCATATTAGTCTCTCAGGTCAGTAACATCAGCATCATCCTCTGCTCTCTTCACTCAACACTTTATTTTTTTTTTTAATGAGAGGCAACATTGTGCTCAAACATCAAAACCAATAAAAGGTTAAAGCCAGATTGTATTTTTGCAGGTATATTTCTAAAATCAACTACCCTGTGAAGGTGATTATTTCTGCCTTAATTATGATACCAAATACCAAGAAGTCAGATAACTGAGGAACAGGGGATAGTAGGAAGAGTGCTGGGTCAGGAGTCAGGATGCCCAAATTTGACACCCCACTTTGGTTATCTAATAGCTCTAGGACCCTGCGTGAGACTTTTTCATTTTTCTGACCCCATTTCTTCCTCTGTAAATGGGATGAATAATAACACTTAGCTCCCAGTGTTATGAGAATCAGATGAGATGATAGATGATAAATGTGTCCTCAGAGGACAGGCTCTGCTCTTAGGTCCTAAGGGTAGTAATCCTGCAGGTGGCTACTCCTACTGTAGTTCATGAGCCCCATTAACTATCAGCTGGTAAACTTAATTAGCTCTTAACAAAGACAAAGATTATATTTTAAGAACAGTTGATACAAAACATTTTCCCCACAGCTCTGGGTTGCATTTATGTGTATACACAGTGTCCACAAGACAAGTAGGCTCAAACTTAATAGTACAACATTAGAGGCAGTGGGTAACTCAGTACTCCCATTCCTTGCATATTGTTACAATTGTTACTGTTTTGTTATTTTCCCTTACCTTCTTTGCAAACTTTAAAATGCCACATAACTACAAACTATTATTACTTCGATGACTATTTCAAAGGAGGAGACATGCGTTATTTATATTTTATTTAAGAGGGAACTATAACACAAAAGTTGTAGATTTGCTCAGTGTTGCTTAGGGAATCAATAGAACTGCAACTGGAATTTCCCCTATACCCAGTAAAGACTGGCTAGTCAGGTCTAGGTTTTAATTCTATTTCTCCTGCTGTCTGTGTAAATGACCTTCAGGAAGTCATTTTACCTGAGTACGCGTTGGTTTCCTTAGTTTTGGCATGAATAGCTTGTCTAGACATTTGTTGGACAATTTATAAAATTTGTCTAACTCTGAAATTCTGTTCATTGTGCCATAAGAATCATTTGATAATAAGAGAAAATGTCTTGAGATATTTGGATAAGATATGTTTTAAAAGGCAAATTAGAGATAGTAACATGTTTAGTGTTTTCCAGTTACATTTTATGTTTATGAAAATGAAAATAATATTTTAATGTTAAATAGCATGTGATCTCAGTTGATTGAACGGGAGTATTACAAAAAAGCTGCTATATATTCTGTCTTTTTCTTTTATAGGTCCTGTAAACTTATATATTGTGCTATTCCTATAGTTAACAAGTTCAATTTTGTCTTACATTTAATTAATAAATGGATTACTATAGCCTAAACCATTTAGTCTGAAAGCTCTCGCTCATTCTCTCTCTCTTTTTTTAAACATTTATTTATTTGTTTATTTTCCCTTTTGGAGGAGGAAAGGCAAGGCAGTTAGGATTAAGTGACTTGCCCAAGGTCACACAGCTTTACTAGGTTCGTGTCAAGTGTCTGAGATTGGGTTTGAACTCAGATCCTCCTGACTCCAGGACTAGTGCCCTATTCACTGTGCCACCTAGCTGCCTCCTCTCACTCATTCTTAAATTTGACAATACATACCTTTTTATTATAATAGGAAAAATTCTTTTACAACTTCAAGACAGTTATTAGATAAAATGAACTAGATATTAATCTACTATAATACACAGATAATATTTTAACTTTTTTTTGGCCAGAGTAGGAGCGTTTTTTTTGTACTTCAGCATAGTGAATTTGTCTCATAGTAAAATTTATGGAAATATCTTGAAAGTATCAATTAATATCCTTATCTTTCTATATAATATATATCTTATTATCTATCTTCAATATCAGGATATGTTTTTTTGTATTTATTTTTGATGTTACCAAAACCCTGTGTTGTAACACAGAATTATTCTTTAAGAATTGTTAGAATAGGGAGTTCTGTACATCTTAATTGTAATCTGAGTTTCCTCCCTTCTTCGTTACAGACAGTTTTTTATATATTACTTAGGTATATCTTTATGTTACAGTGGTACATTTTACAAGTCCAGAGAAGAATAATTTAGATGATGGTGGTGGTGGTGGTGGTGGTAGTGATAGTAATAGTAATACTAGTACTTTTGGAAAATAAAGACATTTTGCTGTGTTGGAAAGAAGGCTAGAAGTCAAGGCAGTTGAATTTCATTTCTGCTTCCACCACTAACTTGACCATGTGATCTTTGCAATGTCTTCCTGTTTATTTTCATTGCTTCCACCTTAGTTAATATCCTTTTCATCTCATACCTGCTGTCTTTTAAAAATATTTATATTTGTTTCATTATTTCCCAGTTACATGTAAAAAATATTGACAATTTAAAAAATCTTGAATTCCAAATTCTTTCTCCTTCCTGCCCCTCCCCAATCCTTTGAGAAGGCAAGCATTATATCAGTTATACATGTGAAGTCATGTAAAACATTTACATATTAATCATGTTGCAAAAGAAACACACACTCATATATAAGAAAGTTTAAAAAGTAAGCTTTAGTCTGCCCTCAGTTCATCAGTCCTCCCTCTGAATGTCACACGTAGACTCTTGCCTCTAACTCTTTTCCCCTGTCTCTTTTCCTTTCCTCTCTTCTTCTCTACCGTGGGTATCCTATATATTACTTTTGAATTCAGCTTCTGAAAATGTCAGTTTCCTCTTGTTCCTCCCCTCAGCATGCCCTTCAGTGACTCCCCATTCTCTATGTTGAGGCAGTGCTGCCCGATTAATAGCATGCTGGTTATGTTATCAGTTGGGAAACCCTATCACCAAATCCTGTGCCTGACACTTGTTACTTATGTGACCCTGGACAAGTCATTCAATGTCCCTTACCTTCAATAGCCTCATCTTTAAAATGAAGATAGAAACACCTGTGGTACCTATGTTCCAGGGTTGTTATGAAGTTTAATCAAGTTAATATATGTATAAGCATTTTGTAAACCCAAAACACTGTATAAAGTCAGCTCTTGTTTATCAGGATGAGGTAATGTAACATAGGATAAATCCAAACTCTAGACTGGTTTGCACAATCTGACCCTAAACCACTTTTCTAGCTTTGTTTCTTGCTTCCATATACAAACTATCCATCCATGATTTCTTTTGATTTTTTTTCTCTACCCTTACCACTCTGGTGAACTGTTGTTACTTCTTTCTTCTTCCTCTGAACTCTCCCATGCCACTTGTCATTGATTTCCATTTATTGTTAGTTGTTTTTTAGATGTGGAGATTGTGTCCTCCCATATAGATTATAAATTCCTTGCAGACAGGGCCCGCATTCTTTTTTTTTTTTTTTTTAAGCAATTGGGGTTAAGTAACTTGCTCAAGGTTACACGGCTAGTCTTTATTTATGTGTGGGTGCTCATTTTCTGAGGCCGGTTTCAATCCCGGGTCATCCCAACTCTGAGGCCAGCATTCTTACTCACTGCGCCACCTAGCTGCTCCTGGGGCCCACATTCTTATGCAGGGTGGAAGAGTTCTTTGTAAAGTTTAAATTTTTTTATGCTATTTCAGAAGTTATAGGATTTGCTTTGTTCTCTATAAAAGGAAAACCCTAATTGCCAGAACTTGATATTGACTTAATATTAACTTAACTAAATCAAGATATTAAGTAGAATTGTTATGCATTTATTAATCAAAGTAATTCAGTCATGTCTATGAACAAAATAAAAATGTTGCCTTTGATAGTATGAATCAAATTTTAATGTGCATTTGGTAATTTGGACTTTTTCTTTCAGTTACCCCAGTATCCACACCAGTACCTGTTCTCACACCAGCTATTTCTCCAGGCTTAATAGCTGACCTGGAGGGTTTAAACTTGGCAGCTTCTTCCCCTGTCATCAATGTAAGTAATTTTCAAAATAATTGTCAAATGATTTTTAAGCCTACACATTGTACTTTGCTTTTTGTATTAAAAGGCAAATAATCAAGATTGACCCATAGTCTTTTTAATACTCCCTTTTGATTTTATTTTAAAAACTTGAATATATTCTATTCAAATCTTATCCACATTTAATTCAAATAAGATAATAGCTGTAAAGTGTTTTGCCGATCTTGAAGCTCTGTTTAAATGCTAACTTTTATTAACTGTTGCTTTTCCATTTTTCTTCATTAGTGCTGTATATCTGGCCTGTTTTTCTTTTGTCTAAGAATGGCAACAGGATGATGAGGTTTTTGAAATTCAGAAATTCCTTTTTAAAAATTATTCATTTTTAAAATTTTCCCCTGTTATTCCCTGACTAAAAAACTGTAAAAGGATATGAACTTCACTTTCACTTCACTTTCATTTTCTTTTTCAAGCATTTTCCCCTTCTTTTTTCCTCCCCCACCAAAAGGAAGAAAAGCAAAACTTTTATGACAAATTAGCATAGTTAAGCAAAACAAGTTCCCCGAATTGGCAGTGTCCAAAAATGTCTGTCTCATTCTGTGTATTAGTTTGTTACCAATATGTCAGGTGGTAGATAAAATTTTCATCACCAGTCGTCTGACACTGTGCTTGATCATTGCATTGATTAGAGTTCTTAAGCCTTTCCAAATTATTTACTTAGTGTTGGTATTTTTTCTTCTGATCCAGTTCACTTTCCTCTGCATCAATCCATACATTCTTCCCATATTTCTCTGAAACTGTCTCCTTTGTTGTTTCAGTTTCATTTTTTCCATGTCTTTTCATTTTTGTTTTTTTATTTTTGGAGGGCAATTGGGGTTAAGTAACTTTCCCAAGGTCACACATTGGTGACCAAGGCTAGGTTTTTTTTTTTTGTTTGTGTGCGTTAAGTGTCCGAGGCCAGATCTGAACTCAGGTCCCTCTGACTCCAGGGCAGGCGCTCTACTCACTGCACCACCTAGCCGCCCCCATTCCATGTCTTATAAACATGGTATACATACTTCCCATTACATTTACATAACATAATTTGTTGATCCATTCCCCAGTTTTTTGTCTCTATAAGAAAAGTACTATAAATTATTTTTGTATATATGGGCCATTTTCCTCTTTGATATTCTTGGGATGTATAGGCCTAGGAGTAGTATCCCTGGGTTAAAAGATATGCATAGCTTAGTAATTTGGGGGGCATAGTTCTAAGTTGGCTTTCCAGAATGACTATCAGTTTACAACTCCACTAGCAGTGCATCCTTGTGCCTCTTTTCCCATAGCCTCTCTAGCATTTACCTTGTTCCTTTATTGTCATTTTTGCCAGTTCCATGGGTTTGAAGTAGAACCTCAGCATTGTTTAATTTTCATTTCTCTAATTATTAGTGATCCACAGAATTTTTTTAATATACTTATGGATAACTTGGGTTTCTGTCCTTGATAACTACTTGTTCATAACCTTTGACCAGATATTCATTGGGGAGTGGCTCTTACACCATTTGAATCACTTTATATATCTTAGAAATGAGACCTTTATCATAGAAATTTGGAATTTTTTTTTTTTTACGATTGTTAACTGTTTTCCTTCTAATCTTAGCTATAATGGATTTGTTTTGTGCAAAAACTCTAATTCTCCCTAGGAAAAGCCCTAGTTATAGAAAAGTACATTTCACAGATTTGAAATGTAAAAAGAGAAGCCTGTAGTGGGCCTATAGGTGAGTGTGTGACTTATTTTCCCATGGAGATTGGGTATTGAAGGGAAAAGAAAATATATAGCTGATTAAGTTGGGAGGAAAGTATGAATTTACTAAATACTCATATTCCTTCGGTGTTCAATATATTCAGCATGATCTGACTAAAGGAATCACTTAACTTTGCTGTTCTTTCCCAATGAAAAGTAACATTAGCCTGTCGTACCAAGAGGTTTTAAAGAATAATTAATTTTTAAAAGTATAAATTGCTAAGTAAACGTTAAACAGATGCCCATATGAATATAAATTCAAGTAGAAAAGCAAGTGAAGGATGTGTTGAAGATAGAGGCAGACAGAAGAAAAGATATAAAAAGGAAGAAAGGACAAATTAGCATGTACTAACTAAAATCTTTCAGAAGAGGATTGGATGTTATTACTGCTGACTTTTCTTGTTGTAGGAAGTACATATTTTTGGTACAAGAAAAATGAGTCATGATTCAGAATTTATATAAAATTACTAAAGAAAGGAGGCCTTTCTGTTTCAATGGAACATATAGTATGTTATTTTTCTCAATTATATGTAAAGATGATTTTTAATATTTTAAAAAATTTCTGGGGAGCCAAGATGGCAGAGTAGAAACAGCACTTCCAAGGTTCTGTGCCCCACACAACTTCCAAACTATGTAAAAGTGGACTCTGAACAACTTCTGGAGCCCCAGCACCTACAGAACTACACAGAGAAACTAACCTCCCACTGAGGAGAACCCAGCAGCTCTGCAAGGAGCAGCAAGCGCAGCGCTCTGAGAGCAGGCAGCACAGTGAGCTGGGAACGGAGCCCAGGCCCGCATGAGCAGCGGTTTTAGCCCTAGGGTGGCTGGAGGGACTCCAGAACACCAGCAGCTGTGGCGATTCCAGAAGTATCAGCACAGATATGCCTAGGACAACATGAGAGGTTAGTGCCCTATGGACTTTGGGACCAGTATTTGGGGAACGCATCGGCTTCCTCCCCTGGGTGCAAAAAGCTGCTGAAGAAATGTGGCACAGAAGCCATTTTGCAGTATCAGTGGTGGCTCTAGCTCCTGGTCTGTGAAATGTAGTGAGATCCAGCAATCAGTCTGGGGGTTAATCACTCTTGCTTTAAACTGCCCGGATCTGGATTGTGGTCTGGGGGGGAAGTTTAGGATGGGTATTCAATTTGCCAGAGCGGGTAGAGGCTTTACAGAGGCCACCCTCTGTTGTGAAGACCCCACTTTTGGGACGGAAGCTCTCCTGTCTGGTGGCAGAGTCCTACTGTGGCAACAAGCCCCAAAATCAAGTAATTAAGTGGCAACATGCCTAGGCAAAAGAAACAAAATAAACAGAAAAATTCAACATTGGACTCCTATTTTAGGGGCAAAGAGGATCAAAGCATGGAGGAGGATTGTGAGGTCAGAACTCCTGCACCAAAAGCCCCAAATGAAAACACAAGCTGGCTACAGGCCATAGAGGACCTGAAGAAGTAGGGGGAAAATTGGGAAGAGAAATGAGAAAGATGCAAGAAAAGTATGAAATGACAGTCAACAGCCTGACTGAGGAAAACAACACCTTAAAAAATAGACTAACTCAAATGGCAAAAGAGGCCCAGAAAGGCAATGAGGAGAAGAATGCCTTAAAAACTGACTTTGCCAGATGGAAAAAGAATCTCAAAAGCTCACTGAGGAGATTCATTCCCTCAGAGTTAGACTGGAGCAAATGGAAGCTAGTGACTTTATGAGAAATCAAGATGCTGTTAAACAGATCCAAACAAATGAAAGAATAGAAGGCAATGTGAAATATCTCATGGGAAAAACCACTGACCTGGAAAATAGATCCAGGAGAGATAATTTAAAAATTATTGGACTACCTGAAAGCCATGATCAAAGAAAGAACCTAGAAATCATCCTTCAAGAAATTCTCAAGGAAAATTGCCCTGATGTTTTAGACCCAGAGGGCAAAATAGAGGTTGAAAGAATCCACAGATTACCTCCTGAAAAGGATCCCAAAAGAAAACTCCCAGGAATTTTATAATCAGGTTCCAGAACTCCCAGATCAAGGAGAAAATACTACAAGCAGCCAGGAAGAAACAATTCCAATATTGTGGAAACACAATCAGAATAGCCCAGGACCTGGCAGCTTCTACACTGAGGGATTGAAGGGCATGGAATATGATATTCCAGAGGGCAAAAGAACTGGGAATGAACCCAAGGGTCACCTACCCAGCAAAACTGAGTATTTTGTTTCAGGGGAAAATATGGTCATTCAGTGGAATAAAGGACTTTCAAGCATTCTTGAGGAAAAAACCAGAGTTGAAGAGAAAATTTGACATCCAGACACAAGAAGGAAGAGATGCCTGAGAAGGTAATCAGGGAAAAGAAATCAAAAGGAACTTATCAAAGTTGAACTATTTACATTCCTACATGGAAAAACAATAATTGTGTCTGATGAAACCTTTCTCATTATGAAAATAACTGAAGAAGGGTATATGGGCATATGTTTACAAGTATACATGGATAGAGGGCACAGGTTGAATTTGATGGGAAGGGATGATTCTTAAGGGGTGAAGTCAAGAGGTGAGAGAGGAAAGTGGCAAGAGAAGATGGGGAGAGACAGGGTAGGGTAAACTATCTCATATAGAAGAAGCAAGGGGAAGTAGTTACAGGGGAGGGGAAGAACAGGAAGGCAAAAAGGCAAAACCATATTCTCATTGAAGTTGGCTCAAGGAGAGAATCACATACATATTAAATGGGATATCTCACTCTGCAGTTGAGTAGGGGAAAGGGGGATGAGGGGAAAGGATGGAGGGGAGGGCATTCTGGGGGCAGGGGAGGTTGGAAGTACCCACTGTCAAAGAGGGACAGGATCAAAGTAGGGAATGGACGAGGTGGGAGGTGAGATGGGTGGGAGGGAAATATAAGCAGTCTTTTACAATATATCTACTATGGTAATGTTTTGCATAGCTATACATGTACAATACATACTGAATTGCTTATCTTCTCAGAGGGAGTGGGTGACAAGGGTGGAAGGGAATGGATCTGAAAATCAAAGTTTTAAAATTAAATGTTTCAGAAGATGTCCAGGCATTTGGGCTCAGAGATTCACCTTGCCCTAATGGCAGTGTCGAAGGGGGTATGGGAGGGAGCAGATTGGATGAGGGGATATCTAGTGGGACTGCTATTCTGGGGTGGTGGGTAGGGAAAAAATGGGGGAAAAGTTGTACTCAAAATTTGGTGGAAATCAATGATGTAAACCAGAAGTTAATAAAGCATTTGTTTAAAAAAAATTTCTGATTACCAAATTTTGTTTCTCTACTTCACCTCCCCCCAAATTTTAAGCAGTTTGATATAGCTTATATATATGCAGTCATGTAAAACATATTTCCATATTAGTCATGTTGTGGAAGAAGAAACAGACCAAAAGAAAAAAAAAACATGAAAAAAAGAAACCAATTGAAAGATAATGTGCTTTGATCTGGATTCAGACTCCATCAGTTCTTTTTTTGGATATTGCCTTGGATCATTGTTTTGCTGAGAATGACTAAGTCATTCTTGGTTAATCATCATATAGGTACAATGTACAGTGTTCTCCTGGTGCTGCTCACTTCACTTTACATCAGCTCATGTAAATCTTTACAAGTTTTTCTGAAATCATCCTGCTTGTCATTTCTTATAGCACAATTCCGTACAATCATATACCACAACTTGTTTGGTTATTCCCCAGTTGATGGGCATCCCGTCAATTTCTAATTCTTTGCCACCACACAAAAAAAAGCTTCTATAAATATTTTTGTACAAATAGGTATTTACCCACCCCTCCTGCTTAAACCCCTCTCCCTCTGCCTCTTTTGGATAGTCATGCTTGGTTGAAGAGTTTGCACAGTTTGATTGCCCTTTGGACATAGTTCAGATTTGCTTTCCATCATGACTGGATCTGTTCACAGCTCCATCAGCAGTGCAGGAGTGCCCCCAACTTTTATCTTTTTCCTTTTCTGTTGTATTAGCTGATCTTATCTGTATAAGGTAATACCTCAGAGTTGTTTTAATTTGTATTTCTCTAATCAGTAGTGATTTAGAGAATTTTTTCATGTGGTTATAGTTTATTTTGATTTCTTCATCTGAAAACTGTGTTCATATCCTTTTACAGTTTATCAGTTGGGGAATGACTTATATTCTTTCTTTCTTTCTTTCTTTCTTTCTTTCTTTCTTTCTTTCTTTCTTTCTTTCTTTCTTTCTTTCTTTCTTTCTTTTTTTTCTTTTTTTGCTTTTTGGAGGGCAGTTGAGGTTAAGTAATTTGGCCAAGGTCACACAGCTAGTTTTTGTGTTAAGTGTCTGAGGCCAAATTCTGAACCCAGGTTCTCTTGACTCCAGGGCCAGTGCTCTATTCACTGAGCCACCTAGCCACCCCAAATGACTTATATTCTTAAAAATTTGACTCAGTTCTTCATATATTTGAGAATTGAGACCTTTATCAGAGGCACTTGCCATAAAATTTGTTTCTCAACTTTCTGCTTTCCTTCTAATCTTGGTTGCATTTGGTTTAATTTATGTAAAATCTTTTTAATTTAATATCAAAATTGTCTGTTTTATATGATAATGCTCTATCTTTTCTTTGGTCATAAATTTAAACATTTTTTATTTAATATAACCAGAATTATCCATATTATATCTTGTGATACTCTGTCTCCTCTTTGGTCACAAATTCTTCCCTTCGTCAAAGATCCTTGCTCTCCTAATTTGCTTATGGTGTCAGTCTTTATCTAAATCATGTCCTTATTTGGGTATATAGTGTAAGATGTTGGTCTATATATAGTTTCTGCCATGCTGGGAAGTTTTGGTATGGTTTTGTTTTTTAAACAAATATCTAAATTATTTTTTGTGTCCAGTAGTCAAAATGTAAAATGTATTATATATACTGTAGTAGAAGAATAGGCTCTGCATTTTTATTTTTGCCTTTGTATCTCTGGAACCTAGCGCAGTACCTTTCACAAGAAGCATTTCATAAATGATGATTAATTTGAAGGCCAAAATGAACATGAACAACTGGATAAATAAAAGAAAGATATTAAAGGTTTTAATATCCATGCACTTACATTGTTGCTGCTGGATCAGTTAGTATTGGTCCTGCACAGTTAAAAGAGAAGAAAAATCTGTTTGAGACATGGTAGCACCTGGTGATATTAAGTCCCTCTTGGAGCCATATTGGTTAGGGTCTGGTGTAGTTTTTCTTTGTGTGGATGCTAATTTACTTGACAGTCTAGTAAGGAATCTAAGTGGTGTTGAGTTAAAGGAAGGTTTTGCTTTTAAAAAAAAAAAAAAGGAAGTTTTCAAGGCAGATGTCCAAAAGGGGAGGAAGAAATTTTCAGATTATTGGAGTAGAGATAAACAGGGTATAAATTATAAGATAAAATTTCATTTTCCTTCCATAACTGATGATACTTCATCTTATGATTTTGATTTATACTTATAGTTTGATAATTGATTTGATTTTTTATGGTATGTTAGTGAAATTAAGTTGCATTTAGAAAAAAAAGAATGAAACCTCCAGATTCTTCTGGTTTTTAAACTAAATATTGCACTAAACCAATATCATCCTCTGCCCTAATGCTATATAATAGTATCTCCAGAATATGAATATTGCAAGATTTAGCATCTAATGAACATCACTAGCTATGTATGGGAACAACTTTATTCTCCCCCCCAAATTAATAATGATAATGGATAAACACAATATATGTTTCATTCTTGCATGGGATGAATTGGCAATCATCCAGCAGATGTTTCCATAAATGAAGAAGCATTTTATATCACACTATTATTTTAGTGAACAGACTGTGGTTAATTTAGTGGAATTTTTTTTTTTGTTAAAAATGTTATTTTGCAGGGAGTTTCCAGATTGTAACATATCAAACCCAAAGTACACAAAAACATCAATCCTTAGGTTGTTAGAATTCTTGGAGAATAGAAAGAGAAAACAAAGATAGAAATACAAATTGAATCATTAAAGTGATAAGTTCCTTTTGTTTTCCTCTGGTATCTGAAATAGTGTCTTTTATATGATTTTAGATGTCCTGTCCCTATGTTTAGGGCACACAAAAAAATTAGTGGACAAAATTAATTCACTCCTAATTAATGTTAATTGGCTGAGGCCAGATTTGAACTTAGATTCTCCTGACTCCAGGGCCAGTGCTCTATTCACTGTGTCATCTAGCCACCCCCCTAAAGTATATTTTCTAGAAATTTTTACTGATCTTCCCTATGACCACTTTTGCAACAGGCATCAAGTATTAAAAATAAGTTTAAGAGAAGATCTTACTGAGTTTTTTTCTTTAATGTATTGGTATCTTTATGGTTTTTATATAACAATAAATTTCTAATATATCCCTCTCTCTCAAGCAAGAACCTTGAAAATTACAAGTCTTTGTAATTTAAAAAAACCTTTCAAATTAAACCAATAGTAACAAGAGTCCATTGTTGCTGGCCATGTTCAGGACGCATAATTCCCACCTGTACTTACCAAGAGGAGGGTAGATTGCATTATCTCTCACTGAGTTCTTTGTAGAATTTCTTTATCTTTTCATTATGCAATCAGTGTTGGCATATAGACTGCCTTTCTCTTCATGGTGGTCTTTTAACTTATACTTATCGTGAGCATTCCAGTGAGAAATGACCAGGTTTCTTGTAGCTTTTAGATACACAGTGAAACCATCTACTTCGTTGAAGAGAATCTATGAGCCATTTAGCTGCCACTTTCTTATATCTTCCAGTTGCATTTATAGTGCAGATGTCATTGATACAATCCTGCTCTTTTAGTAATATTTTGGCTTATAATATTACTAAAACAAAATTCTTTGTGTTGACAAAACATTTTCAAACCAGTTTCACAGAATCATTATTTTTACAAAAAATTGGTGATAATACATTCATTATACCAAAAGTAAGATATCCTTCAGTGAACCCAAATGCATAATGGAACATTGGCTGAACTCTGTAGCACTTAGACTTCTTAAGTGTATACCTATATTTAGTACCTATCTCTGTCTAAGCTTTGACCTAAGAGCTTTAGGAGTCTAAAACATTTTTTAAAATTGATCCAGACCCATGATTTAATCCATCTGGAGAGTTCCCACTGTAGAGACTTCCTCTACCAATGCAGATCGACTTCTCATCTACAGCTTAGGTTCTTAGAGAAGCCTGGGAGCATTGACCGAAGCTACTGTCTATGACACCAGGGCCAGAACTTAGAGGACAGTTTGTCTTCCTGACTCCGACTCACCTTCTGCATATTTTACATTAATACATATGTGTGTGTGTGTGTGTGTGTGTGTGTGTGGATGCATGCATGTGTATATGTACACATATACCTATATTCACACACGTTTTCCCCCCCTACTATTTAGCACAGAAATAATTTGATTGTCTCAACTGCTTTTTCTCTCTGGCCAAAGGAAAGGTGATGATGGCTACTTTTTCTTCTGCACGGTATTGTATAGTGAGGGGATTAAACAGCTTGATGATATTTGGGGAAGGAACAGTGGCAGCAGCTTGAATAAACTGGAACCAAGCGATATTAGAAACTCCCTAGCTTGGGTCCCTTCATGGTAGGTAGTTTGAAATTTCCCTTAGAAAAAAATGCTTTAAAGCTTGACACTGTAGCCCAAAAATTTCCCAAGAAATTTGGAGATTTCATGTGATCCATCCAGGTCTGTATAGTAGGTGGGAGTGAGAGGAGAAAACTGTTCCTAACAGTCTAATTTGAATTTAAACTGACAAAGAAAGCTAACCACAAGAAAAGTTGTATACATATAAACTTATTACCTAACAATTGAAGTTGGTGCCTGTATTCCTTTGTGTGTCTTAGAGTTTCTGTAGGAGAATAGCAAAACAGTAGGCATAATATTTTGTGCTATTCTGTGAAAGACTGGCAACTAGTAAAGGTGTTATTCTCTCTCTCTAAGGATAGGGCTTTGACCTGTTAGTATAATAGGGATTTAATGAGATCACAGAGAATTCTGCCTGTTTATATGGGGGAATAAGATGATAAAGGGATTGCACTACCTATTAAAATGTATCTTAAAGAAAAAGATATAAGCCATTGAAGCAGAATTGAGTGTTCTCAGTACGAATTTTATCCCCTGTTAAAATAGTTGGGGGGGGGGGGAGTTGGTTGTTTTCCCTCCAGATTCATTTATTCATTCATTCATTCATCCACTTATTCATTCATTCATTTTGGGTCTGAGTCAGCCATTTCATCATTGGGAAACTTAGTAGGGGAATTCTCCCTACTAATACAGGTCAGCAACTTGCCTATAACTTACTTTCTTAGGAGGTTGCCTGGTGGCCTTAAGATGTTAGCTTTTGGCATGTTCAATTAAATTAAAATTAAATACAGCTATTATACCTTGAATTCAGATCTTTCTGACCCAGCAGTCAGTTTTCTATCTACTTTATTACCAAGCCACAGGGAATAAATAAACTTTCATTGGTAACTAGTGCTTGAATACAGTTTGTTTTTAGGATTTCTTCAGTATACTTTACACATCTTGATCTCTAATTATTTATGGAATTTTCTAACTATCAAAAACATAAGTGCATTTTTCTGAATAAAATTTATCTCAAAGTTTTATAGTAAAAGAGAAATAATTTAAAAGAAAACTAATATTTCAGCCTGCTGGTTTGTTGTGTGTAGTGCATAATTTTTTCATTTTCCTTTACATGAACTGTTACTGACATATCTTACAGTGATCTTCCTTCCTCATTGTGATTAACTTTGTGAATTGACTCCTGTCGTAACTGCCAAAGCCTCAGTTATCCTCTAGTTTTTCAGGCAGGATAGACTTCCAGGGGTGTCTTCACTGTAACCAGTCACTTAATAGATCATCTGATAGATATCCACTAAGTACTGTAGTTTTCATTTGTGAGGATAGATAATAACGTTGCTTTGATAAAGGTTATTTCCAGATATAAATGGGGGAATGGCATGATCTTTTTTCATTATAGTGTTTATAAAATTTTTTCCAAGTTACATTTTAAATGATTAGACTTAAGATTTCTAAGTTGGGGAATGAGAGAAATTGTAGATTCAAATTAAAAATAATTTTGTCATAATAAATTTGGAGAAAATCCTTTATTTGTTCTGATGAAAATGTCAGTAGTCATGGAAGTGTGGTAAAAATAATGAAAAATCACTGGCCTGGGTCTGCTTAAATTGAAAACATTTTTTAATTAAAGTTTGACAGCATTTTGTGTCTCCATTGCCTAGCCACGTCCCATTTTATTCTTTGATTTGGTTCTCTTCTAAGTATGAGTTGCTTTAATTTTTAAATTAAACTTTAAAGTATGGAATCTTTTAATTCCTGAACTGCTTCATTTGTCTCAAAGTTAAAACAGATCATCATAACCTCTTTCCCTTGCTAAACTATCAGGAGGCACTAACCTTGTTTTGTTGTTTGTACTTTTTAAAGTTTTATTAATTTTCCATCACGGGGTTTTTGTTGAGCAGTTATTTGAATTAGTTTCAGGAAAATCCATGTAGGTCAAGCACCTCTTCAGCAGATATTATTATAATAAATAACAAAAGCATGCAGAGCTTTGCTTGGCTGGCTGGTATCCTTTGAGTTAGGCCCAGATGCCTTGGCCTGAAATTTGGTACTCCTCCTTCTTTGTCCTCATCCTATAGCCTACATCTCCAGCTTTATCTTCATTGTTTCCCCTCCCTAGATGCTATATTTAAGTCAAACAGAACTAGTCATTATAGAGGTAAATGGTGTAATGAAAAATCATTGACTCTGGGGTCAGTAGCTTCAGATCCTGCCTCTGATGCTTATTTATTATCTGTGCAACTTTGGAAATGTAACATGTTCTCTGGGTCATAGTTTCTTTAGCTGTAAAATGGGTGGCTAGGAGTAGATGGCCTGAGATGATCCAATGAACATTCTACCCTTATACCTAAATTCATATAATTCTCCTTAGCCTTTTTTTGTATCCATCCTTCAAGGCCAAGCTCAAATTCAGATACATCTTTCTGCTTGAAACCCGCTAAATGCATTTTCTCCTTCATTTGAAATCACTTAGTACTTGATGCCTGTCTTGTGGTCCTTACCATATTCTGTCTTGCATTGTTGTTCGGTAGTGTCCAGGTCTTAGTGACCCCTACTGTCCATGATACTGGAGTGGTTGGCCATTTCCTTCTCCAGTAGATTAAGGCAAAGAGGTTAAGTGACTTGCCCAGGGTCACACAGCTAGTGAATTTCTGAGATTGGATTTGAACTGAGGTCCTCCTGATTCCAGGAATAGCTATCTCCTGAGCCACCTCCCTTCTCATATTGCATTCTGGTTACTTTTATTCTTGTTTCCTCCCCACTACCAGATTTTAAGATCCTTCATACTCCTGAGGGTCCATAAGTTAATAGGCTAGCACTAAAAGAAACCTCAAAGATCATGCTGCCCAAATTGCTGACTTCAGAGAAGTGATTTGCCAGCAGTCACACAGGTAATGGGAAGGAAAAGGAGGGAGAGGAAGAGGACAAGAAGAAGAGAAAGAGAAGAAAATAGGAGCTGGCATTTATAAAATACATTAATGTTTAGGGAGCACTTTTTGTATGTCATCTCATTTGCACCTCAACAATACAAACCTGTAAATTTGGTAGCTACTGTGAGTGTCATTATTTTACATGCAAGTATGCCCACACTTAGAAAGATGAAGCGACTTGACCATGATCAATCAACTAGCAAATGGTAGGGGCCGTATTTGAACTTAGGTCTCCCTGACTCCAACTCCAGTCTTCTCTCTACTGTACCAAAGAGCACAGCCAGGATTCAGATTTGTCTTACTCATGATTGTATTGCCAATCATGCCTATGTCACTTAAGGCCTTAAGTGAACTTAGTAGGTGCTTCATATTTTTTTTACTAAGCAAATTGAATGGAATGGATACAATGATTATTTTTGGTGATTGATCCTATACAACAAATGGTTTATTCAGTTTGTTTCCTTTAAAACATGGAAATAATGAAAATCTTAAGCATCCACCAAAATTATTCTCTCCTTTACCCCTATTCTTCCAGAGACCAAATAATTTGAAAGATAAAACTGGTTAAAAGTTAAGGTTCTCTATATGAAGGCATGGACTTTGGAAAATGGCACATTATAGATTTTAAAAGACAGCTGCACTTGGATTCAGACCCCAGGTTTATTCTTTACTTTCCATATACCTTGGATATAAATTAGCAAACCCTTGTTGGATTCCCATATTTGCAAAATGAAGCTTTTGAACTGAGTTTTAATGTCCTTACATTTCTAGATTCTGTGAACCTACAAGATGAAATAGATGTTTTTCTGACTTTAAGGTACTTCTTTTTCCCTCCCGATCAGTAGGGTGGCATCTGCTGTTATTCACCAAGAATAAGTTTACGCACAATATACTATAATGAAAATAAAATAAGATTGAAATAAAGACTTTTTATGAAAATGTAATAGCAAAATTTGACCAGTGTTATATTAGAGTATGCACAGAGAATTCCTCCATTCCCTTCATATTCCAGAGTTGATTGAATTTGTTTGGTTTGTTTGCTCTTTGGCTTTTATATGCAGTCATCCTATACTAGGATAAGACTTGTTGCTTCTTTTGGATTAGGATACTTGAAATGCAGAATTTCTTTTTGACCTTCAGAGTATCTTTCTGTGATTATGTAATGAAACCCTTTTAGTCTATTAGAAGTCACCACCAACGGGGCGGCTAGCTGGCGCAGTGAATAGAGCGCTGGCCCTGGAGTCAGAAGGACCTGAGTTCGGAGCCGGCCTCCGACACTTAATCCACACAAACAAAAACCTAGCCGTGTAACCTTGGCAAGTTACTTAACCCCAATTGCCCTAAAGGGGTGGCTAGGTGGCACAGTGAGTAAGAGTGCCGGCCTCGGAGTTGGGATGACCTGAGATCAGATCTGGCCTCAGAAAATGAGCACCCACGCATAAATAATGACTAGCCGTGGAGCTTTGAGCAAGTTACTTAACCCCAATTGCTTTAAAAAAAAAAAAAGTCACCACCAAATTTTTGTCATTATGGAGCCATTCTTAGAAAATGAACAAATATAATTTAAATAGTTGTGTTTGTAGTGCTTTGCACACGGTAGATACTTAATGAATTTACTTTGAATTGAGTTGTTGAATTGTGAGAGACATGATAAGAATGGAAAAAATTTATTATGATACTTAAGCAAACTTTTTTTTTCCTTTCAGGGGAAGAAAAAATGAATTTAACTGTAGGGCACACATTGAACTAATACTAAGAAATTAATTTATTACCAGAGAAAGGAGAATGTAGAGTAAAAATAGCTAAGTATAGTATATGACCCTAATATCAAGAAAAGTAACAGCTACTTATCTTAGGATATGTCAGACAGCCTATTATTCAAATCACTCAGCACTGTAATTGCATACAGCTTTTATAAATCCTTTCAATAAAGCTTATTTCTCTATATTTGTAGCTGTTGTACATTACTGAATATATAGATTCCTCTCCCAAATGATTAGTAATATTGAAGATCTATTTGATTTTAAATCCGAAAAAGCAAGGAAACTTTAGACAACTTCCATTCTTATAGCAGAGACATACATAAATTCAGAAAATCATAGTTTTACATTTTCCAAGAACATTTTATAGAAAGCTGTAGAAAGCATATATTTTAGTTCAATCTTATGAACTGAAACTAGTTCACCAGTGATGGAATGGCAGCATGAATTTCAAAAAGTTCTCATATTCATTATTCATTGTATTGAATAAATTAATAAAATGCATCATAAAGCATTTATGAAAGATAATGTTTGGCAACTATTTTTCCATTAAACTTATCTTCATTGATGAGTAAAATATTCCATGTTAGAAGTTGCTTT
This sequence comes from Gymnobelideus leadbeateri, assembly GCA_011680675.1. NCBI lineage: Eukaryota > Metazoa > Chordata > Mammalia > Diprotodontia > Petauridae > Gymnobelideus > Gymnobelideus leadbeateri. Next base: position 2,663,415 of record WOXC01004838.1, on the reverse strand, counting down.
TGGGTGATTGTTTTATAATATTTAGAAGGGAGAGTCACTCACTGCCTATCTTAGTCAAAAGTGTCTCATCTTTTTGTTCTCCAACTTCATTCCTATGGGCCTCTCTTCCCTATCATGCCAGTTTAATTAGTATGTTGATAATATATTAGTTTATTATGCCTTTCAGAGAGACAGAAATTATTCTTGCCCAGCACATAACCAGAAAATAGTTATGAACCTTTTCTTTATACACATGTTAATTTTATGATGTTAATATACCATAGTTTTAAGAAAATTAAAAGAATCATTGCTTTAAATTATTTAACCAAATCAATTTTAATAACCTATAATGTATTTCTTGAATCATATTTTAATTTGTTCCATATACAGCTTTGATAAACATGATGAAAATCATATTTTTTAGTTTATTTTGCTGTCAATAAAGCTTATCTCCTAAAAATTTAAAGCACATCTTTCTAAAGTAACATTTACCTCCTCACATCTTTAGCAGCTATCAGACATGACATGGGACATATTCATTGACCCTAAAAATTTTCATCAGAATCATGCACTGAAAGAGGGCAGCCCCAGCCAGACAAGAGGCTCATTTCAATTTTAACGGCTGTAATTAAAGGTTAATTCACTGAGTCAGGATTAACGAGGAAAGTACAAATGATAGGCAAGCAGCTGCCTTTATGATACAGGATTAGAACAATGCAATTACAATAAGAATTAGAAAAAATCAACTTCTTAGAAAAGGTTCTGTAATGAACAAACTACATTTCTCAGAGTTTAATACCTAAACATAAAGGTACAGGATGATCCTTTTCAAGAAAAAAAAGTTATAATGTTTGATTACTATTATGGTACAGAGTATATCATGTCAAATGCTGCAACACTGTTCTGTAGATTATAGAAGAGTGGAATTTGATATTCTTTTGAAATACAAAGCCTTTCCATGGTGCAAACTTAATGTTTTAAATTCTGTATGACTGTATGAATCATGATTGGCCTTTCCCATAGTACTTTCTCCTATTTACACTTTTTAGTCTACTGTTCTTAAACTAGCCTAGCCCTGATGCAGTTTTCTTTTGCTCCCTGAAATCAATTTAGTTGACACTTTCTGTGAGAAGTGTGTTATTTTCAAAATTACGGTTATAGAATGAATTTTATAATTATTTTAAGTATAGCTTGAACTTTGGTTATAGTCTTCATTTTGTTTGGAACACACTATATTACTTTTACATGAGGTATCCTCTAATCTCAGGTCATAAGTACCAACTTTCATATATATAATGAATATTGCTAGAAAACTGCCTATTTTTTATTCTAGTCTTCTGTTGTGATTTCCTAGTTTTTCATGGTGACTGATTGAATGTGTTTAAACATTTCTTTAAAAAAATTAGCTAGTTGTAAGCTCTGTCAGATATTTATCATCTGTCAAAGAATTTGGAAAGAAGTTGTAAGCATTTGTGCTTATAGATGCAAAGAAAATAATTGTCCATCAAATGCAGGCTGTGGGAAATTGTTTTTTGAAAACTGAGATTCTATAAAAGGAGTCTGCATTTTGTCAATCGTTCTTAAACTGATTTAGGGTAATAAATCTGTGTGCTAGAGTAAATCTTGAGTGTTGATGCTTAGAAGCTAATAATCCAGCAGCAGCATTCCTGGAAAAATATGTAATGCTGTTTGAAGATTATGTAGCCTGTGATATGCAAAACCCTACACAACTATACCATTATTGCTGTGGAAATGAGTTGTAAGCATAATACAGATTTGCTTGATAAGATTATTTTTTAAACTTTTTTGCTAAACTGATAAGATGTGCTAAAAAAAATAATTTTGTATATATACATTGTGAGCAACAGAAGAAAACCTTGTAGTTTTCCACTAGTATTTAGATTAACCCAAGCATTGTGTTTGAGGAAAAATCTTGGGACGGCATCCTATTTTGAAAAATATTTTGACATTAAGAGCTCCAAGAAATAGTATTTAAGCCCCTTTTGGTGTGGGCAGTTGATAACTTTTCATTCATAATTAGCTCATAGAGAACCGAGAGACATTTCAGGGAAATTGAACTGTCAGTGGGTAGAAACAAGCATTTGACCTCATCACATTGAGTGGGGCCCATCATAATTTGTTCATTTGGTGCCCATCAGCCCAGCCTCATCTCTCATACGGCACCTTGCTGACCTTCCCTCTCCAATTCCGCTCAGTTCAGCTTTAATTATGACTCTGCAGACCCGAAGAAATATTGCAGCTTGCTCTCAAAAACCCTGAACTGCCACTCACCAAAAGATTGGTTTTTAACAGGTAATAAATGCCCAGAGGAAATGGCGCTGTGTCCCCCACACAGAGACAGGAGCTTCTTTTGAGGTGTTGTTGCCTCTTAAGTGTTGTCACTGTCGCCTGGTGAAATTTTTATTTTTCAGCCACAGTAGGCTTATGAGTAAATTCAGTGCTATAGGGAAATTACTGAAGTTCTTTAATTTAGGTGAACTTTTATAGCATATTCTCCCATCCCACCCCCAAAATGGTCAGTGACTTTTGATTAGCTAATGACTTCACTAAAGCAACAGCTATTGACAATTGAGAAGCAAATGCAGCTAAATATTACAGAAAGGCTTTTAACCTACTGTGAACATGCTTCTTGACTATTAATTTCTGAAAAGAAAAAAGTTTAAAACTAACATTGACTATTTCCCTGAGGGAGACTGGAAGATAATAATTCCTTCTCCAGCAATGAAATTAATTGTGCTTCTTGAATCACCCAGCTGGGAAATCCTGCTGAGAAAACAATCAGATTCTTTACTAACAACAGTAGTAAAGCCTGAAGTGAGCCTCTAGTTTACCTGTCTCAGGAGGATATTTTGAAAAACAACTTGACAGAAGTCAGAGAAAATGTGAGAGGTAAATATAAGACTTGAAAATTTGTGAAATATCTTTAGTTTCTGAATTAAACCCCTGAAGGTTCCAGTGCAAATAAAAATATTGAAAACTCTAGTCCTATACTGTGTATCCTTGTAGTGAATGTTAAACTGTCAGCAGGATTTTCAGGTCATTTGACAAAAAGGATACAGGTGCAGTAGCTAGCAGTGAAGGTGACTGCTGGTTTCATCAATCACTTTGCCTTTCTTTAAGTTGATACATAATGGACCCCTTCAATCAGCTTCCTTGTTCTTTGTCACTTGTTTAGGAAGAAGAAAAAAAGAGAAGGGTAGAAAGGCTGGACGCTAAAGTCAAGGTTACAAAATGAATTGTTAGTTATTTACTCTGGGTACAAAGGATAAGTCAGGGTGTAAGGGGGCTCTTCATAAAATGGCGAGTTTGTCAATGGGTGATAATAGGCAGTTTGAAGCTTCACACAGACCCTGAGCAGTGACAGTGCTTGTCACAGCGGTGACTTTACACAAGAATTCGAAATTAAGACATTGCTTAGTGACAGAGACATGACACGTGCCAGAAAAGTGTTAATAGGTGTTCACTTTGTTTCCAGGGGGTCATAACAAATGATGTTCCCATGACAAAGTTTGTTTAACCACAGGAAGAAAGTTGTACTGTAAATAAATAGTGAATACATGTAGCTCACTATATGATAGTTAATTTTCATATTTCTACAAAGACTACTCATACCTACCATTCCTGGTTTGAATTTCCCTACATATAGATTGTATTTTCTTAGTTGATATAGTAGTTAAAGAATTTGGCGGGGGGAAGTATTGGGGGGAGGAGGGTAGAGAGTAAAGCTTTACTTTCTGAGACCTTATAGAATCTTCTCTAATTATGTCTTGCTGACCACAAGGACTTGGGGGTGGGAGGTGGGAAAAGATCAACCCCTACCAGTATTGAGCATCCAGTGTTTTTCTTTTGAAGGGTTCTCTCAGGGAAAATAGTTCTTTTTATTGTATAAAGGAGACATGCCACCACTTGGGAGAAAGTCAGACATTTTTGATGGAGAGGATTTTTTGAAAAAAATGTATTGAGAGCCATAATTCTCATATCTTATTATATTTGTCACTGATACAAGGTGTGACCTTAGGCTTGTCATTTCATTTTTCAGAACTACATTTTACCCATAGTAATTCAGTTTAATATGCCTATATTAATTCAGAATTTATCAGCTAAAAGGGATCTATGCAGAATGCTTATTCAGCTCTAGAAATTGGTTATCAGAAAACATTGGTAGTTGGATAAAAATACCCTATTCATTCTGTTCTCTAAAGCCAGTTAAAGTTAAATAGCTGGTTTTCAGTCAGTGTCTGCTATATTCCTTGTAAAGCTGGAAAATACAGATAGAGTTTAGGCAACTTCAGATTTTCTGATAAATGTTTGTTAAACTGAATCTGTCAGCTAGATTTGGAATCAGACAGCCTGGCCTCCAGTCCTAGCCTCCAGTCCTAGCCCTGCTTCTTACTTTCTTTGTTATCTTGGGTAGGGCACTTGACCACTGAGGCCTCAGTTCTCTCATCTATGGAATGGGGAGAAGTGGCATTGACCTAGATGACCTCTTAAGTCCTTTCCCTTTAAATTTGTGATTCTGTGGTTTATGCATACATTTCAAGTTAAATTTAAAGAAACAACATAAAACTCTTTAGTGGTATGACATGTTAATAAAATGTGGAAGGTAAACACAGATTGACTTATTTCTTATATGTTTATGGATATTATTGACTCTTTATTTTAAATAGAAGCCAAGGATTGTTTATATATACTTTATTGTATAAGTACCACCTACATTTTTTTATACCAGTAGTTACAATGGAAACATATGCAAACTTGCCCAGTGTGTTTACGTTGTATAGAGCAGTTAAGAAACCCAGGAAATTATTAAATTCAGCAAGCAGTCTATGATCCTGCTATGTACAAGGTGCTTTTAATCACTAGAATTATAGTGATACAAAATTATCATCTCTGCCTTCAATGTCCTTAACATTGAATAGTGAGGATCAGGCCCATAGACAAATATGGCACAAAATAGAATGTGAGAGTGGTAAAGGAGAGATCCAGATAAAATGCTTGGAGAAAGATTGAAGAGAGAGGTAGTGAGCCACTGATCTCCAAGCAAGGGAGTGGTATAGGAAGAATGGGGTGTTACGTGGGCAACAAAATGAAAAATGAATTGGGGAGATGATAGACTGGAGGCAAGGAGAGATAAAGGGCGTGGGCTAAGATGATTGCAGTGTAAATACAGAGGAAGGGACAGGTCCAGTAGAATTATAGTAGAGTCAATAGGTCTTGATAACTGATGAGATCTTGGCAGATGATAGATAGAACATGCATCAGATGATTCTAAGATTTGGAGCTTTGGTATCTAGGAGAAGGATAATGCAGGATAATAGAAACAGGGAAGTTGGGAGGAAGAGGAGGTTTTTCCTAGGGTACATGCTGAGTTTGGTTTTGGGTAGAGAGGATCATGTAAACAGTGAGTTGGAAATGCAGTTTTAGAACTTAGATTTGCAGTTATTTGATATTATAATTGAAGGCATGGAACTAGATATGGTGAAATAGCCAAGGGAGAATGTGCAGAAAGAAAATAGACTGAATAAAGCCATATTTCTAGGGGTTAGGGAAAAGGGTTGGAAGAGGAAGAGGAACAAAATAAGGACACTTATTAATTGAATTAATTGAAAAGGTTTTAAGTGTTTACTTGAGCACCAATAATTGTGTTAAGTATTGGGGATGCATTTATGAAAGAAAATGAATCCCTCCTGTCAAAAAGCTTAGATTATTTTTCTCTTAAATTCATTGTTATTTTATTTTCAATTCCAAATTCTCACTGTTCCACCTACCTTTCTCCACCTATTGAGAAAGCATGAAGAAAAAAACTTAGAAGTATAGTCAAGAAAAACAGATTTCCCCATATACTTCAGTTTGTACTCTTGAATCTGTCACTTTTCTGTCGGGAGGTGGGATAGCATGCTTTATCACAAGTTCTCTGGAACTGTGGTTGGTTCTATTGTAACGATCAGAGTTTGTCTTTACAGTATTGTTGTTATTATAGAAATTGTTCTGGTTCTGTTCATTTATTTTGCATTAGTATATACAAATCTCAGGTTTTTCTAAAACCGTCCCCCTCTCAGTGTGGTATGATAGTATATAGTTGGCCATCTACTTTCAGCTCAGTTCTAGTTTGCACAAACTTGAAAGAATAGATTATAAACTCTTTGAGGGCAAAAACTGTGTCATTCAGTGTGTCTGTATCAATATCTATCAAAATATTCAATGACCATTTAGTGAAAACCATAGTGTTTCCCCCCTACCTCCATTTAATTAATTAATCAATTAATCAACCAACAAGCAGTAAGTGCCTGCTGTGAATTAGGGGCTGTGCTGTTTGTTGGGGATAGGGAACACAGAGAATAAACAGTCCTTGATCTCAAGGAGCTTCTGTATGAATGAGGGAGACAACAAAAAAGGATAAATACAAGTAGATACTAGACAGTTAAACAAAAGGTAGTTTGGGAGGAAAGGAACAAGCTCTTGGTATCAGGAAAGGCCTTATATGGGCAGAGGCTGTTAAGCTACATCTTGAAGGAAGGGAGGGATTCTGGAAGAGAGGTAAGAAAGAAGTACACAGCAAACAAGCATAGGGGATGGCCAACTCAAAGGCAGGAAGATGACAGGTGGAGTGTTATGTGTAAGGATCATCTTAAGGTAGAAATGATTCATAGCCTTCTTGATGGTACTTGCACTAGCTACCTCACAGAATGGTGAGGAAAGTACTTTGCAAACCTTAAAGCCCCGAATGAATATGTTGTCATCTTTTAATAAGCTCAGTTACCTCCCTTGCTTCCTTCTCCTGTACATGAATTAAAATTTTAAGATAGTTGGGAATTCCCTGTGTATCCACATTGGTCTCTTTATATAACTCTTTTTTCTCCCCTTTGGAATTATCGTACTTTGTGTCTTCAGAACTGAATTTTTGAGAATTGCCTTCATGCATTCATGGACTTACTTCCCTTGTCATGTTTTAGACCATTGGAAATGGGGGTCTTCTTTTTATGTATCACAAATTCTAAGAGCAGAATAAATGAACCTTCTGTGTAACACATGTCTAACAAATGAACCTTCTGTCCATTCTAGAGGACAAGGGTATGATAGCAAAGAAAGGAATGAAATTTTCTGCTGCAGATCATGTATACTAGACCTGTGGTGGGTTTGTTTTTGTTTTTGTTATTGTGCTTTCAGCCAACTGGAGAAATAAATCTGAGAGGGACAACAGACTACTCTTAGTACCCGCTCTCCCTCAGGCTAAAAATCTGCTATTAAAAAGGATGATAATGGGGCAGCAGCTAGGTGGCACAGTGAATAGAGCACTGGCCCTAGAGTCAGGAGGACCTGAGTTCAAATCCAGCCTCAGACACTTGACACGCTTACTAGCCATGCGACTTTGGGCAAGTCACTTAATCCCAATTGCTCTCCAAAAAGCAAAAAAAAAAAAGTATGATAACATCAATAGTGATATCTAATGCTAAATCATTTTGTATTTAATGACTCACAGTCCCTCCAGGAAACATACAGAATGTGACAAAATATCTGGAATCTCTCAGCTGGACATATTAGATTCCTCATAAACTTACCAAATCAGGAATTCCAGATAGTGTTTCAACCTTCATCTATAGGTCATGGGAAATATAGTCCATATTCCTCCAAAACACAAGAATATCCCTTAAGTGAATGCAGAATTAAAGTGGTTGAGCATTTGATAAGAATCTAGCCACTGAAACCAGTTTGCAACAGGAACTTCAAACAGAAGAGCAGTTATAAGAAACTTGTCTGTAAGACCACAGGTGAATTAATAGTGTGGTGGCATCTAAGACCAGTAGAAGAAAAAACAACCACAGCCAAGTACTCTCTAACTATAATGAAATAAAACTATGGATATACTTCAAGTGCAAATGTTTCTGTTAAAAAGTTAATACACACACGCGCGTGCACACACACATTACTGCCTCCAAAATTTCCATCAGCAATTAGTTTTTCTTTATCGACAAGGATGAGATCCAGAAGGCAGTTTTCTTTCTTCGTTGCTCCACTATTTGAAGGATGAAATGATTGATTCTTCAGATAGATGCTCCAGTAGGTGTCCAGATGTTTGAAGTCTCTCATCACTCCTATATTATTTCTCCATGTCAAATTTGTCACTTCTTTTCCAAACTCTTCATCTATTGTGCCTTTCATATTGACTGAATATGTAGAGAAAACTTAGAATTTCCTTTCCTTTTTATTTTGGACTAAAGTAAATTTGGTATAAAGACTAGAAAGAACCCCAATTGCCTATCAAAGTACAAACTTCTTAATCTGATAGTCAAGGCCTTCCATAGTCCAGGTCAGAGATGTAAAGCTAGAAGAGCCCTCAGATATCAAATCTAACATCACTTTATAGATCCAGGGTTTTTTTTTTTGTTTGTTTTTTTGTTTGTTTTGTTTTGTTTTTTGCTTTATGGAGGGGGGAAGGCAGGGCAATTGGGGTTAAGTGACTTGCCCAAGGTCACACGGCTCTAGTAAGTACTAAGTGTCTGAGGCTGGATTTGAACTCTGGTCCTCCTGACTCCAGGGCTGGTGTTCTATGTACTGCACCACCTAGTGCCCCCAGGGTATTTTTTGAGCCTGATTTCATGTAACTTTAACTTAGCCTGCAGTCCAGTGCACATAATATCTGTCTCCCATCTTCATGCCTTTGTTCCTCCAAACCTTCTATCAAAAATACCCTGCAAAGTCCCTTCTTTCAAAACTCAGTTTCAGTGTAATCTTTTTCCATAACAACTCCCTGATTGCAGGCAGTTGGGATTCAGTTCATTCAATTCAGCAAACATTTAGTAAGTATTTATTTACTTGATAAAGTATTTGATAAAGCTGGAGCAGTAGATAGGGTACTAGGCCTGTAGTGAGGAAGACCTGAGTTCAGATCCAGCCTCAGGCATATTTATCTAGGATGTGTAATCCTGGATAAATCACTTCACCTCATTTGCCTCATTCTGCTCAGTTGTAAAATGGGGATAGTAGCAGCGCCTACCTTGTAAGACTTTTGAGGATCAAATGAAGGAATAATGTGTAAAGTGCTTGGCACAGTGCCTGTCACCCACTAGGTGATACTTAAATGTTTGTTCCCTTTTCCATGTGTGAGCCACCATGCTGAGTAATTGGGATGCTCAGATAAAAGTGAAACAGTTCCTGCCTTCAGGGAGTTTACTTTCCACAGGAGGTCCTTGAATTTTCTCATGACACTTACTTGTTTGGTCCTCTCCTTTATATTTAAATAATCTAATTTATATGGTTGCTATTTATGTTCATCTTTTTTTCTCTGCTAAATTGTTAGCCCCTTATGCTTAGTGTCTATATCTTAGTGTCTATTTCCTTTCTGTATTCTCATCCTTAGCACAGTAGATACTATGGATGTATCTGTTATATTTTACATATAATAGAAACTTAAGAAAGGGATTTTCTTTTGTTTTAATTGATAAAGGGATAAGAAAATATGCTGAACAGGCAGCAATGTCACCTAAAACTAAAAGCTAGATTTTCCATAATATGATGGAAAGTTGACTTTAGTGGCATAATTCAAATGGAAGTTAGGCTTTTATCCATGGTACAGAGAAAGCTGAAATGATTTAGTTATGACTTCTGTAAACCTCAGTTTGATCTCAGGGGGCTGGTACCTTAAATAAACACTTAGAGAAAACAAGCAAAAGGTACTACTAGATGAGAAGGTGGGTGGACCATTTCCTGGGTGGAAATGTTACTATCTTCCTTAAGGATTGGATTTATTTCTGGACACTGACCTTTTAAAAAGCAATGCATCATTTTCTATCCAACAAATGCCTGCCACAACCAATAATATGTTGGCATGTCCATTTTTCGGCTTACAGTACAAAATAAATGAAAGCCAAGGACATTACAATTGGGAGGGAAGGAGGACTATTATTTAAAAGGCTTTTAAATGATGTCACTATATATTCTTTTAACAACATCCTCTAAAAGCCTTTCAAAAAATAGTCCCTTCCTCCCACAGTTGTTAACAAAGACTGCACTGGGAACTGCTCTTTAAAAGGCTGTTAAATGATGATCCTATATTTTGTAACATCAACATCATTTAGAAACCTTTTAGAGAACAGTTCTCTTCACCCATAACTAGCAAAAAACCAAACAAACCCAACATACTTGGGGGGAAGGGAGTACTTTTAAAAGGTTTCAGCATGATGCTATCAATAAATATGGCAATATTGCTTAAAAAGCCTTCCCCCAATGGTGATTCAGCTTTTTGGCATGTACTTTCAACCTGACGACCCTCTGGTATCTGACAATATTGACAGACATACTAAAGAGAAACTTGACTTAATGACTTTGAAGATACATAATTGATGGAACTTTTTAACCCTTTCATTTCTTTAAAAAAAAAGCATATACTATATGGAGTTATGATTTTCTGTTAAGCTTGTTGCCTATATTTAAATGTTTAAAAGAAAAGGGTAAATTCCTTATAATCTTGGTAAAGCCAGATGTAACATTTCTCAGAATAGCTATAGCAATGGTTGTGAGGGTTTTATTAATGTAATAATCCTGAAGAAATGAAGAAATGTAAAACATCCTAATCTTTATCACCAGAATTTGACCTCAAGGCAAGTGTAGAATTCCCAGGACCCTGAATAGCATATGTTCCAAGTTATGATATGCATAGCTTTCTTGCAGTTCCTTTTCCTTATCATAGAATTAATGATGTGTGTATGTGAAACTGTCACTTGAAAGCTATTTTCAGGTATCCCATCTATCACATAACTGCTGATTTTTGAGACAATTTCTTAATCTCATTTTACTGATTTTCTTTGAAAATGATTATATTTGGTAAATATACAGAATTGATTCAGATTTACCTTATGCAAAAAAATTTTCTTATATCATTGGTCATAGGAAAGAAATCTTAAATACCTAATTTTTTCCTCTACCTATGAAAGAAGAAATAATCTCACTACTAGAGAAGACATGACTGACTGACTTTCTCCTTTAGAACCAAATTCCTTTTATTGCTTGAAAGTGGATAAGGATCCATCATTTAATCTTATTGTTTTATAAACTTTGTGAAGCAGTACTTCTTTAAAAAAAAAAAAGTGTCACACCCCTCCACAATTTCATAAAACAATCTACATAAATATTTAGCTTGTATTTTACTCAAATAAAATTAAAAATTTATTGAAATTTGTTAAACATATAAAAATAAAACAAGTCCAGTATTTATTTATAAAAGCATATACAGTTTTTATGTGTAACTAATAAAAATAATATCAGTAGAGACAAAACTTACTAATTTAGGGCAGCATCTTCTCTGCAACTTAGAATCTTATAGAATTACCTAGAGCAGTGAGAGTGAAGTGACTAGTCCATGGTCACACAGCCAGTATGTCTTTGCTTTGTCTATGCTTTGACACCATATCTTATTCAAAGTAAGCCATAATAATATTGTTAATACACTAGATAGGGCTTTTAAAAAACATTTCTCAGAACATTGTGTCTTTGATGAAATTGCTACTCATAATTATTTCTTTCCTGATAGTCAAGATTGATTATTTTATTTTTATAACAGTTACAACCAGAAAGTCCTGTTTCACACAAAAGAAATTATAAATAGTAATACAATTTATATTGCTTTGTTTGATAAATCCAGAAACGTTTTTTATTCACCCATGACAAAAACATAAGATTTTCAGGTTCACATTCTTGTTTCAGCAAACTATCACAAGACAAGTCAATTAAGCATTCTTGTTTTGGAGTAAGACCAAATTAATGACCATGGCAAAGGTCTTTATCTAGTCATATTTAAAAATATCTAGGTCTCTGAAATAAAATGAGATGTTTATGTAAACCAATCAAATTATTAATACACCAAACTTTCTTCTATTTCATTTTAGGTCAAATATAATTTACCTTGAGAAATAATATCAGAATGTTTGTAAATTAATTATCTAGAGCTATAGCTTTTTCATAAATGCTATCATTTTGTCTTTCTTGGACAGAATATGTATTTGAATATCTTAAATTTTTATAGAGTACTTCTATTTTCAAAAATATCTAACAGATACATGTTTCAGCAGAAATTGTTATGAAATGAATTAGCCACTAAGAAAAAAAGTAGCTTCTTCTCGCTACTTTTGACTTGAGAAAGCATATTTTATGATAATATAGAAGGCAAATCTGCCAATTAACTACTTGTATAACTGGGCAAATCATTTAACTTCTCCAAGCTTCAGTGATCTTTAAAAGGATTTTTAGATGACTTCTAAAGTCTCTTCCATTCCATGTGATCCACTCTTATACTTTCAGGTACCTCATCGGTTCCCTTAGGACCAATTATCACCTCTATGGAAAATGACTCCCAGGTCTATATATCCATCCCTGGTCTCTCTTCTGAACTTTAGTTCAGAAGATGATCACCAACTTCTAGTTGGAAATATTCATTAGGATATCCCATATGATATCTTAAATTTAAGATGTCCAAAACCACTCATTATCTTTCCTTAAAATCCTGTCCCTTTTCTCTTGAGGTTGCCATCATTCTTCCAGTTGCACTGGTTTCCAACTCTGGAATCATTCTTAAGTGCTCACTTTCCCTCATCTCACAAAGCTAGTCAGTTTCCAAGATCAGTTGGTTCAACTTATACAACTCCCTCACAACTGTGCCCTCTTCCCCTCAGCCAGCCACCAATGAAGTTCAAGGTCTTGAACCTCTTGACTGGACTATTCTAATAGCTTTCTAACGTGTCTCCTTCCTTAGGTCTCCCTCTTCTCCAGTTCATTCTGTACAAAGCTAATAAGATGATGTGCCTAAAGCACAGATCTGACAGTGTCACTCCCTTGCTGGTAAATTGGTTCCCCAATGGCTCTAGGCTAAAATATAAACAGTTTTGACATTTAAAACTCATTGTAACCAGGCTCTAACTTGCTTCTCCAGCTTGATTATGCTGTAATCCCCATAATGCTTTTTAGCTTATTAGCAAAATGACCTTCTTGCTGGATTTTATGCATGCAGTTCCATCTCCCTTTTAATTTGCACCTCTTAGAATTCCCTGATTTCTTTCCAACTTAAGTTCAGGTACCACCTCCTACATGAAACCTTTCCATATCCCCTCAGACTTTTATGGATCTGTTAGGTCTTGTTTCCCCCCTCCCAAATTACCTTCTGACTATTCCATATGTACTTTATATGTAATTATCTGTGTTCATATTGTCTCTCTTTAAAAAAAATGTAGGCCCCTTGAGGACAGAGACTTTAATTTTTGTGTTTATATCCCTAATGCCCAAGACAGTGCCTTGTGCATAGCAGGCTCTTAATAAATGCTCATCAGCTGATTGTTCCAGGTAATTGTGATGTGCAGTGTGACAGGGTGGTCAGTCAGTCAGCAAGTACTTATTGAGTGACTCATGTTTGCCAGCACTGGGAATACAAAGAGAGGCAGAAAAGTAGCCTCTGCCCTCAAGGAACTCACAGTCTAATGGGACCATAGTCTAATAAGCACATGCAAGATTTATAGACAATATTAAATGATGTCCAAAGAGGAAGGTCATTACCGACTTGAGTGTGCTGAAGATCAAGGAAAAACTTCATTCGTGAAGTTTTGGGCTTGTGTAAAGTTAGAGGAGAAAATATTGTAGGCCTAGAAAAGAACATAAAGTCACAGAGCCAGGACATATCCAGGGGGCCATGAATAATCTGGTTTGGCTAGATTGCAAAGCATAGGAGGTCGGGAATAATATATGATTAACCTGGCAAAGTAAAGCAGTACCCAGTTGTGGAAATTCTTGGATACTAGACAGAGGCACTTGAATTTTATTTTTTAGGCAGTATGGAGCCACTGAAGATTTTTGAGCAAGGGGTGGCTAGGTGGCACAGTGAATAGACCATCAGCCTTGGAGTTAGGAGGAGCTGAGTTCAAATCCCGCCTCAGACACTTAACACTTACTAGCCATGTGACCTTGAGCAAGTCACTTAACCCCAATTGCCCTGCCTTCTCCCCTCTAAAAAGCCAGTATATATACATTATCTGATTGATATATATATGTATATACATATATATATGTATATATGTATATATATATATATATATGGAGCAGAGGAATGAAATGATAAATTCTATATTCTCATAGCTATAGAAAAGATAGATTGAAAGGGGGAGAGTAAAAAGAGAAATACCTGGAAACAGATACACTGCTCCAGGCAGATGGTGATGAGTTCTGCCTCTAGGGTGGGGCATTTAAAATAGACCGGCAAGAGTAGACAGGATAGCTGTGCTAGAGATAAAACTGACAGGACTTGAATATAAGAGGTGAGGGAGAAAGAAGAAAGAATCAAAGATAATTATGAACATGAGAAACCAGGCAAATGGGAATCCACATATATCCAACTGTCTTCTATTCATCCATACATTAAAGAGATTTTCAAAAACCAATGCTGGGGTGGAGTCAATATGGCAGAGTAGAAACAGCACTTCGGCTCAGCTCTGGCTCCCACCAGTTCCCCAATCCATGTAAAAGGGGACTCTGAACAAACTTTGGAGCTACAGAACCCACAAAATGACACAGAGAAGCTAACCTCCCACTGAGGACAGCCCAGCAGCCCACCAGGGAGCAGCCAGTGCAGCGCTCTGGGAGAGGAGCCCAGGCCCACCGGAGCCAGAGGTTTTAGCCCCAGGGCGGGCCTGACCAGCAGCTGGCTGGAGGGACTCAAGATCACCAACAGCTGTGGCATTTGCAGAATTACCAACACATAGATGCCAAGGACAAAGTGAAAGGTCAGTACAGTTTGGACTTTGGGACCAGTAGTTGGGAGTGCATGGCTTTTGCCCCCAGGGCGAGAAGCCATTGAGACACTTCAGCACAGCCGCTTGCCATGTGTCAGCTTCAGCTCCTGGCCTACACATTGTAGGGGGATACAGTGACCAGTCTGGGGGTAGGGTAGCTCTTGCTTTAACCTTCTTGGATCTGGATTGCGGTCTAGGGTGGAGGTCCTGGGGTGTGTGACCAGCTTGCCAGAGTGTGTGGAGGCTTCAGAAAGGACACCCAACTAATAACCTCCAGCACCTGAGAAAACCCCAGCGTTTGGGACAGAAGCTCCCCTGTCTGATGGCAGAGCAAAAAGCCCAAAAGTCAAGTAATTGAGAGGCAACATGCCTAGGCAAAGGAGACAAAATAAACAGAAAAATTCAACATTAGGCTCCTGTTTTGGGGGCAAAGAGGATCAAAGCATGGAAGAGGAGGAGGACTGTGATGTCAGAACTCCTACACCAAAAGCCCCAAATGAAAATACAAGCTGGTTATAGGCCATAGAGGACCTTAAGAAACAAATAAGAGAAGTGGGGGGAAAATTGGGAAGAAAAATGAGAAAGATGCAAGAAAAATATGAAATGAGAGTCAACAGCCTGACTGAGGAAAATAACACCTTAAAAACTAGACTAACTCAAATGACAAAAGAGGCTCAAAAAGCCAGTGAGGAGAAGAATGCCTTAAAAAGCTAAATTTGCTGCGGGGAAGGGAGGTTGGAAGCGCCCACTTTTGAAAAGGGACAGCATCAAAGTAGGGAATGGACCAAGTAGGGGGTCGGATAGGTGGAAGGGAAATATAGCCAGTCTTTTACAATATATCTATTATGGTAATGTTTTGCATAGCTATACATGTACAACATATACTGAATTGCTTATCTTCCCAGCAAGAGTGGGTGACAAGGGAGGAAGGGAATGAATCTGGAATTCAAAGTTTTAAAATTAAATGTTTCAGATATAAAATTAAAAAAAAAAGAAATTCTCAAGGAAAATTTCCCTGATGTTTTAGAACTAGAGCACAAAATAGAGGTTGAAAGAATCCAGACATCACCTCCTGAAAAAGATCCCAAAAAGAAAACTCCCAGGAATATTATAGCCAGGTTCCAGAATTCCCAGATCAAGGAGAAAATATTATAAGCAGCCAGGAAGAAACAATAAGAATATTGTGGAAACACATCAGGATAGCACAGGACCTGGCAGCTTCTACACTGAGGGATCGAAGGGCTTGGAATATGATATTCCAAAGGTCAAAGGAGCTGGGATTAAAACCAAGAATCACCTACCCAGCAAAACTGAGTATCATGTTTCAGGAGAAAATATGGTCATTCAGTGGAATAGAGGACTTTCAAGCATTCTTGAAGAGAAAACCAGAGTTGAATAGAAAATTTGACATTCAGATACAAGAAGCAAGGAGAGGATGAGAAGGTAAACAGATAAAAGAAATCATAAGGAACTTATCAAAGTTGAACTATTTACATTCCTACATGGGAAAACAATAACTGTAACTGATGAACTTTTCTCAGTATGAAAATAGTTGAAGAAGGGTATATGGGCATATGAATACATATGTGAATGTGTGTATATATGTCTACAGGTATACATAGATAGAGGGCACAGGACCATTTTAATAGGAAGGGATGATACTTCAAAGGTGGAATTAAGAGGTGAGAGAGGAATATAATGAGAGGAGATGGGGAGAGACAGAATGGGGTAAACTATCTCATATAGAAAAGGCAAGGGAAAATGGTTACAATGGAGGGGAAGAACAGGAAGGCAAAAAGGCAAAACCATATTCTCATTGAATTTGGCTCAGGGAGAGAATGACATACATATTAAATGTGGAAGGGAGGTCAGGCTGGAGGTAGGGGAGTTGGGAGCACCCACTTTTGAAAAGGGGCAGGATCAAAGTAGGGAATAGACCAAGTGGGAGGTGGGATGGGAGGGAGGGAAATATAGTTAGTCTTTTACAATATGTCTACTATGGTAATGTTTTGCATAGCTATACATGTACAACATATACTGAGTTGCTTATCTTCCCAGTAAGTGTGGTTTACAAGGGAGGAAGGGAGTGAATCTGGAATTCGAGGTTTTAAAATCAAATGTTTGAAACTATATAAATACTATTATTAATGCTATTTTACATATAATTGGGAAATACAGGCATTGGGGCACAGAGATTCACCTCACCCTAATGGTAAAGTCGAAGGGCGTAAGGGAGAAGATATGGGAGAGAGCAGATTGGATGTGGGGATATCCTGTGGGACTGCTATTTTGGGGTGGTCGGTAGGGGAAAAATGGGGGGAAAACTGTAACTCAAAATCTGGCAGAAATGAATGATGTAAAGCAGAATTTAATATAGCATTAAAAAATGTCACACTTCTCACCAATTTATAGGGAGTGGGGTGGAGGGGAGAATATAGAATTTGTTATATTTTCATTAAAAATGTTATTCTTGCTACATGTAATGGGGTTATTACTGTTATTTTTAAATGAATTAACAAATATTTTTAAATATAAATTTTACTTCATAATACTACAAATAGGAATAGATATGATACACATAAACAAAAGCTTTTTGGAATGTTCAATAATTTTCAAAAATATAAGCATATAGAAAGAATACAAAGTGTCCCTAAGATAAAAAAGTTTGAGAATTGCTACTCTATAGTATCTTGCTTGATCTTTTTATCCACTTCCGCGAGTTCATCTATCATCTCTATGTAGATGATTCCCAGATGTATATATCCAATCCTAATTTCTTTCCTTAGCTCTATTCTTGAGTCTCAAGCTGTCTTTTGAACATCTTGAATTTAATGTCTCATGGAAAATTCCAGTTCAGTATGAAAAATAGAACTCACTGTCTTTTCCTGTAATTCCTGATCTCTTCCAGACTTGCCTATTATATGTAGGGCCACTACCGTCCTCCCCGTCATCCAGGCTCATAATTTCTATGACATCTTCCATTCCTCACTAATACTCACCCCTACATATCCAATCTGTTTTCCAATCGTGTAGTTTTTACCTTCATAACATATCTTGTATATGCCTCCTCTCCACTTAATATAGCTGCTACACTTGTACAGGCCCTAATCACCTTTTGCCTAAACTATTGCAGTAGCCTTTTAATTGGTCTCCTCTTCCTCAAGTCTCACGGGAAGCTAGATGGCACAGTGGATAAAATGTCAGACCTGGAGTCAGGAAGATTCATCTCCCTAAGTTCAAATCTGGTCTCAGGCATTTATTAGCTATGTGACTCTGGGCAAGTCACTTAACCCTGTTTGCCTCTATTTCCCCATCTGTAAAATGAACTGGAAAGGGAAATGACAAGCCTCTCCAGTATTTTTGCCAAGGAAACCCCAAATGGAATCACTAAGAGTCAGATACAACTGAGACATCATAGTAGCAAGGTCTGGAAATATAAAATGCTCTGTTATTTAAAGCCCTTTATAAACTGGTCCCTTCCTACCTTTTCTCTTGTTACACTTTACCTCCTCAGTATGCTAGCTACTCAGGCATATTTGCTCTTCCACACATACAATACTCCATCTCTTGACTCTCTTCATTTGCAGTGACTGGCCCCAGTGCCTAGAATGTGCTCTCTCTTCACTTGCTGACTACTGGCTTCCTTCAAGACTCAGCTTAGATTCTACCTATGGCAAGAATCCCCATTTCAGTGTAACTTTCCATTTATACTGTATATATATGGAAATACATAATTATATGTATATTGCTTCTCCCTTTGGCATGTGAGCCACTTGAGAGCAAAGACTGTGTTTTAGGCTTTGTATTCTTAGCACTCCAAACTGGGCCTGGCATATAATAAGCACTTAATAAATGCTTGTTGACTGAACAAGTTGTGTGCTGCTGATGTTAATGTTGACTATTATTAGTAGGAACTCATCTGAAGTACTTTTTTTTTTTTTTTTTGCTTTTTGGAGGGCTGTTGGGGTTAAGTAACTTGCCCAAGGTCACACGGCTAGGTTTTTTTTGTTTGTGTGTGTTAAGTGTCTGAGGCTGGATCCGAACTCAGGTCCTTCTGACTCCAGGGCCGGCACTCTACTCACTGAGCCACCTAGCTACCCCTGAAGTACTTTCAATTAACCTTAAGGTTTCAAGCAAATTACCACTAATATTAATTGTGACTTGTGAATTATTGTTTTTTGCATACAGAAGATGGAGGATAGGCATGCCCTAAAAGTAAGGAACTGCTCTATTAATCCTTTTTAAAAATATTACATGATTACAAAAGCCAGTATTCCTGCCACACAGATAAAGAAATTTATGTTATAAAGTTTGAGCTTTTTTTCCCAAGTTGTTTTTCTGAAAAGGCATGTAATTCAGAGTAAGAAAAAAACTAAACAGCTTTGTACTATGTGGAGAGCATTATTTGAGATACCTTTTTTGCGTGGTGGTGTAATTCTTTTAAATGGCTTGTAGAAGTGTTGGAAACACATTATGTATAAGAAATTGAAGGTTAAAAGGTATCAGGAAAATTTATATATGGGGTGGAGGGAGATGTGCTGGTTATGTAGCAAATTTGACGTTTCACTGATAAATATCCCAAGTGGACTCCCTTTTATCATGATTCCAAGTACCTAGTGTGATACTTATCTGGGTAGATTCTATAGTCTCCCTTAAATAATGGGTTTAGAACAGAAAGAGGCCTTAGAAGTTATCACATCCAACCCCTTCATTTTGTAGACGAGAAAACTGAGGTAGAAGAGTGAAGGGACTTGGCCAAGGTCACACTACTATTAAATGTCCGAATTATTCAGCTGATTTGAGTGCTAGTCTTCCTGACTCCACATGTAGCCCTCTATCCTTTATATATCCAAGCTGCTTCTTTTCTTATAGGTTATAACTTCCATGTGGGCAGTGACTAGAACTGATAAAATTATTGTATTCCCAGTGTATCGTCTTGCATGTAATAGAATAAATTTTGTTGAATTTGTTATTGAAGTTCCAGTGCCAAACAGAATACTGTGAATGTATTTTGTACTTCTTGTGTGCATATTTTAAGATTATAAATTTGAATCTGGAAAGCACTCAGAGGTTATAATTTGCAAATGACACAACTATGACATAGTATGACAGTCAGGAGCCAAACACATCTTGACATGTTGGAGCATTTTGTTGAATCTGATAAGATGAAATTCAGTAAGATTAAATGTAAAGTCTTACACTTGGGCATAAAAAGTAACTTCACAAGTAGAGACTGAGAGAAGCTTGAGTAGAAAACAACTGTTCTGAAAAAGATCTGGGAGTTTTATTGGTTCAGTATGACTTAGGAGTGTGGCATGGCAGCCAGAAAAGCTAATGTGATTTTGCACTGTATTGAGAGGCAGAGTTTCCAAGAATAGTATGGTGACAGTAGTCTCATGGCATACTCTGCCCTCCTGAGAGCTCATCCAGAATATCATAGTCAGTTTGGGGCATCACAGCTTTAAGAAGACTGTGATAAACTAGGGGGTGCCCATGGGAGGGCAATCCCAGTGGTAAAAGACCTTGGGGCTAGGTGGTATGTGGATAAGTTGAAGGAAGGGGGATATTTAGACAAGAGAAGAGAAGACTGGGGGTGGGGAAGTACTAGTTAGGTTCTAGTATTTGAAGGACTATCACATGGAGAAAGAAACAGGCTTGTTCTTTTTGGCCCCGGAAGACTTAACCAGAAACATATGTGGATGGGAGTTGCAGATACAAGTCCAAAAGCTGGTCTAAAGTGGAATGACCTGACTTGAGAGATTGTTCATTCCCTCTCCTTGCTGGTCTTTATTGCAGCTGACCACTTGCTAGGAATGTGTGGGTTAGACTAAATGACCCCTGAGGCCATAGAATCTTAGACATAGAGCTGGAAGTGAAGATATTAGTTCATGTCTCTCATTTTTAGATAAGGCGTTTTGAGGCCTAGAGAGATCATGACTGGCCCCAGGTCACATAGGTAGTAAGAAACAGAGATGGGAATCAGAACTAAGTATTTTGGCTATGCAGTGCCGCTTCCATTGTACCATGGGGCCTCCATATGGTGTGATTGTCTCTGTGTCTTTCTCTCCTACTAAACTCTAACCTCCATGAGGGTGGGAACTACTTATCTAAACTTTGAATTTCATAGAGAACCTTTCACAGGGTCTTAATAAAATCCTTTTAGAAACCCTTAATGAAATCTTGCTTAAACTTTTGGATTGACTTATGGCAGTTATCACAATTTTTGTATATTTTTCCCCAAATTCCGCTAAATAAAAGAGATACAATTACATTATCACAGAATATTAGAGCTAAAATGGGCCTTAGAAGTCATCTCATCTAACCGCCTCCTTTTAAAGACGATGATGCTGAAATCCTGAGAGGTGAGAGGTTAAGTGACTTTCCTAAGCTTATACAGTTTGTAAATGACAGAGATTAAAACTAAGGCTTCCAAATCTAGATTCAGTGAGCATTCAGTTGTCTTGTTTTAAACCATTTATATAAAGCAGTATTTGATAGGAAATTCAAATTAGCTGATTCTTTGTCTTAACTTCATCTTTACAATTAGGAATACAACCAGTTGGGTCCATCTTAAAGTCCTTCATTGCCTGCCAGGCTGATTACAGGGTATTGAAGGTGGAATAGAGGCAGCTCTCTACGTTTTCTGTGTGAAGGATTATGTGGCAGTGCTATGATTTTTTTAGGTTATGGCTCTTACAAATTGAGGCATAGTGTACATTGTGTTTAGTTAGAGCCATTCATGTAAAGATGAGAATGTATCCCTATTTATAGGCTTGTTGGCACTTGGTCATTTTTATAAATCACAAACCTAAACAGATTCCAGGAATAAAATGAGTCAAACAGAGGAATTTTCTTTATCCTGTAATATTTTCATATTTTCTAATTTTGGAAACCAGAAAGACTATTTAAAATTATTGTTAACAACTGCTTACTAACAAAGTTAATCATGTTTAAAGCATAAAATAAAGTAATACCATTGTTTAGAGAAAGCTTTGTATAAAAGTGCCTTCTTTTAGATGTTAAAGGGTAATGTTAAATAAGCTTCATTCTTAAGGAGCTAGTTTGATATTCCATGTTTTATTTTTTCAATTCTCATTTTAAATTTTATAATTCAATCATTTTGAATAGCTATATTCAAAAAAAGTTTTACAACTTTAATCTTAATAATCTCAAAAAAAAGCAGACATGCTATGTCATAAAATAACTATTAGTGGCTAGTTTGTATCCTATAAATCTAACTTGAGTTGATAATATGGTCCATTACCAGCTAACTGCACAGAGTATTTTTCATTTTACACTCTTCAGTTACTTTTTAGTGAAGTGTTAAAAAATATGAAGCTTTTCTCCTCTCTAAAATTGCACGCTGTCTGTCTGTTATTAGGGAGATAACAGCTCTTATAAATGTTTCAGTAAGCGCTAAGTAGACAGTTATGTGCACTCTCATTCCACGCTTATTTGCTTACTGTAATAAACTGATAAAATATGTGTGGTTTGTCTCTGTGTATCTACAGGCATCATGAGTCACATAGATTTCCTTTAGAAATAATGTTGTGTCTGCAGAATTGATTGGTTATTTTCTTAAACCATCCAAAGGTACACAAACGACTTTTTTATTATTTAAACATATGCTGTGTAAAGATTTGTAGTGGGTTATCTTATTGTTGCTAGATGTTTCTTGTTCTATTAACTCTTGGGGTAAGGTTTTTATTTTAGAGTGACTGCAATTACCAGACTAATCACATCTTCAAGAATCACAGTAGGCCTAGTCCATATTAAGATTGAATTCAAATTTTTTATGCTTTCCTTTTACATTGAAAGTTTTAGAAATGAAACATAACCTAAGGATTTCAAACACTGCATCCTTATGACAGTTCCTTTAAGAGAGTTAGTTCCAAAGCCAGGAAACCTGGGTTGAGGTCTTTCTTCAGACATGCTGGCTGTGTGACCATGCACAAGTCACTTAACCTCTCTGTGCACTATACATCTCTCTAAGAGCATAAGTTACAGAGAAGTTGCCAGCATATGCTGGTAGAAAGAGTGTTCTCACCCTAGGGGTTCCCTCTAACAGTGAAATCACAAGACCAATCAATTCTCATCCCTATCTTTGTGTATTAATAGTCCAATTTTGGTGAATTAAATACCATGTTGTTTTTTTAATGTGCTTTATTAGGAACGTAAAATGCAATTTGGTAAGGACTAGGACAACATAGTACTGGATTGAGAATGCTTACCCTCTTATTGGGTCACTTTGGGCAATGTACCTACAGTTTTACAGAGGAGGAAACTGAGTCCTCTGGGTGTTAAGTAGTCTGATAAATGAATCAAAATATTTAAAAAGTTAATACAAAGTGATTAACAAGAAGCAAGGACATTAGCCCCTGTGAATTCAGGATAGACCTCATGTAGGGGGAGGAGCCTTGTTGCTTATTCTACCCATTTTAGCATTCTCCCTCTAGATTCCTGTGTATTTTGCATATATACTCTGTTTGGTCAGCTGTGATTATCACTAGTAGAATATCAGCTTCTGGAAGGCAAAGACTGGTTTCACTCTTGTATCTATACCCCCGACACTACAACAGTGCCTGACATATATTGTGTTTTTGTCAACATATTGTGTAGACACAATAAAATACTTGTTGATTGATTCATTGATTGGTTCTCTAATTCTTATCATTCAGCCCCATTTGCTGAATCAGAAAAAAATCATTTCCTTCTATCTGTATTCTCATCTCTTTGGTCTATTGCATCTATGAAAATAAACTATTTGGGGTACTTCATGCATACAAGCAATAAGTTTTTAAATAACCCTAGCCCACATTCTCCACTCTGTTTCTCTTCACATGCCCCTTGACACACCAGGCTAAGAAAAAGGGGGCGGTCTTCTCCTTTTTCCCCACTGCTATATCCAGACCTTCCCCTTACCACCATCATTCTGCACCCTCAAAACCTTTGAGTTTCATCCCATAAGTTTAGATTAATTTTTCTAACCCTTCTCACTTTCATCTACCATTATCCAGGTCAGTCTCCTTTTTCAAGTAGTTCAGTACCTAGTTTATAATCTTATCCACTCCAGCTCTTATTTTCATTCTGTGAGACTTCAATTTGCACATTGATCTCCTTTCAAGCATGCTGGCCTCCTAGTTCTATAACTAATCACTTCTCTCTACAGCTACTTAGGTCTACAACTATAATTACCTCCTATCTCCACTTTCCTTGTGTCATCCTAAAGGATGAGCATACCTTAGACCAACCCTACCATGAGTCCAAACTTTTTCATTTATGATCATGAGCTCTGAAATGTCTGTCTTTCCATCTCACTTTCAGCCTCCCATCTCTTGAACCTATTCTTTGTCCTCTCTCTATCCCTCCTGTTCTCTATCACCCCTCTGTCTGGTGTCTTTGGATCTCTTGCCCCTTTTGTCTTTAGGCCAACTGCACCCTCCCAAACTTCAAGCCTGGGTTATATCCTCTACCTTCCTTCACTACTACTAATATGCTTCTGAATATACAGAAGAATCTCATCCTAAAGTAAGCCTATATAAAGATGTTTTTGCCTGGTGATTATGCTAAAAGTCCACAAGAATTAAAAAATAAAACAAACTAGTTCAAATAGAAGAATGGATAAGCATTTTGAAAGGAACTCTGTATTTAAGGAGCAATATCTTGACCTTACCAAAGGAAGTTCTTTGAAATCTATAAGTCATGATATAGATATAAAGCTATATTATTATCATTATCAAAAAGGCTACAGATAGAACCAGTGGACCTAATGCCATCCTTAACATTTCAGGAAATGGAAATTGATGAGACAATAATTAAGTTAGCTATTTTGCAGAAGTAAAGTGTTTTGTAAATGCCTAAGCAGAGTAATGCTAATTATTCCATTCTTAGAGGTTGGACAAGTAGAACAAAGTGAAATTGTATTATTGGTGAAAATGAAGGTGAAATTATGTTAGTGTAATCTTTCTAAGCTTACTCCAAAGGGTTTGAACTCTCCTTTCAATATATTCAATACATAGTAACTATTTATTAAGCACCTCCTATGTGTAGGTCACTTTGCTGGCTGCTTTCCTTATATATTGCTTACTATGAATATTTCTGTATTGAATGTGATGCTCATTTGTAATAATGTAATTATGAATGGTAAAGACATTAAAAATTTAGCATAGTGAAAGTGCTTGGGAGTTTAATAAGAATTTTATATCTATTATAATGATGATAGGCAACAAGAGACTAGTTGGGTTGGGTGAAATTTCTTAGGAAAAAGAATTTAACAGTCTCTTGTAATCCCAGTGTGATTACAATCAGCCTGATCTTCAAATAATGCCTACAAGGAAAATTAAGCGTATTTTAGTTGCAGAATTTTGATGAATAGTTAGCACTTAAATGGTTTCATAGCACGCGTACGCGCACACACACACATACACACACTTATATTTAAAGCACTACAGACAATGATGGAAATGAATATTGCCATTTCTGACAGTACATTCTAATTTGTTGTTGTTGTTGTTAGGGGTATGGGAGGGAGAAGACACCAGAAGTAATGGGAAATTATACCAGGAAAACAAGAGCTCATCAGCTTTGTCAGAAAGGCCACACTTAATAAAATTTAATTTTCAACTTTAGGTTTTTTCCTTCTATTACCCTTTGATCCTATGGCAATATTACACAGGCTGAAAATTAGGCCTAGTTTAATAAACACTTTGAAAGCTCATTTGTCAGTAGTATTGGCCCATGATTATTGTCAGAATAATAGATGTAGATAAATTATTTTTGCCTATTGTTGTGAGATTCAAATGAGATAATAAATACCAAGCACTTTGTAAACCTTAAAGCACTATATAAATGTCAGCTGCTCTTAGCAATTGTAATACAGAGATTTTTAATAGTTACTTTGAAGTTATTCTTTTTATACTTTTTGCTCTTTAATTTTTATGTTTCTCAGCTTATTTTTTTTTGTATACTATTTTCTACCAGTATTGATTGCTGTGACATCTAACAGTCAGTGACGTGTTTATAGAAAAAAGAATCCTTTAACTGGCCATTTTACTCTTAAGTTCCTTGAATACTATTTAGTCTATTATTCATTAATTTTAAAATATTTTTCTCTTTGATAGGTTAGTACTCCAGTCTTTGTGCCAATGAAGACCCATGAGCTGCTTCATCGAATGAGTGGCAAAGGATTAGCTGCCAGTTATCACTTTCCAAGACAGCCTTGCATTTTTGGTGACCAAATGGTCTCAGTGCAAGTGACATTAAAGAATACCACTGACCAGAAGATTGAGAATATCCACCTCTCTGATAAAAAGCTGCCTTCAGGCATGCAGATGCATGTGTTTAGTCCAATAGGTAAATACTAATTGTAAATTAAAATTTTACAGTGTGATTAATGTTTAATAACTTAAAGGATATCTTTTTAAAATTGCAGTAGAAAAATACTGTGTTTACTCTTTTGGCTATTAGTAGACTTGAATATTGTTAATTTTACATTTCATCTGCACTTGTATTCCTCAGATTTTCTATACTCTTAAAGATAAATCATGCTTCTCAGAAACCATTCAGTTTTCACTAATCCATGAATAATGAGATATGAGGAGTGATGACAGTGAACCTGAATACCTCTCAAAAGACCATTGTAGTATTTTCCTATGTTTGCCTTTCCAAGTCAGTCCCTCTACCTGCCCTTCATCTCCCCTCATTTTTTCATTCTGTGAAGTGAAAGAAAGATATAAGGAGAAAGAGGTTAGAGAAGCTGCTGTCATGGGCATTGGGCTACCATCCTACCCATATGTTTCGTTTCATTTGAATGGTACAGCCCTTCTCATTAAAAGAATTTTGAAAATCAGTTACTTTTAGGAAGTAAAATTTAGAACCTTGGTGTCTTTTGGGTGTGACATACACGTGAAGTATTAAAATCCAAATAATTCTTGTTTTCTTCATTTTTATGTCTTCAGCTAAAGTGGTCATATTCAGTGAGACATAGGTAGAAGAAGATAGACAAACTACAAATGGATGTGCAAGTTGTACAGTAAAGACAGTGATCTAGAGTCCCTAAGACATGCCTGATTGGACTCTGTAGTCCTCCATGGGATAGTCACCTGGGAGTTCCTCAAAGGCAGGGACTCTCTTTTGCATTTGTTTGTATCCCTGGCACCTTAGCATAGCACCTGACCCACAGTTGGAATTTAATAAATACATCTTGACTGACTGCATATGGTGAAGTATTTAAATTTGTGTTATTATTCCTCTTTTGCACAATGTTTGCCCCAGGCTTCATGCCTATAGTATCCTTAGCCTGTTAATCTACAGTTTTTGACTCTGAAGTCTTAAGTTACTTGGCTGAATCATTCAGTGGAGGAAGGCATTCTTTGTAGTATATACTTCTTCAATCAGCAAGCATTTATTAAACAACTCTTATGTACCAAACACTGTGCCAGGCACTGAAGCTATAAAGACAAAACTGAAATAGCCCCTGTTCTCAGGTAGCTAGCATTCTACTGGGTGGAAACTATCTGTATATAAATTGTACAAAGCATATACAGTGACTCAGTGGGGTTGGGTTCATTATTAGTTTCCTATAGGAGTTGGCACTTGATCTGAACTTTGAAGGAAGCCAGTGATTAAAAAGTCAAATAGAGGAGTTTTTATTTGACCCTAGAGACAAAAAATCACTAGTGAGTAACATGGTGACTGTGCTTTAGGAGCATCATCAGTTTGACAGCTGTGTTGAGGGTGACAGGCAAAAGGAAAGACTGAAGGCAAATAGACCAATTAGAAAGGGTAGGGAGCTAGGAAGTGACTGTGTGGAGGGAAAGAAGCGGGTAGGAATAAGGTGTATTATGGAGATTTGAATCAACAAAACTTGGCAGCTGATTAGATATAGAGGTTGAGGGGGAATGAGATTCTAGAATAACTCCCAAGTTACAAACCCAAATAATTTGAAAGATGGTAGTAGTACCGTTGACAGAATTAGAGAAGTTTGGGGGAGAAAGATAACGACTTCTTCTTTGGACATGCTGAGTCTGAGATGCCTATGGCATACATATCTAGTTGGTGATGTCCAGTGGTCAGCAAAGGTAAGGACTGAGGAATAGCCATTCATATCTGACAGGAGACGATTGGTAACCTTGGACAAAGCTGCTCAAGAAAATAGTAAAATATTTTGTATTCCTACTAAATGGGAAGTATTTCTACAGATCAACAAGAGTAAAGAAGATGTGAACTGACATAAATTGATTTTAGAATATGTTCAATGCAGTTTTAGTAATTTAGTAATTAAGAAATAAGCAAACGAAGTACAAGTGTCCTATCAAAAGCTGTCCTGTCTGATTTCCATTAAATTATACTAAAATTGAAGTATTGCTAGAAAATTTATGAATATCAAAAATAGGTAGTCATCTTTTCATTGCTTATAATACAGCTTTTTATTTTACTGAGTTAAAAACTTAAAGTTTAGTTGTAAAAAACTGAAATATGAGTTTTCCAAACATTAGAAATGTTATCCAAAGGTTAAAACAGTAGAACAGTATTAACATTTCTTAGAGCTGGCATGAGTCGATGAATTGACCTTTTAATGGCCAAGGTAGAACAGAAGAAATATAATAAACTTAGTATTACTACTTTAACTGAGAAATAAATACAAATGAATATCACTTTCTTAGCACTACTTTCCTATTCATAGGCAAGTATTTAAGAGTAATTTATCATTGACTCAGTTATGATTTATTGAGTGCCCATAGCATACTAAATTCTGTCCTAAACGTTATGCAGTGGTATTTAATAAATACATCTATTTATGTGACAGCATCTATTATCTTCAAGGTCCCAAGGATACAAAGACAAAAAAATTAATAAAAGAAATAATCCTTGCCCTCAAAAAACATATTCTGCTGGAGGGAACAACAAACAGATACTTAGATTAGTAAATATAAAGGATACAGAAAGCAAATGTAAAGCAGTTTAAGATGGGAGAGCTCTCACAAGTAGTAGTGTCAGGAGATATACCTTCATGTAGGAAGTGGAACTTAAACTGCCCTTTGAAAGAACCTGAGAAGACCAAGAGGTGGAGATGAGGAAGGAAAGGATCTTACATAGGAGAAGAGGCAGAGAAAGCCTGTGCAAAGGTGAGTGCCAGACATGAAATGTTTTGTTTAACAACAAAAATAAATCATCTTGATAAGAACATAGCATAAGTTCTATAGAGTAAAATGAAATAAATCTAAAAGGATAAATTGGAGTCAGATTGTAAAGGATTTTAACTCAAACTAAAATCAAAAGGAAACACTGAAACTTCTTCAGAGAGGAATGATACAGAAAGACCTGTGGTTTAAGAATATCATTTTTAGGGGTGGCTAGGTGGTGCAGTGAGTAAGAACACTGGCCTCGGAGTTGGGATGACCCGGGATCGAAACCGGCCTCAGAAAATGAGCACCCACACATAAATAATGACTAGCCGTGTAACCTTGAGCAAGTTACTTAACCCCAATTGTTTAAAAAAAATAATAATATCATTTTTACTTCTGTGTAGAAGATGGATTGAAGAAGGGACAGAATGGAAACAGAGAGACCAAATAATTGTTGTAATTGTCAAAAAAAGAGAGATGGTAGTACCCAGGAGTCAAAATAAGAGGACAGATGTGAGTAATGTTTTGGAGGTAGAATTGGCAAGGCTTGGCAGCTGATTAGATACAAGTAATGAGGCAGAAATTGAGAGATGAAAATGATACCAAATTTGTGCATCTGAGTGACTGGAAGGATAGCCTTTGCCTTTGGTAAAGTTAGAAAGAAAGAAGAATGGTTTGGGAGAAAAGGATATGAATTCTTTATAGGTCACATTGAGTTTGAGATACTTTAGGATATCCATTTGCTATAGAGAGGTCTAAAAGGATTGTTGTTGTGTTTGTACTTTATTACCGAAGAGGACGATGACAGGGAGACGATGACATGACTTTCAGTTGACTTTAATTTGAGTGATGAAGGGCTGTGCAAGGTTACCAACCTTACTTTCTCCTCCAGAGCCATCTGGATCCAGTGGCCATATATTAGTCAGGGTGACTCGAGATGACCCAGAATGCTATGGGAGACCCTGGCCCTTTTAGGCTAAGGCCTTTTCAGGTTCTCATTTTGAGTGAGGTAATACCCATTCAGTGAATAGGCCTCTTTAAGTAGTTACTCAAGGGATGGCCCTCCTAGCACAGAGTGAATCTAAGTACTAAATAATAACTGTTTCTCTTTGGCCAGGAACCCTGAGGGTCTTCCCCTCCCAGTTTGATTTTTTTTTTTTTTTAAGGGCCTTTGAGTAACTACTTAAAGAGGCCTATTCACTGAATGGGCGTTATCTCACTCAAAGTGAGAACTCGAAAAGACCTTTGCCTAAAATGGCCAGGGTCTCCCATTGCATCCTGAGCCATCTCCAGTTGTCAAGAAGGATAAAAAGCAGGAAAAGGCTTATTTGATTAAGAAATCATTGCTAACATGGAGATAGAAGTTTCAAGTAAGTGATGAAGTGAGAAGTGAAATTGGAATGGGCTGAGAAGTGAATTAAAAGAACAAGTAGAAGCAACAAGTATAAACAGCTTTTCCCCCATTGAAGTTTGGTTCTGAAAGGAATGAGAGAGCCAGGATGATAGGTTGAAAGATTAATGGGGTCAAGTAGAGGTACAGATTTTATTTTAATTTAATTTAATTATTTTTTAGATTAGGGGAAACTTGGTCATGTTTGTCAGCAGTAAAGAAAGAGCCAGTAGATGGAGAGTAAACATTAGGCAGGAGTGGTGGGGGTGATTGAGAAGACACTCCTGGAGGACACAGTAGGTGATAGGAATAGGGACACAAATAGAGCAGTTGATATTGATGAAGAGAAGGGCCATCTCTTTATCAGAAAAAGAAGTAAAGGAAAGATTGGGGAAATTATCAAGGAATTTGGTGGATGGTAGTGAGTATTGAGCTCATGACGTGTGGCCACTATGTTCTCGTGAAATATGAGGTAAGGTCTTAGGAGGAGACATAAGGGAATGGTGTGTATAGGAGACTTAGAAAAAGAAGATATTTGGTGTAATTGCTGTGAGGAGTACTAGTTAATTAGAGAAGGGGAAAAGAGGGTTTCTGTGGAGCAACAAGGGCCCAGTTGAGATTAGGTAGCATACATTTGTCAGAGGTGTAGTCAACAAAATTATATGACTTCTTCTAGCATAACATAGCAGAGCAAGTGGATTCTATAGGAAACATTTAGAGTTTAGCAAGGGGTGAATGGGTAAGAAAAGAGATAAAAGGATTCAAGAGCTTAGAGCAAGTTATAGTTGAACTGATTAACTATAGAGTCAAGATTAGGAAAGGGGAAAATCAGCTCAGAATAGAATTGATGGCCTGGGAGAGCACTGAGGCAGTCACAAAGTGACTGAACAATAGGTTTAGGAGAAGGAGGAATTGAGGCACAGAGAGAGAGAAGGATAGGAAATAATGGTTAGATAGTGAAATGTCAAAATTCTCAATAATGTGAATGCCACGATTGTGAGATCAAGGCTATGACTCTGTGTGTGTGGATTAGGTAGAATGAAAGGGAAGGTCATGGGATTTAAGGAGACTAATGACTTTGTAGGGCAGGGTGTTTTGAGGGAATACATATGATAAAGTCCTCAAATATAAGGGCTAGGGTTGAGATGGGGGGATAGCATCGGCCAGTCACTAAGCATTTACTATGTACCAGGTGCTGTGCCAAGCACAGCACATTTTTTTTTAATGGCAAAAGACAGTCCTTATTCTCAAGGACCTCATAATCTAATGGGGGAAACAACATGGACACAGTTATGTATGAATAAAATATATGCAGGCTAAATTGGTGGCAACTCCTTTAGAAAACAGAGAGAATGACCTGGGGACTGGTAGATAACCACTACTGGGATCTCGATGGGAGAAGAAGCAAAGGGGGTTGTGTAATCTAAAACTAGATATTAGGATCTAGAAAGGAATACACACATACACATACACACACGTATGTGTATGTATTGAAAGGCAGAGGGAGGAGTGTGTCAGCCCAGACAAAAAGGAATTAGTGCTGAGAAAGGAAGTGACTACTGGAAGTAGCAGTGGGGAGAACGAGTGTGTTCCTGCTGCTTTTCTTCGCCCAGTGTCTTATGGGACATTCAAGATAATATGTATGTGCTACATAAGTATAAAGGGAATAAATAAAATTAAATACAAGATAGTTTGTGAGGGCACTTAGCAGTTGGTGGATCAGGACAATCTTCATGGTGTTTGAGCTATGTCCAGAAGGAAGAAAGGGATTGTGTGAGACAATGGTGAGAAGGGAGCACATGTACTCTGGGAGCTCGCCCATACTGAGGCACAGAGATGGAGGTCGTAGTGCTGCATGTGAGAAATGAGAGAAAGCCAGTTTGGCAGAATCACAGTATGGGAGAGGAGTAAATGTGCCATAAAAAATGCACTAAAAGCCTTGAAAAATAGATTTGGGTAAGAGTGCCAGCCTCGGAGTTGGGATGACCCGGGATCGAAACCGGCCTCAGAAAATGAGCACCCACACATAAATAATGACTAGCCGTGTAACCTTGAGCAAGTTACTTAACCCCAATTGCTTTAAGAAAAGAAAGAAACAAAAATAGATTTGGGACCAGGTTGTGAGTAGCTTTAAAAGCTAAAGAGTTTACATTGTATTCTAAGGGCAATAGAAAACCACTAGAGTTTGGAGCTGGATGGTGAGTAGATCTGTGTTTAAAGAAACTTTGGCATCTGTTTAGAGGATGAATTAGAATGGGGAGAGACTTGAGAAAGGGAGACTATGAAGGAAGGTGTTGTAGGTGAGAGATGTGATTAGGGTCTGAACCAGAGGTTAGATATAAATATATTATGGATATATATATAGAGAGAAATATATAATTAAATATATAAATATATATTTATTACACATTCATATAAATATAATATAAATATAGTATATAGACTATGTTAGGATATAATATTATATAATGGTATATAGTATATAATATATAAATATATATTATTAAATAGCAAGATTCAGCATTTGATTGGATATGTTGTGCTGAGGAAGAGTGAGGAGCGGGAGATGCTGACAACATGAACCTGAGAAACCAGAAGGATAGTGGTGCCTTTGACAGAAGTAGAGAAATTGCAAGGGGGTAGTTTGGAGGGAAAGATAACGTTCTGCTTCGTACTTCTCAAAGTTGAGGTGTCATTAGAACATCCAACATATTTTGAGGCCAACTAGATTTCTGTAAATGTCATAAAATGAAAGGAGCTATAGAGATAAAGGTCTAAGATAATGAGTTTAACAACAGAATGATGTTCTGGGGGCATAGTAGAAGGGGAGAACAAAACAGGATATGTATTCAGGATGGCTAGTGCTGAAGTCAATGGGGATGAGAGATAAGGAAGCAATAATATGGGAAAGGGATTTTCATGTAGGCATGATCAGAGCAGGATTAGGAAGAGGTGAGATAGGAGTTTTCTAACTGTGTTGTTCAGTCATGTCTGACTCTTCATGACCCCATTTGGAGTTTTCTTGGACAAGATACTGAACTGGTTTGCCATTTCCTTCTCTAGCTCATTTTACTTATGAGAAAACTGAGGCAAACAGTTAAGTGACTTGCCTAGTATTAGAAACCCTGCTCCTAAATGAAGTTCTTATGGCATAAAAAAGGTTTGGGTCTTGAGGTTCAGGTCCTGAGTACAATCTTGGAGGTGTCAGTCTGGTGCCTGTGCCTATGGAAATGAGAGGCCTAGAGTCTAAGCTCAGTTCTGGGCTTATAGACGAGGGTCCTGATAGCAAGAAGTCTGATATCTGAGTCTCTAGAGGACTATGTCTTAGAGAAAAGGACCTGATGCTGAAGCTGATTCTGATGTAGGTCCGGTCTAGCAACAGATTTGTCTTATCTCCACTCTATCGTAATGGAAAGCTATTGTATTTCTGTATTAACTCCAGGCAGAGTAGTGAATGGGACTGGGGAGGTGGGGAGGGAGTGCAAAAATAGGTTTAAGGCATTCACTCTCCTTTCCATGAAGACAATTTCTGGCTTCCTTATCATGGCTCATATTTGTTGGCCTATACCAGTCAACTTTTACTCTGCTGGTGCCTTCTCAGTTTTATGAGGGCATGTGAAGTCTCTCAGGATATCAAATGCCCTGAAACCTATCTGCAAGTGTGATCCACCTAGGTGATTTGGGAAGGATAACATCATGGAGGAAAAATGGACTAGAATATGCAAAGCAACTTGGATCAATTTTAAGTAGATTCATGATGTGCCCAGGAAAATCAGGGCAGAAATGTTCAGCATCTTAGTGCTGCTTATGATGACTTTCACATCTGAACATTGATCCACAGGGAAGAGTAATAGGCCTGCAATAGAAAAAGCATGCTGAATCTTCTTGAATTAACACATGACAAAATAAGAGCTTTGCAGAAATGGGACAGTTGGTTATACTGAAAGCCACTGGGTTCGTCATGAAACAAGGATGGCTGCTAGTGGATGAACCAGGCCAGCAAAAATAGAACTACAAGCCAGAAAGTGACATCATTCATACACCTGAAGGCTGTCACTTTATTTTGCCATTTAGAGAACAATTTGTCAAGTGATGGTCCTGATAGAGAAGAAAGTAGAAAAACAAATCAAGAAGATGAAGCATGTTTTGGGAGAAAATAGTAAATGCTCACCAGCACTATGACAACAAAATCTAAAACCAGCTAAGGATCCATAAAGCAGCAGGATTATGTAGTAATCAATTCACTATGTAGTGAAATAACTAAGGTCAATTCTTGATGGATAGCCAGCTTCTTAAAGAATTCCATTAGTACAATCTGCACATCTTCTAGAACACCAAGTGACTGGGCAAGGTCATCAGCAGGTCCTGGGTTATAAAAATTCTGCCATGTTTGAAGCAGTATCACTGTACCATTATGAGAATGACTACTCTAGTGCTTTTCATATAGACAGGTATATTATGTGTTAATCTGATGCTAGCACCTAACAACTACTTCCTAGCAAAAGTCAGGTTAGAAAATGTCGAATGAAGAGATGGTGGAAGAGTACCAGATTTGTAATCATATATAAGATGTAGGTTTAGATGCTAACTCTCCTGCATACTACTTGTGTGATTGTGAGCAAGGAACTCCTCCTCTTTGGGCCTTAGTTTCTTCTTTTGTAAAAATTAAGGGGTTAGAGCA
The DNA here is from genome assembly GCA_011680675.1 of Gymnobelideus leadbeateri. Lineage (NCBI taxonomy): Eukaryota > Metazoa > Chordata > Mammalia > Diprotodontia > Petauridae > Gymnobelideus > Gymnobelideus leadbeateri. The sequence goes on along the minus strand of WOXC01004838.1, from coordinate 2,628,450 downwards.
GATAATTTCTGAAATCTCTTCCAGCTCCTGTGTATTGAAGGACAAAAGTATCAAGCCAGTTGTAAGCCCCTCTTTCCCCACCCAAAGCATAAATTCAATTAAATCAGATTTAGAAATAGCTACCAATAGCTAAGGTCATCTTTAGCTACCAAACTATTTGACTTTGAGCAAGTCACCGTCTCTGGGCTTCATTTCCATTATTGGCAAAATAATGATCTCTGAAGATCCTTTGAGATTGTGAAGTTCTAGATTTGTGAGGAGATGGATGGTGCATGACAGCTTTCAAGAGAGTTGAGCCTCTAACAACCCCCTCAAAGGCAGGAACAGAAAAAGCCTCAAAAGACAGTCATTTCTCAGGAAAGGAAAAATGATCCAAAAGAGATGGGAAGCACTCCAAAACAAGAAATAAAAAATATATGTCAAAAGAAACTTAAAAACACAGAAAGGGAAATCAGACAAATTAACCTCAACAGTAGCCTTAAAAATTAAGTCAAAGCCATAAAATGAATAATGATAAACTTAAGGAAATAAAAGAAGAAATGAAATTAGCAAAGGAGGAGCAAGGCAAAATTATGAAACTCAACTTGGAAATACCCCTGAAACATACAGTAAAACAATAGCATGGTTCTTCTGTTGTATGAAATAATATAAACAAGGGGAAAAGGAATTCAGGGGATGACCAAGTGGAAGAATACTTAGAAGCTTTGCAGACAAAACTAACAGATCTACAAGATAGAACTTAAAAGTACCTAAGAATTATACATTAAAAAACAGTGAATAAAGAAATACTCATCACTATATTTCATAAAACTGTTTAAGAAAATTTTCCAGAAATATTAAAATGAAGGAACAAATTACAGAATTCACAGGATATGCCATCAGGGATAAATTCAGACTCACCTAGATATATTACCATAAGACTCTTAAGACTATAATGATTTTACCCAAGGTAAGAAATGCTAGAGGTTGAACATGTTGATGTCAGAACTCAAAGGTAAATTGGTCATCCCATAGTCAGTTACCCAAATTCTGTAATAGTATATGCACAGTCTAGAAATAGTTACTAGTCTGGCTTTAGTTTCTTCAGCCATCCACATCTTGTAATTATGATTCCTGGGTTCATGTTCAGAAATGAAGGAAAGATGGGTAGACACATATCCCACCCATTTCTAGGTATTGACATGGATACTTGTTAAATGTTTAGTGATCTAATGTCAGCTGTTAAACAAGGAATTATCTTGTGCTTAGTATAAAACAAAATGCCTACTTAAATTATAAATGAACATTTGCATGAACATGCTCTTTCTTCAGTTGAATTTATAAATCACACTCGTCACACCTCATGTAGGTATTCCGTTTTACAAGAAAAGCAAAACCGTCTTTAGCGTAATGTCCAACACCAGCTGTTAATACTCTAACCTGTCTCACATGAGCGATAGTAACTGGACTGCTAGAGCTCTTTTCTGTATGTGTCTACTATTCAGGTATTTTAATAACTTTTTACATATATTTTAAAAGCCCAGTTACAAGATTAATTTTGTTTTTTTGGTCTATAGCTTTTTCTAACTTTTTGTCTAATTATCTAATCCATTTAATTGTATATAATTCTCTAAATTCTAGAAAGCTAGGTAGTACAATGGATAGAGTGTTGGACCTGGAGTCAGAAAGACCTGAGTTCAAATAAAGCCTCAATTTCTTACCAGCTGTGTGACTTTGGGCAAGTCACTTAGTCTCTCAGTTTCTTCAATCTATAAAATGGGAATAATATTAGCACCTAACTCTCAGGGTGGTTATGTAGATTAAATGAGATAATATTTGTAATGCACTTTGCAAAACCTAAAGCATTTTATAAGTGCTCCTTCTTTTTATTATTAAAACATGTTGTTTTTCCTTACAATTGGGTGCCAACAATTAAATTCAGTAAGTGAGGCTTCATACTATCCTTATGGATCACTAATCAGTGGAAACACATTGGGAGTCAGGGAACAGTGAGGAGCACTCCGAGGATTTATTTAGCACATCTAGAGAAACACAGGAAGGAGAATAAAAGATGGATGAGGATAGAATAATAAATGAAGAAATGGAGGCAGCATCACTGCAGTGCCAGTTAAGAATGATGGACATCATTAGCTAATCTAGAATCCAAAATAGATCTGACCAGAGATTTTCATCTACCATTCAGCATATTATTCAGTGATAGGCTAATAGAGAAAGAAAGACAAAACTGAATTAAGGTTGTGTGGAATAGTGAAAAGAATACTGGACTTAGTTAAGAAACCTTGGTTCTAGGTTTAGAATTTAACCTTTCAAGGACCCTTTCCTCATTGTAAAATGAGGAACTAGACAAAAAAATCTCTTAAGAACTCTTGCCAAAGCTGTAAATTATATGAAATGAAGCAATTATTGAGAGACAGCTAATCAGGATGTGAGAACAGCAGCATTGGATTGATAATTATTATCTAATTTTTTTTATAACTGAGAGACTTGAGGGGCCTACCTCACATATTCAGCACTTTTATCAGTATCCAACATATAGCTTACATAACATTAAATAAATAGTAAAAACTGAACAGTGGTCTATTCTACAGGTTTGCCTCCTTTAGGAAGAAGGACTTGGATTAATTATTTATGCTGTCTAGTCTTTTCTACATATCAAAGCTTTCCTTAAGGATAAAGAGCATGTGCATAAGCAGAGAAGATCCAGAGGGAAAGCAGCTTCAAAAATGAATTATTTTCTTTACTTTCTCTTTTTTTTATTAAGACAGATAAGTAGAATATTGTATTGAAAGAGATCTGTTTTCATAATCAATATGTGTATAAATTATATTTAAGTAATCCATTTCACTGTTGTGTTTTCAGTAAGCATAGAATGCGTCATTCATTCGCTTAAAGGTATTTCTTTAGATATGACTCAAAACTAAAAAATACTCTAAAGCTAGTATGTTCAGAAGTGGCAGATTTCAAGGCTAATACAGTGTATTAACTTTAAGAAAACACTCTGAACCATTGAAAGAAAAAAAAAAAAACAGGTTCACCATCAAGATGACCAGTAGTCTGCTAGTATTGTGATGCTTATTATCACATAACTACACTGGATAGGATTTGCACAAAGAATAAATAATAGCAAGATTCTTAGTCAGCTGCTGTAGGTCAAATTCAAGTCAGTTAATCCTGAGTAGGGTGAGTGGACTTCAAAGCAAAACAGAAATAAAAAATGGTTGTTTCCTTTTGTAAACATCCTGTAAAGTGAAGTCCATCTGTGGTGAAGTGGCTTGTGAACACAGTGGATACATTTCTACAACATCTTTACAATGTAGAAATGGTTGCTTATATGTATTGCTTTTTTGATCACTCCAATGATAATGAAAGATGGACTGTAACATAATACACTTATTTCTGTGACTATCATTTATTTTTAAAAAGCTGCTGACTAGTATTAGTAAAAATGGACAACCCTGTTTTGAATTATTTTTAATGGGGATGCTTCTAATATTTCTTCATAATATGTAACTAATATTTTCACGTAAATTTTTTAAAGTTGTGTTAACAATAAATCAGAGTCCCAAAAGGCCTCAACTATCTAGGGTAATTGGAAGAAATAAATAAAATAAAATTCAGTAAGGACAAAAAATGTGAAATTCTACATTGGATTCAAAAAAATCAACCTCATAAATAGAGAATGGAGAAGACATGGTTTTACAACTGTTAGCAATAAGTGTTAACAGTATGAACCTGTTAGCCTCCACCACCACCCCACCCCCCCCCCCGAAAAAAAAAAAGAATGCTATTTTGAGAAGAATTATGTCCAGGATAAAGGAAATCATAAATCTTCCCAGATCAAAAAATATTTGTATTAATGTTTTTTATTCTGGGTACCACATTTGGGGAATGTTCTGAAGAGACTAATACAAATGGTAAGAGAAAATGTCAGTAAGAATCAGTTGAAGGGGGGGTGGCTAGGTGGCGCAGTGAGTTGAGCTCCGGCCCTGGAGTCAGAAGGACCTGAGTTCCAATATGGCCTCAGACACTTAACACACACAAAAACAAAAACCTAGCCATGTGACCTTGGGCAAGTTACTTAACCCCAATTGCCCTCTAAAAAGAAAAAAAAAACAATCAGTTGAAGGAACTAGAGATATTTAGCCTAGAAGAAAGACTTAGAAGCAGTGTTACAGCCATCATGAGAAAGAGATAGTAGACTCCTTCCATTTGGCCACATAAAGGAGAACTAGAAGCAACAAATGGAAGTCTTTGAGAGGAAGATTCAAGATTGACATAAGAAAAATGGACTAGCAATTATGAAATGGTCCTAACTCCGATATTGTTCCAAAGTGAATAGGCTGACTGTCTTGTGCCTCCCTGGCACTGCTGAAGGTCTTTATATAGAGAGTCTAGACAACTACTTGTTGAGATGTTTTATTAGAGGATAGCCTTAACTGGTAGACTTGGCTTTGGTCTATAGGGTCCCTTCCAACTATTGGATCCCATGATTCTGTAATTTCACTTGGGCATATAGAGTAAATGTAACTTACTGAAAGATAACTGGGTGCAAATCATAAGCTGAATAAAATATTTTACTTGAATTGGACAAATGATAGCTGAGCAAGACAGATATGTGTGTTTGTTGTGGCCACATTTCATAACTAGGTTAATTGATTGATCATGTACTACTGAAGCTCCAAAAATTAAAAAAAAAATTATAATGTATCTCTAGCTTAATTTTTAAGATGGTCTCATCTTTTGCTACTCAGATTTCCTCTCAGAAGCCCTCTGGATAGTGCAAATAGATGTGTCATTTGGGTCTCCAAAAATGACAGTTCTCCTGATTAATTTCTGAGCAGTTACTTGTTATTGTTTCAGGGTGATTAACTACTCCAACATGCCTTCAGTTTATATTTTTAAACTCTTAAAAGTTGTTCTTATTTGTGGGATTTTTCCCATTGCCAATTTCAAGCTTATTGTCCTTAAGTTTGTCTTTTAAATATACATAAACTCTTCTGAATCCCCTGAGGACTAGTGTGTGTTCTAAAGCATCCCAAAATAATTCATTATATCCTTACCTCTATAACCTGTAAAGACAATATTACAAAAACAATAAACTTTTAAAGGGAATTCCTTTCATAGGCATGGTAAGATTTGTTATAATGTGTAAATTATTTGGATTTAAAATCCTTAGTTTGAGAAATTTTATGTGGAATAACCAAATTTCACTTGACCATAGCAATAAGCAACTTGTGCTTTAGGAAAATTTTGAGTATTTAGTTTGGTTCATTGTTTGTGACATTTACTGTGTTTTCACATCCAAATGATCTTATTTCCTAGAATCTCTTGAGCCTGGGGGATCCATTACTGTTGCAATGGGTATTGACTTTTGTGATTCCACTCAGACTGCCTCTTTCCAGTTGTGGTAAGTTCAGGTGCTATTTTATATTTGTAGTTTCTTTTTAATGGTACTAGGTTGATTGAGAAAAGTGCCTTATTATTAATAACAAACTCTTGGCTTTCAGGTAGCTAGCCTTTTCTTCCAGAAGATAAAAATGGAATGCTTTGTTTTAATCTATTTCAGACTACTTTGGAATAACTATGCAAATAATATGGAATGTGAACATTTTCAGTATTATGTTTCATGACTAGAATTAATTTCATAATTGAATTTTAGAGTGCTATAGTCTCATGTCCATATGTTAGCCTAAATCTTTCTTAATGATGTATGTAGAAACTATGATATGATATGGAATATTTTAGAACATTACGTATAATTGCGCATCTTAGCTGTTCATCTTAAACATCTCACATTGGAGGACTAGTAACCAAGCTTAGTTATCTAAAACTATATCGGACTTAGTAACTTTAGTCGTCAATTTAGGGACTACAGATGTTTAGTATTGTCAAGTAAGTATTATTTTCTGCTTTTCACAAGTGACTGAGAACTATTTTAGAGAATGGAGGTGAAAGACTTTCTATAGGTAATTTGTAATTATAGTTTACACAATCAAAGGTTTCTTTTGAAATCATCATTTCTTTTCTATTTTATTTTTCTATTTATTATTCTGTTTCTTTTCTAACAATTTGATATGTTTTTCTTTTGCTATTGTTATTCTTCTAGAACCCCATATTAATAAATCAATACAAGTCTTTAATAAGCTCTGAATTTAATCTTTAAACTCTTGTTTTCTATATGGATACATTTTTCTAATCAGCTTTGTTTATCTTATTGGAAAATGTTAAGTTTCAGATTGTGGGACTTTTATTGCTAAAGAAATTGTAATGTATTTTGTCTAAATTACAGACATCTTAGCACACAAATTTTTATTATAGAAAATCATCAAGTTTACAAAATAGTCACTTTATAACAGGCACATAGATTACGTACATAACTTTTCTTTGACATATAACTTTTCAGTTTACCAGTGATTCAGGCCTAATATTATACCATTTATTGCCGTGAATCTGCAATGATGAATACAACCAATGTAGCATAGCACATTGATTTTATGCAGATCATCACCTTTATGTTTTGGGAGGTCTGCTGTATTAGTGATATATAAAAACTGATTACTTTTTCCAACATTGCCTAGTAATTGTTTATTATTTTCCTATTAGACAAACAAGACAAATCAATATTACTGAACACCAGACTATGAGTAACGTCACTGTAAATAGATTTGCCTCCCACACCACTGGTGCATTCATTGTAATGACTTGGGCAATGTGAGCCCAATGACAAAGCTCATGTGCCAAGTTAGTCAAAAATTGAGAACCCACAATTGTCTCTTATGAAGTTTTTCTATTTGACCCTTTAGATAGATAGGCACACGATGGTGTTTTTCTGATTTGCCTTTTTTTAAAAAATGTGTAGCCTGTAAATAATTTTCTGGGTAAAATAATTTCTAACTTAAAGTCCATTTGAGTATCAATGTGTGGGTACTCTTTAGTCTATAAGTTTTGTAACCTTAAACAATTTCTCTTGTGTCACACTTTTCTAAAATTATTTATAATAGACATAAAATGGTCTTCGCTATTTTAGGAATTAACTTAAATATAGTTTCCATAATATCTTAATAATGTCTACATATATACTTTTTTCTGAAATTTTAACTATGGAGTGTTATATGCATGACATTTATGTGAAATTTTATTAGGAATTGGCTTAGCACCAAAGCACCCAGAATCATAATTATTTTTCTTATATGTTCCAAAAAGAGCACTTTGTCTTGCATCAAATGTAATTGATCCTGAAGCAGTGTAATCACAATTACTCACTTTCTTAATTGGCCTGCCCAAAATCAGAAAATGGAAACCGATCGACAGTGTTTAAATCAATAGCTTTATAGTAGTGCTTGTGGGGGTAGGGAGATAGTGGTAATGTGTAGATCAATTGGTCTTAGATGCCAATCACCAACGGTGTGTTTTGCATAGTAAATAGCACCTTTTTGCTTAGTGATGTACTGTACTGTTCTTGGTGGTTCAATAAAAAAGGAAGAAAAAGCAAGAATGTGTGATAGATGCTACTTTTTTTTTCTACCAGGCACATTGGTGTAGATGCATAAAAGTAAGAAGAGCAGATGTAATAGATTCTACATTCTGAAGTGGCTGTGAACCATACAGACTGCTAAATGCAGTTCTTTCCATCAGAGCAGAAAGAAAATGGGGCAGTGGGTGCTGTTTCATTATTGAGGCTATGGATTGGTTTCATATTATTATGATTATTAGGAAACTTTTACTGGGAGAGATTAACTTTGCTCTGATATATTTATGCTTTAAATGGCTACTGAATTCAGTATTTTATGAATATCACCCAGAAATCATTAAGTACACCTTAAAGCAAATGCAGTTCGGAAATAGAGAAACAATCCCCATTGTCATTTGAGATATTGTCTGTATGGGGACATTAGCAGTTATGGAAAAATATGATTCCTTTGTGTACACATACACACACACACACACACACACACACACACACAGACACATGTTTGCAGGAGTATATGTTCCAACTAGAGTTGAATGTTAGCAGTCTAATATTGAATCTTCTTGTTTCAGTATTTTGGTAGATCCTTGATCTGTTGGCATTTCCTCCAACCACATATTCTTGTTATTTGTGACTATTATACATACATATATACATATACATATATATATGTATATATATATATATCTTCATTTATAAATGCCCCACACATTTTCTCTAGTTCTTTTTATGGGTGTCAGTGCATAATTTCATATTGTCCATTTTTTCTTCACTCTTCAATACATGACCCATTTACATTTTTTTCTGATCATGTATCACCTGGTTGATATCATTATGTCACTTTGTAATGCCATGCACAAGCAGCTTTCCAGAAGAATGCTACTATGAACAGCTTTTAAGGTTCTGATTACACAGTATAGTGATCACTCTAATTATTCCATAACAAATCATAGCAAAACATTCACAGAAAATCAAGGTACAACATTCACAATATTACAACTTATCACAGAAAATCACAATATAATATTCACAACATAGTCTCAAAGTACAATAGTCAAAGTCTTCCATTCATGGGGCAACTAAGTTAACTCAATCAGTCACTTATTCAGCAATCAATTACTAAGTATCATACACAAAACCCTCTACCTCTTAGGTCACTAGTAAACTATAATTCCATCATTACTCAGTACCCAAGGAGAGGTCTTTTCATCTTGACTTGGGGCCTGCTCTCAGATTCCCTGGATCCCCTTCCATGGTCCCAGATTCTACCTGGATTCAGGGTCACCTGGGTTCAATGGCAGACAGCTCCCAGTTCCTTGTCCAGCTCTCTGGGCAGATCCTGCTCCACACTGAAGTTCATAGGGTCTGGTCCATGTCAGATCTTTCACTATTTCTGCTCCAGGGAATTCAAGGCTCAACCAAGCCACAAACAAAGTCTCAGCATCCCAGTCATGCTTCCTCAGTCACCCGGGCTCCTGGCTCCTGGGCTCCTGTTCAGAAGAACTTCACCACCACAAGCTCCCAAGAAATTCTGGCTCAGTTTTCCATTCTCTCTTCTGTAGCTGCTCTGCCACCACATCCTGGTCTCAAGAAAAATTCTGACTGTGCCTCTCTGGGGATTTTCTCATATACACAGCATTAGCTACTTCCTATTTCAGCCAACCCCTTCCTGTTATGTCAGCAACAGGAGACAGGAGTTCATACCTTCTGTTTCCCCAACAGAGACTTGATCAGTTGGTAAGTGCTAAGTACCTGCTACCTTTTCCAACACAGAGGGATCTTCACATTCAGATTACATTACCATTACACGGTTCTTTCCTGAAAGTAATCATTGGTATTATGCTGCATGCTATTCATGCTCACCATATGTTTCTTCATTGGCCATAATTTTGATTCTCTAGAGATTGATGTGATTCATGATCACAGCCACATAGGATCCCTGGATAGATACTAGTTTCAGAAGATAATTTGGGAACACTAGAGGCATGGTTCAGTTTCCCAAATTCAATCCAGCTTCTCCCTTCTACTTAACTTTGGGTCCAGGTTATTCTCTCTCTGTGATTTCTGTCCAAAAGATATATACTTATGGATTCTTTAAATGGGCTCTAGCCAGCTGCATGTCCTACTCTGGACAATAGGTTCTTCTTCATCCACTTGATTTTTCCTGTGTAGTTTGTTAGACCAAACTTTTGAATAATTGGAAATATCATTTAATTGCCTCTGTAGAATTCCAGGGATTAAATTAGTACACTGTCAGCATCTTCCAGGATCTGGAAAAACTTGCCATCTATGCTGAATCTTCCTTCTACTTTTGTTCTGTTGGACATCCACCATTAGAGAGGCAAATACCTTTGACAAGCATACATCTCTTTTTTTATGCTTTGATTGAGACGGATAGGGAATAATCAAGCACAGTAAATTCTGCTTCATTTATTAAAGAATCTTATAATCTCAAGATATGCATGGTTACTTTGCTCCACTGAATCAAATGCTTTAAAAAAAAATCAACAATAAGCAGAGTAGTATCTTTTATTCCCTGTGCCCTTTAGTCACTGACTATGAAGATATGGTTTTCTAGACTAATATTTTTTCAAAACAGTTGGACCAGTTCACAACCTGTAAAGCCCTGAATTGGGCTAACTGTTCTGAAAAATATTTTGGAAACATAATGTGGCAAGAAAGTGTCCACACCCTTTGACCTAGCATTTCCACTGTTGGACATACACTCCACTCTATAGTCAAAGACAGCAAGCATTTAGTAAGAGCTTACTATGCTAAGCACTAGAGATAAAAAGGAAGGTAGAAATAGCTCCTGCTTTCTATAAGCACCCCTTCTAGTGACATACACCTTCACTTAACAAATATTTATTGAATTGGATTAATTGTGTATTTGATCTTGGAGGTAATAGGAAGCTCTCAGAGTTTATAGAGCACATTGAGATCTGGGGTGGGGGTGGGGATGGAGTAGTGTGGATGGGTGTGGAAGCTAGACTGTAGAGGAGGGAACCTGAGGCAGGAAGAACAGCTAGAAGGCTATTACAGGAGTCCAGCTTTGGGGTAATAAGCCCTGCACCAGCATGATGGCTGTATCTGAGGAGAGAAAAGAATATATATGAGAGGTGTCACAAGGGTAGAATTGACAAGAATTGGCAACGGATTGGATGTAGGAACATGAGTAAGAGAGGGAGGAGTTGAAAATGATGCTGAGTGTGAGCCTAGGTAATTGAAAGGAAAGTGGTACCCTTGAAAGTAATAGGGAAATTAGGGAGAGAAGAAGGTTTGGTGGGAAAGATAATGAGTTGTTTTGGACATGTTAAGTATAAGTTTCTACATGACAAAGATCCCATAAATACCAAAATATTCATAGCATTTTTTTTTTGTGGTAGGAAAGAGGGTGGGGGGATGTATGGAAAGGGATATGTGGATGCCATTTGATTGGGTAGTAAACAAGTCATAGTATATGAACGTCATGCTATATTATTGTGCTTTTAGCTAGTATAAATAGGAGGAATTCAGAGAAGTATGGAAAGATCTGTATGAACTTATAGAGAGTAAAGAAAGTAGAATCAGGACAAGATGTACAATGTCTACAATAACATATATACCCCAAAACCACACGGGCACCTGAATTTAGAGTAAATGTAGTGACCATCATTGATTCAAGTGGACAGTCAATCTACAACCATTTATTAAGTGCCTGTTATGTGACTGGTCCTTTGTTAAACAGTGGGGATAAAAGACAAAGATTCAGTAGTTACTGCACTCAAGGTACTTTAGTATATTCAAAACATGTACAAAAAAAAAGACTTAAATGCAAATTAATTTCAGAGGGTAAATGGCCAGATCAGGAAGTAAAAGGCATTGCTTAAAGGAAGTTAGTGAGAAGGGCAGGGGTGCCCAGCTGATGGAAGGTCTTGGGATTAGGAGATGAGTACAGTGACTGTGAAGTAACTCCTCCTTCCCTCTCGGTAGAGACCTGGGTGGAGCACTATGAATGCCAAATGTGGCCAGCTCAGAGAGACCCAGTTACTGAAGGCTCTGTTTGATTATAAGGGAAAGTTCTGGCAGGGTAGAATGGGGTAAGGAACGGTATATTGGGAATAAAGTATATGCTAACAGATGTGGGCCATGTGTCAGTTTGCCTGACTGTACTTTGTTATGAGAGGGGATTCTTTGAGAGAGGTAATACAAAATGACAGTGGGTTTTTTCTTCCTTTTAAAAAGTGTTTTTGTTCATTTCTTTTGTTTTTACATCACCTTCATATCCAAATATGCCCTTCCTCTCTCCCACAGGTAGTTTGCCATTCCTTGTAATAAAAAATAATAAAAAGGGAAAAAAATTTCATCAAACTAACCAGTATAGCAACTAAATCCAAAAGAATATGTAACTTGACACAGTGCTACGTCAAAGAAGGGGGAGGAGAGACTCATTTCCTTATCTCATTTTATGGCCAAGCTTGTTTATTATTATACATCACAAAATTTCACCAAGAAGCGCCCCCCCTTTTTAAAAATAAGTTACAGCCTGCTGTGTATAACTTTAATAAGTGTGTGAATCATTCTCATAAAAGTTTTATAGGGGGGCATAGGTCAGGTATTGATGTCTCTGCAATCACTTTTTGGGGGTAGTTAATACTGTCTGTGTTCTTTTTTTTTCCAATTCAGTTAAGAGGTTCGTTTCCTTTTCAAAGATATTATCTGGTGCTCAGCATGTTCAGTACTATCTGACTTCTTGGAAAAAGTATTTATGAAATAACAACAACAAACATTTACATGGTATTTGCTATGTACCAGGCACTGTGCTTGACAAATATATGATCTCATTTGATCCTCACAACAACCTAGAAGGCGAGTGCTATTCACCTCCATTTTTACGTATGAGGAAACAGAGACTTGCCCAGAGTCACACTACTAATAAGGGTCTGAGGTTGGATTTGAACTCAGGTCTTCTAAGTCTAAACTCTGTGCTTTGTCCATTGCACCACTTAGCTAGCCCATAAGTGTAAGCCTTTTATATAACATGCAGGCCTATGACTTATTTGATTTCTTAATCTTGGTCTCTGTTTTCCAACATATTTTTCACCATCTTTCCTCATGCATACCTCTTTATTGAAGTCACTGAACAGTAAGGTATATGTTGGCTTCATATGAACAATCTGATTTGTTCATAGCATTTTTCAACTTCATCTTCAACAATTATTGGTGCATAAGCTTTTTGTTTATTATGATCACAAGCATGATAAGGCAGGATGGCCAAATGTCACCTAAAATAATGTTTCTCACTATGTTTAGGCACATGATAAAATCAGCTCTGCCATATAATTTATTTGCTCCTCCACGTTTGACCCATGAGCCATTTTTCCTCTTCCAAACTTCCTTCTGTTTTTTTTTTTATATCATTTATAAGGAGAATGTCAACATTTGTGTGGTTCAGTTCTCTCAGTAATATGTTAACTTGCTGATTGGTAGACTAAAATCTTATTTCTTTTTTAAAATACAGCGTAGGAAAAAAATCTTTTGCAAAATTATCATGTAGTCTAAACTGTTCAGAACAGCTTAAGTTAAGAATTTTGGCTTGAAGGTTTGTCCATGAGGGAAGCACAGGGCAGGTTTTGATAGAGGATGCACACAAAGACATGGCACCCTTAGTGATGGCAGGAGGGCTAACACTCAGGATGAGCTGAGGAAAGCTAAGGACAACAGAATGGAGTGTGGGTAGTTTTGCTGTTTGGTTATTTGGGGAAAATCAAAGGACGAAAGAAGGAATGGGATGGCTGCTTGAGATTGAGGAGACATGATAACTGATGACAGAAGGAAGGCAAAACTCAGTTGGAACTGGGGGTATTTATCCTGCAAAAAGAAAAAACTTGCATTGTATGATAATAGCTTCAAGGATTTGGAGGGCTTTCATGTGGAAGAAAGACTTATGTTTAGCCATTGAGGGCACTGAAGAGAGGAATGGATGGAAGTTGCAAAGAGGCAGATCTAGGCTGATTAAGAAGGAAAAGCTTCCCAATTAGTCATCAAGCATTTATTTATTAAGCAGCCACTGTGTACCAGGCACTGTGCTGGTCTCTGGGAATTCAAGGCAGAAGTGAGATCCTCCCTGCCCTAAGGAAGAACTCACCTTCTGATGAGGGAAACAATGGGTACATACAGGGTTATATACAAAGCAGAGAGAAAGGATATAACTTCCAGGTGATATGCGTTAGCAAGGAATGGGGTAAAAGTGGGCTGGAAAAGCTTCATGCAAGAGGAAGTGACCTTGAAGACTTAAAGAGAAGCAGAAATTCAGATAGGCAGAGTGAGGAGCATGCTGGGCATGGGGGACAGCCAACACAAGGGCTAGAGGCAGGAGACTATGTTGTTTCTAAAGAGAATAGCAAGGATGGCTGGACCATGGGGTTTTCAACAACCCAAAGCCATCCAGAAGTTGAATGGACTGTCTCAGTGCATACCCTCTTGCTATAGGGCTTCAAGCAAATGGTAGGCTACAACTCAATGGGTGTGATATAGGGGAAGTTTTGTTCAGAATTGGACTTAAGTGGCCCCAGAGGTCCCTTTCACCTCTAGTCTTCTGGGATGCTGTAATCACTAGAAGAGGGTTTATCTACAACAGCTTGTGAAAGTCATCTGCTACAATGTGGAAGGATTGTGATCTGTCTACACTGATGGGTCAAGTACCTACATGCATGAAATCATCTTTGGATTTTATTCGTTATTCAAATCAGAATCAGTATATAAATCTTCTCTAGGAGAACAAACTAATACATATGTATAGTTTGTCAGCTATTTTCGGCCATCCATCCATCCAACTTCAAGCCTCAGGCCTTTTTTTTCCATTTTTAAAAAGCTTTGTGATTCATTCAGATACCATGGTTATTAATCAGGCGCTTTTTTCCTCCTCTTGATAACAGTTTCATTTGACAGACAGAATTGGTGTCATAGAAAGAACACTTGACTTAGAGTCAGATAACCTAGATTTGAATACAAACCACAGCACTTATTGCCTGTGGGTCCATGAGCAAATCATGTCTCCTCTCTGAACCTCTGATTCCTTATATTTAAATTGGGGATCAATGGGGGGCAACTAGGTGGCGCAGTGAGTAGAGCGCCAGCACTAGAGTCAGAAGGACCTGAGTTCAGATCCCGCCTCAGACACTTAATACACACAAACAAAAACCTAGCCGCATGACCTTGGGCAAGTTACTTAACCCCAATTGCCCTCCAAAAAGCAAAAAAAAAAAAAATGGGGATCAATAATATTATACTTATTCACAGGGATATTATGAGAAAAGGGTTTTGTTAACACACAAAGTGCTATATAAATGTAGGTTATTCCTACAACCATGAAGTTTTAAATGAAACTTCTTGTATATTATTTGCCAACTAATTGGCAGTGTTTCATAGTGGATGACCTGGCCTTGGAGCCAGGGAAACAAGGGTTCAAGTCCCACTTATGACTCATACTGGCTGTGTGACTTTGGTCAAGTTATTGACCCTCTCAGTACCCCCCAAGCAATGCTTTAAGCCTGTGTAAGTGGTAGAATGAACTGATCTTTATTGGAAGAGGGAATTTCCTCATTCGGAGCTCCTTCCACAAAGGAAATAAAAGATCTGGACCAAAAAATATTTAACCATTTGTAGTTTAGTTCAGAGACAATTCTGAAAAGTAAATTAGAATTTTTGTAAAAATATGAATGATAACATATTAATTTAGCAGAAGTGTGGCACCATAATGGATGCATACAGCTGGGCCAAAGACTAACCCCATAGAGTGAGAGAGAAATTTTCCCCAACTGCTTATAAGTATAACCTGCCAGTTTCTGCATTTCAGACTTAAAAAGATAAAGAAAAATATGTCACTTGTTTATCTAGGAAACTATATAGAATAGTTCTCTAATTGACTAGAACCTCTGTCTGACTTGCATAAATTTACCCCTGGTTTTCTTCCACATTTTAGAAAATGTCCTTTATGGGTCTAATGACAGTATAGTGTAAATTGCCTCTTTAGAGGACCTTAATTATGTTTTTTTAATAAAAATATTTTCTACTTTGCTGTTTCTCTAAAAACAAATTTCCCAAGCTTTTTATCCAGCAGACCTTAAGCAAAGAACATCATCTTGTAGTGCAACAGTATGTATTTCAATCTTACAATTATTAAGGAAAAATATTAATTATTCATCATTTTTATAGTTGCCTGTCTTGTTTCCTTCCCTTAGTACAAAAGATGATTGCTTCAACGTTAATATCCAGCCACCTGTTGGAGAGCTTCTTTTACCTGTGGCCATGTCAGAGAAAGATTTTAGGAGAGAGCAAGGTGAGAAATTACTTTAATCTTCTGGAAATTTATATCCCAAATAACATTTGCTTGCTCTTCTGACAGGTCATCTAATATAAGTGATCAGATATCCATAGGCATTAATGGGCTTCGATGTATGCTCTTCTAATCTACTAATTTTTTTCCTTTATCAAATAACCTTAAAAGCATAGGCCATGTACATTCCAGTGATATTTGAAAATTGATTAATATGTCTTTTAAAAAGAGAACACATAATAAGTTGAGTTGAAAATCAACTTTTTAGCCCTGGGAGTTATGGTTTGTCAACTTGATGGCACACTAATGCATTTTGTATTAGTGTTAATGGCAAAATTTGGGGACTACCAACACCTAGAATCCTGAATGTGTAGTAATACAGTGTTTTATGTCAATATTACCTTTCCTTACAAGACCGTTTCTCATGTGCATCTAATGTACTTTTTTTTTTCTCCTAGGACATTAAGGTTCTTTACCCTTCAAAACTTATTCCTGACTCCAATATGCAAACTCCTTCGTTGCCTTCTGGAATAACTCTGTACAAAAGAAATGCTGTATTTTAGAAATGTATCTGAACCAACACATTTGTAAATAACCACTTAAATGTAAAATATTTTAGTGTAGTTTATGTCTCTAGTGCTTGTCTCAAAGTCAAACACAGCCACTAATTGGATTGAGCTTTTCCTTATAATAATGGGAAATAGCTTTAGGTGACCTTAGGGACACACTTATTATGCAGCATGACAGAGTGGATAGACCTCTGACTTAGGACCACATGGGTTCAGGTCCTCCCTCTGACACACACTTTATGACCCTGGGCAAGACTCTTAACCTCTCAGTTTCCCCTAGGCAACTTTGTACGGCTCTAAGTTATACAACAGTTGCTGACCAGCATTGGTCAAGGGAGTCTCCTCGTTGGGAGCTGCCTAAATTGAAGAATCATAGATCTGAACTTCCAATTTCCTCCCCCCCACCAAAAAATGTATAAAATTCTACATAGTTGGGAAATATTTAAATGCTATACATTCAGCTTTTCTACATTTTCCGATGTCTTAAACTGACAACTAAAAACCTCGTGGTGTTGATGTCATCCAGTGATATCTGCCAGGTTCTCAGAATGTGCAAGGTGTGGAATAGAATAAAACATCATGGTCCCATATCAGAGGAGGGAAAGAAGCACTTCCTTATACTCCCCAGTGTAGTAAAGCAGATACTTGATTTTGTTTCCTTGCCTTCTGTCTTATTGTGGGGGTGACACAAGGTGTATTTATAAAGAAAAGGAGGACATGAGAGTAATCCAATGTCCAGCCATAAAATGTGTAGTCGTGTAGAGGGGTCTGTGTTTATTCTTGTGGTTTGTTTACTTTGAAGTCTTTTCACCTAGAGTAGAATAAACAGTCCATCTCTGCATTGGTTTTTCTTGGAAGTTGATCATTGCCATAGAAAAAAAAATTAGCTGTGTGATTTTTTTTTTCTATTGACAAATTGAATTGATTCTTATATTTGCTGTTCTTACCCTTTGCTGGCTAAAGCCTGCCTCACTGCTTTACACCTGCCCAGCAAGCCAAGGTGAGTGACATAAGTGACTGAATGAGGCTTTGCCACATTTATTTGTAATCGCGTTCCTCTTTTGAAAATTGTAGCTAATGTGTGACTAAAGCAGCAGGTTATTGTATACTCTTTTTGCCCTAACCTTTTTTTTCCCTGCTCCTTGATATTTTGATCAAGTCTTTTCGTGCACTGCAATGACTGAAGGTTTGTTGTTTTGTTTTGGTTTGGGTTTTTTTTTTCCTCCTGACTGGCCATACAAAACCATGAGAGCATGGAGGAGGTGCGCTTGGAGAATAGCTGTGGTTCTCTGTGGAGTTGTTGCCAAAATTCCTTTTTCTTCTGCCATTTTACTTCTATGGTTGTTGATTATTTGTCTGAATAAATCTGGCAGCTGTTTGCTATGTTTAATAGAGCAGAAAGGCTACTCTGAATAAAGCTATTTGAAAATTTGTTTATATGAAGTATTTGTAAATCCATGAAGGTCTCTTGGCATTTCTGTATTGCTCTTTCTGTCTTCCTGAATTCATTCTTTGATGCAGGACTTGATGCTGGCAAATTTACCACACGTTTAAGGAGCCTTTTCTATAGCATCTTTCTAGTTAGAGATTTCAGCTGTTTTACAACAGCCTTCGTATTAGAAGACTCAATTCTCAAGTTTACACATGTATTTGTTTGTTACACAACTCTAGGAACAGCTTAGCTTATTTCAGAAAAGAATTTCAGATTTGACTCTTAAGTGAAAATCTAAAATAAAAATAAATTTACTCAGATTTCATCAGTACAACATTCTCTAAGGTAAAATGCAAGTTGGCCTGAGACTTCAACATTTCATCGCATGCTAGGTTTACTTTCTCTTTCTTCTTTAAATGAAACTAATTTATGTACTTAGTATCTTTATTTCAAAAGTTTTTTTAAAGAATATTTTGTAACTGAATATTAAATGTTAACTGAATAATTAAATATTAACTGAACCTTAAATGTATTACTTATGATCCAGGTGGGAAAAATATAAATTAAAAAACCTAGGGGAAATGTTACTATTTTCATACCTTAAAGATGACTGTTCTTAAAGTAGCTCTAAAAATGAGTTTCTCATGAACCTCATTAAAAAATGTATATAAGATTAATTGAAAATATGTCAAAAGGACTGCCCAAGGCTATGTAAGGAAACACATTGTTTTGTCATCTTTTTCAAATCTTTCATTACTTGGTTTGGGGATTTTGGAATATGTGACTGAACATGCCTGTTTTATGAAGCTTGTTGTGGAAATATAGTATGATAGGTAGTTGTTTTATTTATTTATTTACTTTTAGTTTACAACATTCAGTTCCACAATCCCTTGAGTTCCAGATTTTCTACCCCTCCCTCTCCTTCCCCATGGCAGCATACAGTCAGATATAGGTTCTACAAATACCTTTGATAGGTAGTTGGTTTTGTTTTGTTTTTTTCTCATCCATTATCAAGTTCACCATACCATCCATGTTTCCAGTACTTCAACCAGAACATAATTCATTCACTCATGTTAGAGGCTTGGGCAGGTGCTGCATTAATGTTCTAACTCTGTGATGTGGTGCACCAGATGCTGTGAATGATTCAAAGTTCATTTTGTTAGTGTATACATCTGTGCATATCTATAGATACATATATCTATATGGCATATATATGTGTCTATATCCATACATATTTAATGTCTTGAAACGCCATTTCAAGCAGTCTATCCTGTCACCTGTTTTCCCTGTTTACTTTCTCTATATAAAATAAATTAGCTTTGTAAAGCTTTTGAAAAAATAATTTTAATTTTATTTCTTTTATTATTTGATGTGTATTAGTAGCAGTTAATTAACCCAGATTAATTGTTATTCATTGTTCTGACCAGAATTTTGATGAATTCCAGTGACTAATAATACAGCCTTAGAAACTGGGAATTTTCAATAATCTGCTATTAATTTTTTAAACACATTGCCTCATTGTTTTAAAACCTTCAGTATGTATGATTAAAATAACTTGATAAGATTTTAGAATCTCTCTTCCTAGGTGAAACTTTAATTGAAACCTTTGCAAAAATTCTCTTTCTAGTTAATTTGAAAACACCTGATATATTTTCATTTAGGAAATCCTGGGGCTTAAAAAAAACCTAGGATGTTTACTTAATTTTATTATGATTTATCCATCCGTCTTAGGTGTTCCTAGCCAGCAAGATGCTAATTCTTTAAATGGTCAGACATTTACTATTTTCTGGCCCTTAACTACCCCAAGCAATCATATTTGATGCCCCTTAATTAGAACACCTTTTTTTCTTTCCAGGTTCTTTTCCACCTCAGCAATCGAGACAATACATTTGCTTACCATGCTGCTCTCCTAAGTGTTCTTTTGCATGTAAATTAATCTTGATTCAGTTTACACTGTCATGCTGAGTGGTACAAATTGCCTATAACAATAAAACAGCATGAGTTAAAAATAAAGGAGGGGGGTAGGAAGGCAGATTGAATGTGTGCCTTACTTGATAGGATGTTACTTTGCTTTATGCCAATACATTAGCTGACGATAATGAATCTTCTGTTCTGAAAAGCATGGTTTAGTTGATTTTTTTAATTTTACTTCAATGGAGCAGTACCTTGTCTTTTATAGAACAAGTTAGACAAACCATTAATGACAAGAGTGTTAAGGTTAAATATGAAGCAATGCATTCACCTCTCTGAGTGCTATCCATCTTTCCATTTACAGGAGCTTGACAAAAGTACTGGCTTTGTACAACATTTCCTTTAATTACATGCTGCGGGAAACAGGCTTTTAACATAAACATAGTTGCATTCATTTATTCAGCAGTCGCTCTTCAATAGAGCTTAATGGAGAAGGTTTAAATCCTAAATGAGTACGCACATCTCTCAGCAGTGTTATGGCAGCCACTGTGCTTGACTTAAAAGCAACGTCTGACTGCTTGTGGAGGTTTTAAAGCTTTTGCCTAATGTTGAAGTTAAACAGTTGAAGACAGAACATACTGTTCTCAGAGTTTTGATAATGGTTAAAGCTTTTGCTCTAAGCTGGGTAGTTGTATTTGATGTTTTGCTGCATAAATCAGATTATGATGGTGGCCTTTTGTATCTTCCTACTGCTAATTACAGGAGTTTTGTTTCCTGTCCATTTTGGTATAAGTTTAACACAGATAAAATGCTCAGCCATAAAAATACAGAATTTTTAAGGAAAATGTTTCAAATCAAATTATCATTTCCATGAACATTGTACATTCCACTTAAATACAACTTTTCCAAAGTTTTGGCTTTTATGCAATGTTAAATTTGGGTCACAGGTTGATATGTGATACTTGCATTTTATTTTTAACCTAGGTACTAAATTATAGTAATATAGCAAGTATTTTGCATTATGCTGTGTTTGTTCACTAAATATTTTGATGTAAAATTTTTCTAAAATTGGGGGCATGCCTTGTGTTAACCTCATCTCCTTTTGTTCAATATTTTATTTACTTAGTTGCATTTCTAAAATTTAAAATAGTATTATTTGTTTCTCTAGAAACTGAGGTATTCCTTTATTTTCTGCTTATGATTTTTGCTCCCAGATTTGTAGCTGAAGTTCTGATTGTTTAATTATACTGCCATTATTTAGTCAGAGGCTATCATCAGGTGTAACTTGTCTGAAGGTTTTTTTTTGGTTTTTTTTTTACAAACCGGGTGGTAACTAAGTGAATCGTTTATAAAGGTAACTTTGTTCATTCTGAGTTCATGAGGAGAAATAGTCCTCAGATAATGGCTGCTCGTAATTCCAGAATCCGCTATGATTTGCCCTCAACTAACGTGTCTCAATAAAATATATTTGAATGAATATTTATAAGCTAAAAAGGGAAAAGCTTGTTTATGTAGTCTCAGATTAATTGATTATATTTTTAAAGGAACTGAAATTGAGATTTCATCTTTGTATTTCTGCCATTTTATTCTTTAGTACTCGAGCAAATCCATTAAGGGTGGTGGGGGGGGAATTGCTTTGACTGCATCAGGAAATAATATTTCCACACGTTTTTCCTGTAATGGGAATATGTAATTATTTAGAAATAGTAGCGGTTCATTTTTTAATTATTATGAATTTAACTTATAGCATACGTTCTGAGGGATTACTTTGTTAATAAAGGTAACTCCTTAAAAACACTGACTGGGAAGCATTGGTTTTTTTTCAAATGTGGTTTGCATAAAGATATGAGCTTATAATGGGTCTTCCTTTTAATATTACAGGAATGCTGACAGGAATGAATGAAACATCAACTACAATCATGGCTTCACCACAGAATTCTGCTCCCCCTGTGATACTTCAGAAGATTGTAAATGTAGCCAACCTAGGTATAGTCCCTTCTGGACAAGATAACATACATAGGTAATTTTTTCACTAACAAATGATGCGATAAAAATATATGATATACATAAATATAAAATCCTTGATTCATATTTGTCTTTTGAAAATGATATTCCCCAAGTATAGTTGTATGCCTCTTTTTTATGGTGGTACCTGTAGCACAAGTGATTAGATTTAACATATGACATCACAAAAATAATATTTTGCCCTCTTCACAAATGGAATGGGCTGCCCCTTACCAGAGGTCTCCAAGCAAAAACTGGATGACCCCTGATCCCAGTATATTATGAAGGGGGGTTCCAGATTAGATAGTTTGGTCTAGATAACCTCTGAGCTCCCTTCTTCTTCTGATTTTCTATGATTCTTTGACTTTAGAATTAGAATTGATAGCTTACCAGAAAACTGACCCAGATTGCCTATATAGTTGCATCTTAGTACATTGCTATTAGACATTACTGAAAGAGGTGAGCAGTATCTCACCCTCCATAATAATGATGCCATACATTTTAAGAAAAAAGAAAACCCCAAACGGGGTCATGAAGAGTTGGACACAACCCAGACAACTGAATGACAGCAACAAAAACATTTTTATGGGACTTGTAGCTGCTTCTCTATTATATATTGGCATTAAGAGTCCACTGAATTTAGTTTACGGTTGACTTAGTGAATGCATTTCCAGTAGGAACAGCCTTACAAAGCCTCGGGACTAGACATGTCATACATAAGGAGGAGGAGAGTGTAGACATGTTCGCCAGCCCCAACTCGGGCTTGTATTTCTTTATGACTCTGGTTTCTTTCTAGGCTACTTCAGGTTGAGACAGAGCCCAAAATGTGAACTCTTCTCAGACCTCAGAAACTTTCAAATGAATCATCCAAGGGACTATGGGTCAATATCAAGTAGTAGAAAGAGTACACGATTAGAAGCAAAGAGAGATGGGCCCAGCTTTTGTTTTTGTTCCTCCTTTTACCTCTGAAAGGTCACTGGCCTGGCAGTCAGGAGTCCCAAGTTTGGTTTCTTGCTCTGCCGCTAACTAGAATATAAAATCAACACAAAATTTTAAGGTAGAAAAGGAGTTAGTCTAATACCAACACCCCCATTTTACAGAGAAGAGACAGTGTGGTTTAATGAAAAAAGCTCTAACTCTAGACTGAGAGGACCTGACTTACTCCCTGTGCAATCATGGGCAAGTCACTCAACTTCTCTGGGACTCACTTCCCTCATCTGTAAAATAAGGTTGGACTGGATGACCTCTAAGTTTCTTGCCAATTCTAAATCCAGTGATCTGTGGAACTGAAATCTGTGACTAATTAGCAACAAAACCATAAACTCGCGTCCCAACTATAAAACTGTTTGGCAATTTGGCAAACTCACTCAATACCTCTAGCTAGGTTTCAGTTCCCTCTTTTATCAAATGAGGTTACCTGTCCTACCTGCTTCACAGGATTGCAAAATGGAAGAAAAATAGGAAAATACTATGGGAAGTTAAAAGTGCCATAATTCAGAAAGTGGTCTTATCATTACCATTATAGATATGCAATTCTGTCTGTCATATGGTTCAACAATGAGAATTAGATGAGCCTTTAAAACAATAGATAATTAATGCTTCTCAGAAGAGCCATAGATAAGTATTTTCTTCATTTGCAACTGCTCCATTCTTCCAAATATAGGAGAATGAAACAAGGGCAATAAGTTTTTTCCCCTGTTTTTAAGTGTTTGTTCCCTATTATTTCCAGCATCTGTAAAAGCAGATGTTATTATGTTTTGTTTGTGTGCCCCTATAAATACAAATAATATAAGATACTAGAATGCTAAAGCGTACCTTACCAGAACCAATTTTTTTATTTGCTTGGTAAAAATGAAATTCCATGCTGTCCTTGCTGAGGCCTTACACTGTTTGATCCCTGCTGGTTAGAGCCTGCAAAATAAGTAGTAGACATATTGCTATTTCTCTGTTACACATGAGGAACTAAAACTAGGGGAGGTTAAGGGACTTGCCCATGGTGACACAGCTGGTCGGTGGCAGAGATGCCAAGAGCTAAGTCGAGGGTTTCTGGTTTAATCCTATTGAGGAACAATCAAAAAGCCAGCTGTAAAATCCCCCAGTTTAGCTGTTATTTGGCATGACTAGTGGCATGAACCTTAGTGACTCTATTACAGCAAAGTGCAAATGATAACAGTTGACTAATTCATCCAAACTAATGGAAGAGATATGCATAGCTAATACAAAACAATACTAATCTAAGAATGATTTCTGTTTGATTTTAGAATGTGATCATAAACATGCACCCAAATAATCTTTATACTCCTACACTAAGAACAGTTATAATGCAGACCCCATCATCAGTGCCCAGCACGTGGCTGTCCATAGTATCAAGAGACAAACCTCCCAGAAGGATAACAGATAGTCAGACAGGTAGTCAGAAACTAACTGTGTGAATCTTAAGTTGCCTTTCTGTTCCTAATATTTACATTTTGCTTTTAACTTACAAAGTATATCTATAATACTTAGATCGAAGGAGCTTCATAATGAGAAAGAATAAACTGGATGAATACAGAGTCCTTCATGTATTAATCCCACAAAGACTTTAGAGAGGACTGTTTTCCTTACATGATTTGTTTTCCTCTTCTATATCAAAAGCACTATAAGATTAGAATAAAATGGGCATAAATGTTATTCTTCATTTCAAGTTAAGACAACTATTTACATTAATAACTAACAGAAACTATTATTTGTCTCTTCATTGTGTATGTGTGCATGTGAAAAGCATGTAATACTTTGTATTACATTTCCATATTGGACTGAGTTTAGTGTTGTGAGTTTGTATTGTACTTAACCTAATGTTAAAATACAGATTCCTCTGAGTTCTTTTGCAGCATGCTTTCAGAATGGCCTATCAATAAGTGTTACTTTATTTTTACTAATAGCTCTTACTTGCCAAAGGAATTGTCCAGTATCACATGGTCAAATATGTGTCTCCCTGATGTTGAGGCTGATGTACTATCTGCTACATCCAGCTAGCTCTCCAAGATTAGAAATTTAAAACTCTAAATTGGGAGGTGGTGTTAACCGGCACTAATAGAAAGATTTCTCTTAACCAGGAATTCCCAATACCAGTGAAATCACAGGTTCCTCCCCTCCCGGAGAAGGGAAAATTCTACAGCACCTTTACAAAATGGTTTTGCTGAACGGAGAAAAAAAAAGCAGTTAAATGTAAATGATTTCTACACATTATTTTAAAAAGCAGTAATAGATCCTATAGAGTCACTCATTAAAGGCGCAGATGAATTGAAAAAATTATTTTGGCTATGCAGTTGGTACTTACTTAATATAATAAATAATAATAATAATAAAAGTAACAAACTCACATTTATGTAGCATTTTTAAGATTACAGAAAGATGTTCAGACATCTTCTTTAATCCTCACAACAGGGAGATTCTCTTATTATCTTCATTTCACAGATGAGAAAACTAAAGTTGAGGGAAGTTAAGTTATTTGCTCAGGAACACACAGCTAGTGTCTGAGGCCAGACTTGAATCTCATCTTAGCCACCAAATTCCTTTTCGTTAGGGCATTAAGAGTAGTCTTTTGTAAAGGAAAATTACATAACAAAGGCAGTTTTATGAAGTGTTCAACATGAAAACTTTATTTGTTTTTTGGGGGGGGAATTCCCTGATGGTTATATATTTTGACTTCTTAATGGACGCTTTAACAATATTAATAATAATAATATCTGAGTGTGAGAGGCAGTATAGTGTGATGGACAGAGAATCAGCTTTGGAGTCAGGAAGACCTGCCTTGGACACATACTGGTTTTGTGACCCTGGATGAGTCACATAATCACTTGGGTCCCATGCAACTCTCTTAAGACTCTCTGTGGCCAAGCAAATGTTAACCTAAATGGGTACAGGGAATTTCCTCATCTAGAGATTCCTGTGACATTGAGCTTATTGGTCCAGTCTACAATCCACATATGCATATGCATATCCCACACCCATCTATAGACATTATAGAAGAAAATTATATAAGTCATTATAGTCATTATAGAAGAAAATTCCTGTTGCTTGCTGTTGGAATGTAGAGCATTGGAATAAATTGTTTGAGAATAGCATGAAATACAAACCAAATAACATTATAGTCTGGTGCTTTTCAAATTCTTGATGGATTTTGCATTAAGTATCAAATGAATTCTTACTTAAAAGAGTGAATTAGAAAATGATCCATTTTTCCTATCATGTAGAAAAAATGTCAAGATAGGAAGTTGAAGTTTTAATTAAGAAGTTGATCAGGACTAAATATAAAATGAAATTCCATAGCACCTTACAAAATGGTTTTGCTGAGAGGAGAAAAAAAAGCAGTTAAATGTATATGGCTTCTGCACTTTATTTTAAAAAGCAGCAATAGGTCCTATATAGTCACTCATTAAAGGCACAGATCAGTTGAAAAAATTATTTTGGCTATGAAATCGGTACTTATTTAATATAATTCTTCTGCCATGATATTTAGTTTTACTTTTAAAAGTAAGTGGTAGCATCAGAGAGTCCATGAGAATATTGTGCTTTGAAAATCTGTCTCTCAGAAATTCTGCTATTAAAATACAGTAAAGACTATTATTAGTAAAAGGCAGTGTGTTTTTCCCACAATATAGATAACTCGGTTATTAAAGGGGAAATCGGGAAAACATGGACATCAAAAGCCTCCTCATTAAAAAGCTTTTATTAAGCGCTTTGCTGTGGTAGTGCCATACAAAGAGAGTATCCAGACATCCTCAGCCCTTTATAAGCTTATAATCTAAGGCAGGCAACACTAACACAGACAAACTGACAGAAATAAATAAAGAGTATGCAGAATATGGAATAGATTGTTCTGTCAGGTTCTGGTTATGTTTTTTAGAGGTTAATAGGAAATGAATTTTTAACTTTTATTGTTTGGGGTTTTGTTTTGGGGAAAAGCTGGGGAGGGGAGCACCAAAAAAGTGTTGATAATAGGGAGTATCTTTTGTGAAGTGACTTTTTGTGTCCATATTTGTGTGTGTGTGGATTTTTTTTTAAAGGTTAAATTCATTTTAGGAAAAGATCGATGAATTGCTACAGGGACTCTATGTCCAAGCAGTTGATGAGTCTAGAAGGGATAGAGAGAGGAAAGAGCTGAGATTTCAAAAAATTCAAAATCCCCTTATTGCTTATTTCAACTTCCTTTCTATCCTGTCTTTTACTCAAATTGTTAATTAGTAGCAAAATGAACTGGTTGGAGATTCATCTTTTGTTTAGTTAGCTTCTTCTCTGGTAAAGGTGTTAATGAGTAATGAAATGGCCAAAAGAAGACAAATAATCTACAGACTACGTAAAACCTTGAATAATAAAAACAAAAGATCACTAGTACAGACCCGTTTTTTTCCCTTTTATGTATTCATAAATTTTTTTGGAGGTGGTGTGTTAGGGAATGCAGTAGATAAAAACTGTTTCAACTTTTTCAGTTTTGACTCCATAATAGCTAAGTGCTCAAATAAGATAATGTTATTGTTAATTGTAGCAGCACATTGGGGGCAGCTAGGTGGCACAGTGAGTAGAGTGCCGGCCCTGGAGTCAGAAAGGACCTGAGTTCGGATTCGACCTCAGACACTTAACGTACACACAAACAAAAACCTAGCCCTGTGACCTTGGGCAAGTTACTTAATTCCAATTGCCCTGCCCAAAAAAAAAAAAAAGAAAGAAAGAAATTGTAGCAGCACATTGCAGCTTTATCCTTCCATAGAGTTTGATTCAAATAATCTGTAGTCATATATAGCAAAAAAATTTAGTCTTTGAGTTGTCTAAACTAGGAGAGTCAAACATGCAGCCCACACATGTGTTCCACTACACCTTCAAATTAGGTGGAACCAGATTAAAATGTGATTGGTAAATATTTAACATGACAAATAATGTAAAACAACATAGATAATGTTAATGTATGGTTTTCTAAGTCAGTATGCTCCCACAGGGATTCTGATGTATAGTTTGGTAGCCCCTTGATATCACTAGTCTAAACCAATTCAAGTTCTTACTCAACTAGAGAGAATACCAAGGATCACATTCAGTAGCATACAAGTTTTGTTGATAAGAACTGCTGATTATTTGTGCTGCTACCTATGATAATTGGTTATGCCCTTTCATGAGCAATAAGTTAACCTTTCAAAAAAAAGTTTCTTGAGTGAAAACCTTTGTTCTGCCCTGATTTCATGTTACTTCTTAGTTTATTGAGTTAACACTACAGAAAAACTTGCATTATTGCTTTTAATCCGTACTTTATATTCATTTTATACTCTTGATTTGGTCTTGTTCTCCCTCCTGTTAATTACAGATATTTGTTGTGATTGTGCAACAGAAGCAATATTCTTAATTTGTGGGTAAATATAATGTTAGTGAAATAGGTTTGTTATTACCACCCTGGTCATTAGCTATTAGGGGAAAGCCAAGTGCTGTAAATGGAACAGTGTATCCATGGCAACATGCAGTCCAACTTTTAACACATTAAAAAAGGCATTTTGGTATTTTTCCCCCAGACTTAGAATAGCAGCAGTGACAGTGACTTTTGGTCAGGTAGTCTTCAAAATGAGCATGGTTAGTTTCCAACGATTAGAGTCTAACCTGCCAATTTGTATAGCTATTAATTGCCACAAAATATTATTTCTGGTGGCCTTTATGGAGTGCACTTCCTGTATACAACATTTAGTTATTTTTTATCTTAAAAGAACTATGTCATTCAACTCACTGTATTGTTCTGCTAACCCAGCCCCAATTAGCCCAGGATTGTATATAGTTTATTTCTCATACCTTCTGAATATGTAAAACCTCAATAATATTTGAAGTAACCGTCATGATATATTTTTTGTCCATCACTAATGTTTGGTGTCTCAGTATCCTAACTTCGTGAGTACTAGCATCAGTCTTACTTC
The DNA here is from genome assembly GCA_011680675.1 of Gymnobelideus leadbeateri. Lineage (NCBI taxonomy): Eukaryota > Metazoa > Chordata > Mammalia > Diprotodontia > Petauridae > Gymnobelideus > Gymnobelideus leadbeateri. The sequence continues at coordinate 2,599,820 of WOXC01004838.1, read as the reverse complement.
ATCTTGCAGGAAGCTATCCTAATTTTTAGAGTTGTGTATGTGAGTGGGGGTCCGCCCCCAAAAAATCTTAATTGATTTTGATTCTGGAATAGGATTAAAGGTTTTTAGAACCTGTTTAAACTTGAAGTTAATCAGAATCGATGGTTCTTTCACAAGGTGGTTATTGTCCACTAGAGGACAGCACTGCTTTTGTATCTGACTGCTTTGAGCTACAATACATAGGCATCATTTTCTTTGAAAAATAAAGCAGGGACCTCACAGTTAATTGTTGACCAGAAGGAATTATTGGAAATTTGCAAAGCTAACCAAATCAGAAAGATGACTTTAAGTTTAAAACATTCTTAATTTTGCCATTTGTGAGGCATATGTGACTACTGAAATTTATGAATAGGACTATTTTCTGTTAAAATAACAAAGTGTATCCTTGTTGTTGTTTTTCTGCTATATTCACTACTTTTTTAAAAAAAGAATCTAAGCAGGAGATAGTGGCTTAAGAATTATGTTTTAAGGCATCGATGAGGGGAGGTTTTAATCCTTTTGTTTTTAAATATCTTTCCCTTCCTCCCACTGGGTCAGGGTGGAGGCAGGAAGAGATAGGAGGATTTTTTCTTCTTCCCATCCTCTGAGTTTGGGAAATAAATTGAGTTTGCTGTGTAGAAGAAAGAGAATGTGTCATTGAATAAAAACTAGTTGGTTTAGAGTATGGAATATATTAGTATCTCTAAAAACCAGAGTAGAGAATAGCCAGAACTAAATAGTGTTGGGGATAGATTATTTTTGTCTAACTGGTAGTATTACATCTTGGTATTGAATTAATTTTGGAAATTAAAAAAAGGGAAGATGTTGACATTTATGAATTTGAACTAAATTTAAACTTTTCTCTCAGCATTAATTAAGTACCCCAAGATTGTCTCTCAAAATGTAATTGTCTCTCAAAACTTTTTAAAAATTGAAGTTTATAGATTTTTCTCCTGGTTCAAAGTATTTTTGTATCATTGCTGTGATGTGCTAAATCAAATTAATAAGATAGTAACAATTTTAAAATCTTTGTTTCATTTCAGCTTTTTGGAAAATATTGTCCCATAGCGATTCACTCTGGTATTTGGAAGTAGGAAACTAATTCAAACCAGGATTTCTTACATACAAGCATTGTGCAACTTCATTACACATTTGTCAACTTTGGACTAATTATTTTTGTACAGCGAGGGCAGGGCATTGCATCTTGTGATCGTCTTTCTTACTAATAGGATTCTGTCTGCTTCAGCAGGCAGTAATTGAAGGCTTCATGTACAGGGTAGGGAAAAAAAGTTTTAGCCTGAGTGGGCCATTGTCACAGCTTCTGGTAACCAGTAGAACAGAAAACAGGAGAAAATTGAACTCAGAATAGAAAAATCAGGGACCAGGAAGGCTACCCAATAGAAGTAAAAGCATGTCTTAGAGCTGTTTGCATTAACTCTAGCAAATCTTGTTATGTGTTTTGGGGTTTGGTTTTGTTTTTTAATTTTGTTTTTGAATACCCTGGAAAATTCATGCAGCTCTTGAGATAAACATCATTTTAAAGATGATTTTAATATAAATATCTTAATTGTTTACATTTAGATACAAGGTTATTTTTGTTCACTGAAACTAAGGGGACTTGGAGTCCCCAGACAACTTCTCACAAATTCAGAGAAAATATATTTAAATGAATGAATATGTTTTAGATGCTATTGATAATCTTGTTTATTATTATTTGACTGGTTTTTATTGCCTTAATTATCATTAGTTAAGATAGAAGAACTCTTCAGGAAATTGGAACACATATTATTTGGAGTTTAATAGCCAACTTATTTTCTTTTGTTTTTAAAATCCTAGTAATGTTTTATATGTTCCAAAGCATTAAATGCCAGCAGCTTAGTATCACATCTGTGGACATCCATTTGGCAAGATGAAATACAAACATACCCTTGCTGCTGATGACTTGCGTGATCTTCTGGATCTCAGTTTTTTAATCTATATTATTATAAAAGAGTAGTTGGAATGATCTCCAAGTTTCCTAAGAGCTAAAATTCTGGTTTTCATTGGGTAATACTAAGCAACTAGTACTTGGTAGAGAATAAATTGAAAAATTGTGAAAAATACCTCTTAATAAGATAGAACCCATCTTAAATAGACAATACATTTTTAACTGTCAGCCCACTTATTTGTTCTCATTTACTCTGTTACTGTTTTTTGAGGTTGGTTGGTCTCTTGGTAGACCCCCCCCTGTATCACAAGAACCCCATTACAAAAGCTCAGCATTGCACATCCACTGAGATCTCATTTGAAAGAATGTGTGCTTTTCTTTATATAAAGAAAGAAAAAGTTCAGTAGAAAAAGGGTCAAATTGAGAGCTGGAAATTTGTTTGTATTCTTTACAAAGAAAATCTCTCCATAAAGGTTTTTGAAGATGGTGACAGTTACCAAAGAAGAAAATTAGTTGATGTGATTAAAGACAAAGTACATGTTCAGTCAGCATGAGAAGCAAAACAATGTTGACCCAACATGGAGTCAAACACCTTCCAGGCCAAAAAAAAAGTAACAGTTTAGTAAGTTTTAAGCCAAGTACAACCTAAATGTTCTAATGATGTCAACTATTATTTTCTGTAGCTATGTAATTGGCACCAGTGGTCTTCCTGATCATTAATCTTACATCTAAAAATTAGTTACTTTGTCTTGTATGAACTTATTTAGAAATGCTTCTAAAATGATCACCTTGTAACAGTAGGTTGGGACTGTGGTCTGGCTTATGGTTCCCTGACATATTAATGTGGGGGAGGGGTGGTGGCACACACATTTTGCTTTCCACAATCCAAAACAAACCACGCTGTGATCACACTGTGTTCCAATTAAATACATCTTTTTTGAACTGTGAAATGAGAATGTCAGAACATCTGATCTTCTGGTCTTCTTTAAAGCAGTGCTTCCAGCACTGGTGCCCACCAGAACACAGACGTTAAAAACGCAGTTGCTTTTATACTAGCTAACAGCTCTTACTGGAATGATTTGTTTAGCATGTTTCCACTACAGAGCAAATGCATACCTCCTCTCTTTCATGTCCTTATTTGTTAGAGCATTTTGAGAATTTGGTATTAATAAAATGTAAAGAACATGTACAAGAAACTAATTTTAATCTGCATAAACATACTGACACTAAAATTGACACATGTCTCTGATGAATTTTGCATTATCATAACATTGGCTCTCTACCACTTTAAGTTTTTAATAGAAAAGAAGTAAAAACGTGCCTTGGGGCTATGCAGCACTAAAACTGAAAACTACAGGCTTTTGTGTTCCTATTCAGACATAATCTGTTTCTCTGTGGTCCCATGACACAAGTGTTAAGTAAATAAAGGGACTAATAAGACTATTGTTTACATAATTATAAACCTGTCAGAATCAACTGGAGAAATAAGGAGCTTTACATTATGGATGGAATGACCAAGATTATAGACAAAAGTAACTGTAATAAACAGGATGCTCAAGTGATTAGCTAGCCTCTGGTAACCTGACATGACACAAACGTGATTTTCCTAGGAGGCAGAAATACCTCAGAATTTTGGACAAAAGAAATCCCACGGGCCTGTAATAAGCCTGGTATAAAAAAAGGTTATTTAAGAGGTGTGGACCCTCAGAATGGAAATTGAGCACACATTGCCTATTCTCTGGAGACCAAGAGTCTGACAAAAAGCAAGTTGATGTGGAATAGAGCTTCATAATTATATACATATATATGATGTATTTTATACACTATTACATATTTTTCTGCCCTTCAGATGATAACTTGAAGAGTAACTTCCCTTAGTAGGAAAAACTTTGTTCTTTTTAATGTCCTTTACAAATGCCCAGTGTGTTTTAGTGTATAAGGAAATGTTTTCAATTCATATGACAGATAAATGGTTAAAGATTGGTTTTTTCACACTTTCTCAATAACCCATTATTAGCTAGCATTTAAAAACATAATTTAAAAGACTGTTGATAATATTTTCAGCTTAGCAAAATTAGCATATTTGTTTTCCTTTTGCTGTGTTATTCTAATTATTGTTGGGAAAATGTTTTTTTGTGATTCTGTTTGGGGCCAAAAATGGCCTGTTAACTTTCTCCAAATAATGAATGTAGCATGTTACGAGATTTTGATGTGATTTTTAAAAAATCAAAAAGAAATTACTTCTCATTTAAAAAGAATCTGCTTCCTGCTTAAGTGGCTAATATTTTAATTAAGTCTGGAGTGAAGTTTTTTTGAGTGTCTCCTGATAAACTCCCTCTTTTATGTTGATGGTAATTAAACAGATCCCTGAGGACCACAGTAGGCACTGTGCAAGGCCCATGCTAATTGTCAGACATGAGACACTGACCAGTTGGTTTGCTCCTGAATAGCCCACAGCATGCTATCAGCCCAGCAGTTGTATTTTTATGTATTGTGAGCTGTTGTCAGGGCTAACTGGGTCCTATTGTGGCTGAAGATGTTGCGCAAATTGAGGCAGATGGCTCTGATTCAGACACGTGTCATTCAGAAAGGGGAAAGGGGATTGGCCCTGAAAAGTGGGGTCACAGCAGGTCACAGACCTGCTCTACACTTGTTAGTGTTTTCAAAAGCTCATGCGCAGCAACTTTGTTGTGCTCTAGTTTGTATGCTTTCCCCCCTCCCCCCCCAAAAAGTGTGGTTCGTTCCTTATGGGACATGGAGGTCTAGGTGGCTGCCATCCTCTTCTTTCCTGTCTCTGGGGCTTGGCTGTGCATGCAGAATGAATTAGCAGGATTGACAGAAGTTCATTGTGTTCAAAATGGCTTTTCAGTCAATTGCAGTGCTTAAAAGGCTAGTTTTGCTTTTAATTCCATGTAATTAGTAGGTTCTTCGTGTCTTGGAATGTAGTAATAGAGCATTAGTCCTTAAGTTTCCTCTCTCATATTCAAAAGGAAAAAAGGGGGGATCTAATGTTCTGAAAGTACAACAAAAGGAAGTAAGTACTTCATTGATTATTTTCACTTGATTCCATTTCAAGTCATCATCACTAGAGATTGAATCTTTCAACTTGACTCATTGGTAGAAATAAGAACATTTTCTAAGGAAACATTTTCACTGTATGTAGAGGAGAAGGGTTTTTTCCTTCTCTACATACCCTCCCAGCCGCTTCCATAAACAGTTTTCATTTAAAATACTTAGACTTTTAAAATTCAAACTCTTGGAAAGATGTCTTTGTGAACAGAAAATAACATAGAGAGGGAAAATAGGATGTTGTACTTTAAGTGACTGTATCCAAGGCAATATATTAAATATCAAGTGAATTATTATACTTTAAAATTACCCCCAACTACCTTACTTTATAAATGAGGGACTATTGACATGCAGATTCACATTTAAATCTCTAAATTAAAGAGTCTTCACTTTCATGTGCACTTGACAAACTCTCAAATTGCAGACTTTATGGTCAGGATGTTGTACAGCTTATTAATTTCCTGAAGAATACTTGGGTTTGGGTTTTCTGGGAGTAGGGATCCTGTTCTTAGATTATTTCATTTGGGGGAAAAAAGTTCCGTTAAACTCATTTGACTTTAGGAACAATATGCTGTCTTCTTCCTCATCATGAAGATCTCTTCACTTTTTTTCCTCCAGATTCGCAGCTAAAACTGTGCACAGTGGGTCACTGATGCTAGTCACAGTGGAGCTGAAGGAAGGCTCTACAGCACAGCTCATCATAAACACTGAGAAAACCGTGATTGGTTCTATTCTGCTGCGGGAGCTGAAGCCTGTCCTGTCCCAGGGGTAACCTGCTTACATCTGGACCTCAGAATCTGGCACACAACAAAAGTGCCTGGCATCCACTACTGCTGCCTTTCATTTATAATAATAGCCCTTCCATCTGGCAGTGGGGAAAGAATACACTCTTGACATTCTTGTCTCCTGCTTTAGAATGCTAGTGTGTATCTATCATGTATGCAGCGCTTGCCCCCCCCCTTTTTTTCGGTTTGCTAACCAAAGAACATATATTTTACTGTCAGTTATCTAAACTCTTGAATCCATGTGCCATATATTCTCCCCTGACACTTATACCCTTTTCCTTGACTTTTCCAGTTCTGACGAATTAATGTTGAATAATTAAAGTTCATTGGAAATCAGTTTGCCTTCACCAATAAGCAAATTTTTAAGAGGAGAATCTAGCTGATCTCCCAGCTAGGCATAGGATAGTGAAGATGTCTGAAATTAAGCAAGAGAACAATGGAATATTTGCAAAATACTGCTGTTCAATGAATCTCTATGTTGTAATAATTTGCTGACAACTGCTGTCATCAGATTTTCTGAATGATAAAGAATAAACAGAATAGCATATAAATAGTGTCTTTGCTTTTTTACTTGGTAACCAATCACCACCTATTTTGGAGTCCATTGATTCTAAAACTGTTCAGTAAGCAAGGGAGTCACCAGGATTTTGTTACTAAAACAAAACATTTTCCATCCCTTGGTCAGTGTCAAAAAGAAAATAATTGGTAAATATTTTTTCAAAAACTTTGTATTGCTGAACAAAAGCCATCCTTCCAGAACAGTCAACCCACAGAATAACAGTTCATGAGATTTGATTACAAGGTCTGTTATTACTGCTGAGTAAACTCTTTAAATTGTACTTCAGATTGTTATACTGATCTTTGATGGTCCAGTAGGCCCAGCATCAGAGAACTGAAATTCTTTAATATGAAGCTTATAGAAAAAGGACTCGGGGTGGCTAGGTGGCGCAGTGAGTAAGAGTGCCGGCCTCGGAGTTGGGATGACCCGAGATCAAATCCAGCCTCAGAAAATGAGCACCCACACATAAATAATGACTAGCCGTGTAACCTTGAGCAAATTACTTAACCCCAATTGCTTTAAAAAAAAAAAAGAAAAAGGACTCATATGAACATGGATTTCAGAAATAACATCAAAGTTAAACTATATGAAAAACATATCAAGTGGTGAGAAATTTAAGACTTTTGAAAATTTTCAGATTTATATTTGCAAAATCTCAGCTTGCAGTTTTTAAATTAAAATTATTCTCCAATTTGAAAGTCTTTCTAAACCCTTTTCTCAGTGAGTGCTCCAATTGCAAATTAGTTATATTGTAATTTGTTTACCACAGTTTGTGCTAGTATTTTACTGTTCTCCAATCTTTGCCCCACTGTACAATCTTCCCCACCCCCATCAAAAAAAAAAAAAAAAAGGAAACAACCTTTTGGTAGAGAATTGAATGAATACTGGAGAGAAAGGGAAGAGGAAGAAAGAATTTTAATTGAAGGTCATTGGAACATATAGTTTGAGAGAAGTTGAACAGGGTGGGAAATTCTTAAATGTTCAGATTCATGTACTGCAGAGAAGTCTAAGGAAAGAGAGCTATGGTTATCTGATTTGCAGGCCATCCCTTACTCTACAGTACTATGTTTTCTCTTAAGTGATACCCTCAAGTACCAATTTGATTATACTAAATCTGGCATTTCCATTATTACTCCTATTTTCCACAGTTTTGTCATTTTGGATTTTTTAGTTATTATTTAATTTACAACATCACAGTTGAAAAGTAATGCACAATTTGACAAACCAAAAGCACTTGGCTATAATTTTCAAATTTTAAGGAATCTTATCTCTAAAAATAGGACCTACAAGATTATTTTTTTCTATCTTTTGAAAGAACTACAGGAGTTTTAGTGAGACCTCAGTTTTTAATGAGAAAAGTATAATAATTGTGACTGCTTATTTTTGGATTCAAAGTCTATATTTAACTGATACTCTTACAGGTTTCCATTAGACACTTTTAACACTGGTAGCATAATATGATTGAGACTTTTTTTTTATATACATGATATCTGAAGGTGTCCAACAGATTTTTTTTTAAGAAAAGTGATTCAGAATTCTTTGCCAAAAATTCATTTGATTTTATCATATTCCTGTGATTATCTTTAAATTATTCCATAGAGTTCAGTTAACCAAAGTCAAAATCCTAATTCTAGCTATATTTTTCTACTTTAATGGTCACTTAATGGGACATTTTATATACACCAGTTTTGAAGAACTAGGATGGTATTTTCTACCTCATATTATAGTATAAAAATAAGGCTTTTCTCTCTTTTGATTTGAAAAATAATTTTATAAGATTGAAGAGAACCCCAAAATGATCATATTAAGCAAAAATACTATGTATACTACCTTTGGCTATTCCTATTTATACATATTTTAATAAAAAGAGTTTGGGGTGTGTGTGTGTGTGTGTGTGTTAAGCTTTTAAAGGCTTTTGACCTCAGAATCTATGTTTATGAATTTGAATGTTAGAGAAGTGAATGAAAATAAGCCATTAAACTAATTACTAAGGTTGGTTAAATAAGATAATTGGAAGATATTTTTTTAAATGTGTCCATATCCCCTCTTTTTTTCTCATCAACTGTTGTTTTTGTTCCTCATCAGCCATTGCTATCATGGAGGTCTCATATGAAGAAATCTAATAGCTTATTTACCTGTTTTGTCATAAAGGAAGTGAGGAGGAGGAGGGAGTCAGGCCTATCCTAGAATGTATCTCACAGAATCTCAGTGTTGGAAGGGACCTTAGTGTCCATCAAGTTCAATCCATACCAGAACAAGAATTCAATCTATATCACATTTTACAAGTGATCATCTACATTTTGCTTAAAGACATAAGTGAAGGAGAACCCAGTACTTCCCAGAGTGACCCATTCCACTTTTGGATAACTGATCACTAGGAAGTTCCTCCCTACATCCTGTCTAAAGTCACCTTTATGAAGGTTCAACCATTACTCTTAGTTGAATTTCCATGGCAATTTAAGCTTGGGCTCTGCTGGCACAGACTTTGGGAACACTTAAGGTCAACTGCCTTTCATATGCATAATTCATTTACAACTTTTTGTTAACTACTGAGTCCATGCTTGAAGCCCTCCTATCATGATAGATTAGCTTAGGCAGTTTGAAGACGTATATCACCATGTTGGCTGAACAGGATACATCTTTTGGCCAAAACAACTATTGAAGTCCATCCAATAAATCATTGAGTTGAGCCAGTGAAAGGAGTATTCCTAACACAAGAAATGGTAATATCCTTGGAGTATCTTAGAATATCAGATGAATGGGACTTTAGTACTCCTGAGCAAACAGCATGTGTAAAGCTAAATGTTCTTATAATGTGCAATTTGATTCATCAGTAACCTATATGAATGGCTGCATGGCATCACAAGTCTCCATCTTTGTAGAAGGAAGTAACAGAAAATTGAAGTGTGACAGGAATTAATCTGTGGGTTATTTGTTGCAGTCTATGGACAAGTCCTTTTATTGAGGTTATGGAGAATATGAATTTTAAGAAATATACACTCTCAGCAACATAAAGATTTCTCTTAATTTTTAAACACCAAATTGAAAATAAATTATATGTGTGGAAGGCAGCTGCATGCTACTTTTTCCTGTTTCCCACCGCCTAACCCAGAGCTACTTCCTTCAAGAACAGCAGTCAAACTCTTAGACAGAGAAAGAGACTATCTGATCAAGTTTCTTCCTAAGAGCTTCTTTCTTCCTGAGGAGTTTCATCCAACCTGCATGCTCCTACCTTTTGCCATTCAATGATCTTTTATATCCATCTCTGACCATCTTCTTTTTCTCATGTATCTAGCCTCCTTAATCCCATTCCTTCTTTCTCTGCTGTTTCCTAAGGATCTATTATCTATTTCTAGAAGATCTCTTTCTAGCTCGTCTTCTCTCCCTCTCTTTATTCCACTTATAAGACACACACAATCAAGATTCAATTCTCTTTTTGTCTCCCATGTACCCAATAGTGCTCTCCACGTGACCCAAGAGTGGTGATTTTAGTCAGTAGGGATATTCTTTCTAGCAATGGTACCCATCCTCTGAAGGTTCCTATAAGCAGAGAAAGTTAACCCTGTTGTCCACCTGGTGATGAGGCACGGAGAATTCAACCAGGTTGTGCTTTGCATGACACATGAAGATCACTCTCAAGCAACTTACCTTTCTAGCTTTGTAGAATCCTCCACTGACACAGCCTTTGAAAACTCAGTTACCTCCATGCCACAATGAAACACTGGAGTAGGATTGTAAGGGAGGTTCTACATAGGTATGTTGCTTAATATTTGTCCTAATGGTTATTGAATGGAGTCAGAATCAGTTATAAGCATTTGTTAGGTGCCCATTATGTGCCAAGCACTGTACTAAGAACTGAGGATAGAAAAGTCTCAAGGAACTTACAAAAAACAACTTACAACTTACAAGGAACGATCTAGGCATAATCAAAAACTAGTATTAGAACCAATCCCCTATTCTAGAAGCTTCACTATCTCCCTATTACTACTTAGATAAAATATTTCACTGACATTTAAAGCCCCTTACAATCCAGCTTTAGGCATCTTTCAAATGAAGAAATTCAAGCTGTCAACAATCATTTAAAAACCCAAATATTTTAAAATTACTAATAATTAGAGAAATATCCATTAAATCAACTTTGAGGTTTCAGCTGGCAGACTGACAAAAATGAGAGAAGAGGAAAATGACAAGTACTGGAAGAAAAATAGATTAGTGAACTCTGAATATGGATTAGAGCTATGGATCAGTACAGCCCTTCTAAAAAATGATTTGGAACTATGCCCAGGAAGTTATCAGACTGCATGCCCTGTGACCCACTATGCCACTACTAGACCCATGCCTCAAAAATATCAAAGAAAGGGAATAGATTTCTATGTACAAAAATTTTTATAGTAACTCTTGGAAATTAATTCCTAATTCCTATTGAGGAATGGTTAAATAAATTGAGGTATGTTAACATTATGAAATGTCATTGGGTCTTGAAGTATGGAATGGTTTCAAAAGGAAAGTGGGAAGACCTACCTTTTTTGAACTGAATCAGAAAGAAGTGAGCAGAACTAGAAGAACAATTTAATACAATTATAACAGAAAAATATGTGAAAGGATTCTTGGCACATTGAGAAACCACAGGTTTATGGGTTCTTTTTTTAAGAATGGTTGATATGGTTTACAAGAAGAAGAATGAAATCAAACATGTCACCTCCTTAGAGGGGATGAGCTTAAGGTGCAAAAAGAGACACATTTTTTGACAGGACTGATAGGGGAATTTGTTTTGCCAAACTATGTAGATATATGTTAAGGAATTTTTTTAAAATATGTTTAATTTTTAAATTTCCCAGAGGTGGGGAAGAAGGAAAAAGAATAGTGGGGAGGATAGATTATTTTTTTAAGATACTTGTTACTTGGGGGCAGCTAGGTGGCACAGTGAATAGAGCACTGGCCCTGGGGTCAGGAGGACCTGAGTTCAAATATGGTCTCAGATACTTAACACTAGCCATGTGACCTTGGGCAAGTCACAACCACAAGTGCCCAACCTTCGCCCCTCCAAAAAGCAAAAAAAAAAAAAAAAAAAAAAGTTACTTGAAAAAAAAACTGACTCCAACTTCTGCTTCCATACTGATTGATTACACAGCCCTCTTCAAGCACTATCTCTAGCCAAACTGCCTTATTTCATGTTTTCCATATACAATGTATTGTTTATTCTATCTCTTACATCATTTTATCCCTGCGTGAACTGTCCTCTGATCCCTGGAATGCTCTCTCTCTTCACCTATGTTCTGTGGATCCCATTTTTCCTTTCAAGTCTCAACTTGTATACCATCTCCTTCCAGAGGTCTTTCCTGTTTATCCCATCAGTTTGTGACCTATCCCTTCCCTTTTTATTTATATCCTATATTTACTAATCTGTGAACAGATATTCTCTCTCGCTTCCCCCCGTACTTCTGCCTTACTTGTTTAGTATACTATGCCTAGCATAGGGTCTAATGTACAGTAGATGGTGCTTTTAAAATGCTGGTTGATCCATTCCAAGTTAATTACACTTTTGCACAGCTAATATTATTGCAACAGTCTATTCAGTCACAAAGAAATTTGTCATCTATATCCTAGAAGGAGGTACCAATGCCCATGAAATTAACAGATCTTTGAAGTATTAAAGTAGATATTATAACAGTAATCTTTCTATTATCTTTTTGTGTATGCTTGATTCTGATTTAGAAACCTAATCACCATTGATAACATTCTTTATATAGGAAAATGCATTCAAGATTTCAAACTACAAACTTAACAAACAGGCCAGAAGAGTGTGAGAAGAGCCCCCACTGCCAGAGGAGTGAAAGAACACAAAAGGAAGACCTGACTGAGCTGCAATGTCTGAGAAATCTTTGAGCTAAAAGTCAAAAGATTGGCGAGGTTTAGTTAGAAAGAGAGGAGAGAAATTGTGACAGTGCCCCAACTTTACATTTAAGCGTTTCACACATAAAAAGAGGGATCTAGTAGGCATGTATAATTACTGGTTTTTAACTGAAATGCCATCAGAGGAGAACCATCCAAATTAGATGAATTAAAACAACCACTAAGACCTAGATTCCCCCTCTCCTGCATCCCTGTCAGGATACTACCTCTATTACTGTGGGCAAGTCACGTCCTCTGAGCCTGGTTTTTTTTTCCAGTAACCATGTAGAATGCTAGATTTGAAGGGGGAAAAAAACAATAGAAGTTCAATTTCTCCCTCACTTTCTCTCCCCACCCCACCCCCACCCCATCTGCTCAGATGCTAGCTGTGTGAGCCTGGCAAGACACTTAACTCCATTCGTAAAATGAGGGCAGTGGGCTCACTCCTCCCTTCCAGATCTAAAGTTGTGTGCCTGTGGTCTGCAAAATGAAGGGTTTGGTTGGACTAGATAGTCTCTAAATGTCTCTGAGGTCCCTAAATTGACATGTATGTGTGTCTCAAGACTTCTTTCCTCTTATACTGTTCCTCGATTATAGATGGAACAAGAAACCAAACAGGACATGTGGGCAGCTGAGGGAGAGTTGGGCAAGTGAAGTTTCCATATTTATTTAAGCAGTAGCATGATAGTTCATGATACTTGGATCTGAAAGCCCAGCGTGCCTGAGTCTGGTGTCCTCTTACCTGTCCATGATTTTCTAGAATATGAAATTCAGAGTTTAAGACCCATTTCTTGTAAAAAAAAAAAAAAAAAAAACAACTATCTAAATCTAATGTCTCTACAACAGGCTAAATTTCTTGGTCCCTTGATATACTCTGGGCAGTGATTTTCTAACACTGCATCTAGACATTTGCTATCACTGATCTTCAGGATCTCATCACAGTTAAAAACAATATTGTGAGGGTTGCATAACTTGCAATTTTACATCCTTGTGTTTTCATTTTAGAGTTCAGCAGTTTGTTCTATAGGGCAGCCCAGGTGGTGCAGTCGATAGAGCGCCAGGCCTGGAGTCGGGAAGACCTGAGTTCAAATCTGGCCTGAAATTTTTACTAGCTCTGTGACCCTGAGCAAGTCATTTAACCTTGGTTTCCTCATCTGTAAAATGATCTGGGAAAGGAAATGTTGAACTCTTCCCATATCTCTGCCAAGAAAACCCCCATGGGGTCCTGAGGAATCAAACATGACTGAAATGATTGAACAACAAATGTGTTCTGTGGTCTGGTAGTCAGGCCATCAATTATTTATGAAAATTTGGTTATTTGTTATGGTTCCTGATAATGGAAACAGAAGAAATGCCATTTTTAGAAGTCTGTCTGTGAGAGAAGCAGTGCAGCAATGGAAAAACCTCTAAACTTAGAGTCAGGGCTGACTTGGGTTCGAATCCTGACTCATCCATAAAATGGAGATCATAAGATTATACACAGTAACTACCTTGTTACAAAGCTGAAGTGGGGCAGTGTATATAAGGGCACTGCAAATCTCTAAATAACAAATGCAAACTCTTGTTATGTTCTGCAGAAGCAATGTATTATCATGGACAAACAAAGGCTTTAGTTCTCCCTTTGACACCAGCATGCAGTCATACTGGTTACTGTTATGGGCAAGTCCCTTAGTCTCCCTGAGTCTCATTTGTCTCATCAGTAAAAAGATATTAATACGTTTAGTGCCTGAATGGTGGTTGTAAGACTCAAATGAGATAATGCCCATGCCGCACTACAGAATCCTACATCCTTAGCGCTCTAGAAATGCCAACAATTATACAGGGAGAAGACTTTGAATGAAATAATGAATTGTGGGAAAACTTTTGTATGAAGGGAAGAACATATAAAAAAGAAGAATCTCTATAGTTTATGCCTCACATTCCCAAACATTTAACAAACATCAGCATCACTATCTTGCAGCTAACCTAGCAATCCTGGTAACATATCACTTAGGAAAGTGCTACTGCTTTTTCCCACTCTATCTCAGTACAAGGCTAACAGTAGGATTTGCTTTAGAAATATCTATAACCCATACAGACAGAGCATCTGCTATTGTGGGGGAAATACCTAAAGTTGACTTCCAAGACAAAGAGTCCAACTAACAGAGCTCTTCCCCCACTTACCAAGCAATGTGATGTTGGTTAAATTGTTGTAACTTCTATTTGTGATGAAAGCTGCCATCTTCTCCATCAATCGCTATGGATGGGCTCATTAAAAGATTGTCTAAAATAGCATCTCAAGATTTTTTGAGCACATACCCATCAGCAAAAATGTTTTGAGTACACACCCTCAATTTGTATATATTCATACTTTTAAAATATATGTACATGAAAACTATAATACAAATAACTATATACAACATAAAACACAAAAATAGAAATTTTAGGAGGATGAGATAAAGATGAAGTTATATTTGATCATAGACAGAACCCCTGGAGTTTATAGGGGAGAGAAGTTAGATACTTTTAGGAAAAGTTGATTGACACCTGTGTAGAGGAGGGGGATGGATTGGAGATGGGAGATACTTGAAACCTAAGGCAGGAGGACCAACTGAAAGGCTACTGCAGTAATCCAGGCAAAAGATGATAAAGGTCTGAACTAGGATAAGTGAAGAGAAGAGACAAATTCTGAGTGATGTTTGGAGGTAGAGCACACAAGGCTTAGCAGCTCTGGACGTGTAATAGAAGGGGGTGGTATGCTGGACAGAAAGAGGAAACCTTGGAAGAGGGAGAGTTTTGGGGGCAGGGGTGGAAATTGTAATGAGATTTGATTAGATGAACTGACAATCCCTGCTCCTCCTGTGAGATTCACTCTGTCCCACCCAAAACAAAAAGGTGAACAGAGAGTCATATTCACCAGGGCTCAATACCTAAGCTCCATATTCAAGGTCTCCTATCCCTGACCTATTTTCCCAGGCTTCTCTCACATCACTCCCCTTTCCATTACCTATGAGTCCAGTCAATCTAGACTATTTGGTTGACTGTTCTGAAGACATGTCCCTCACCTTTCTGGTTCTGTGATTTTGATCATAACATTTCTTGCTATAATATCAGTCTCTGCCTCCCAATCTCTCTTCTACCGAAATCCTACTGATCCCTCAAGACCCACCTCTATGAAAGCTTCCATGAAATACACGGAATCACTAAATCTTAAGAGTTGTAAGGGGCTTCAAAGGCCATCTGCGCCAAAACATATCCCCCAGAAGCCATAATTGAACTTCTGCCCTCTAATTTTCCACAGTCTTCTCTCATGTACTTATATTCTTTAGGGCTTTTTTATTTAAAATGTTTTCAGTATTTATTTATTTTTAATTTTCAATGTTCATTTCCATGAGATTTTGGATTCCAAATTTTCTTCTCATTTCTCCCCTACCCCCTACTCTAGGATGGCAAGCATACTGATTACTCCTTCCCTCAGTCTGTCTTCTCATATATCCCCCCATCCCTGTCTTTATCCCCTTCTCCCTTACTTTCTTGTAGGGAAAGATGGATTTCTATACCCCATTGCCTGTAAATGCACTTATATTCTAATATGAATTCCTGTCTTTGAAAATATGTCAGGCCCCCTACTAGACTGAAGCTCCTTGAAGGTAAAGATTGCATCTTGGTGGCCAGTTGCATGAGTGATTTATACAATGTCTCCCCAATCTAAATGAAAGCCCCCACTTTCCACCACTCCTTGTCCATCCATTTAATGCTTCTCTGTTGGGACAATGGAGGGTAGCAACCAAGGTTAATCAGTATACTTGGCGTGTCATTCCAAACATGGGATAAGGCAGCAGTTTGGAAAGAGGCCTGTTTGTTCTTCATACCTCTAAGTTCTGCTTCCTGATCTGTGATTAAATAAATGAAACTACCCAAAGTAGGCTACTTTCCAGTGTTGGACTATCAAGCTTAGGTCCAGAGAGGCCTGGTCTGCCCAGGCCCTGTGGCCTTCCCTTTGTCTGGTCCTCTATAAGATGAGAGGCCCAAAATCCAGACACGTTTTCAGCAAAGTTAGTAGTCAGCTCAGCTTTCTAATTGAAAGTAATTCTAATTTCTGCACTGTGGCATAATTGGCTAAAAAAAATGTTATTTGGTGATTAAGATTCTGGAGTGAATTGTGTTCTTTGGGTTCTTACGCAGCTTCTCCATCAGGGACTTGGTTTCCACGGTGTGCAGCTGTTAGGGCTGATTTACAGTACTGCGGCTGTGGCGAGTCATAAATAAATCCTCTTATATAGTTGTTATGAACACCTGTTAGATCATCTGTCAGCAAAGCGCTGGTCACATTTATCATGGCGTGGTAGTTATTTTACTTCAATCCATTTCCAACTGACTCAGCCTCTATCACTGGATTACTATTACCACACCATAATCGCTCGTTTCCACTCCATGTTACAACTTGCAGATAAAAGATTTCACTACTTGGCCAAATTTCATAAATAAAGGAGCAGTTCAGTGCAGTAAAAGTTTATTTTTGTCATCATTTGTCACCCCATTATTCTATAAATCAGATGGAATAGCACTATTGCCAGCTCAGGCGTTGCTGTCAGCCTTAGGCGTGGAAATGGTCCGTTTCTTCCTTTTAGATGAGATGACATGTCTTTCAGATTTAACTGGCTTATGGCTTTGTTTCACCCATTTTATTTTATTGCCCCTTCAGAAAGATCCATGGGGAGCAGAAAGCCTAAAGGAGTGAAAATGGAAATAGGAAACAGAGGACTGCATGCCACTTAGCTGGGATGTGCATTTCCCCCCCCCCCCCACTCCATAGTGGTCATCAGAAACCTGACCACCAACACACCCGCAAGCGGGAACAATGGCAGACCTTTCATCCGAAAATCCTTTTCACCCACTCTCAGGGGCTTCCTAGTTTTGCTTTTGGAAAGCCTGGCCCTCACCCTCCTGCAGAATGTCTCTGAGGACTTCAGCTAGTGTGTTCACTACAAGCCCCTGGGAGTTTGGCGACATGCCAAGGAGAAGGGCATTTTCCTGTCTGGGGGCCTTGAACAGGGCCGTTCTTCCCTTGCATGATCTGTGTTCTTCCTCCACGACCCATTCTATCGGTCACCAGCCAGTTCGGAGGCCTGTTAACAAGTTCTGAACTCCATCTGAGACAGATGTCTGAAAGAAGGCAATGTCCCCTTGGTGAGAATGAGAGAGCAAAGAAGATGTTGAGGGGATGGGGTAATAGAAAAGGGTTTATAGTTGATATTATATGTCCAAGTTGGTTCTAATTCAAGTTACATTCTTCAGAGTCATTATGTAGCTCATAAATTCAATAAAGTGTTTTACTGTTACTATAAAAATGACAGGAGGGGGGTTTTATGTTGTAAGTTTCGTTAGTTGCTCTTCCTGTTTTATGTTAAAGTTCTCTGGTCATTATGTCATTAAACTCCTTGGAGTCTGAAGGGCTCAGGCCCCTCCATTACTCCCCCTGGAGCACACTGCACCAGGGCAAATGTTTACCCCCTTGGGGGGGTCAGGCCCCTGTCCATTTTAAGCAAAGGGCTATTTGTATTTATTATTTCAGAAACTGAGATCAGAGCTTTGGATGGGGTTGGGGAGTGTACCTGGAGGAGGACCAGAAGATCTGGGTGGGGAAGTCTGGGTAGGGTTTGCTCCCAGTTGCTATCACCCCCATTCTCCTCACCCCCACCACCCAAGGCCATTCTCTGCAAGTTCCAGAAACATCTCCTTGGAAAGAGTAGCATGAACAAGACAAAGAACAGGCCAGACCTCTTCCCTAGACACCTGTATCTGAGCTTCCTGAGCCCAGCAGAAAGAGGGACATGCTTTTGGAGGGAAGGAGCTTCTGAAAGTTTTCCTTCCCATATTCCTCTCTGTCAGCAAGGTTGGCCTTGGCAGTAGGGGCCCTGAGCTGTAGAGAGCTTTGCTCAACTCAGAATAGTTTAAGGTCCTTGTTAAAGTTTTAAACAGATTTTATTCTTTTTTTTTTTTAAGCAATGGGTTATAACTTGCTCAAGGTTACACGGCTAGTCATTTTGATTTATGCGTGGGTGCTCATTTTCTGAGGCCGGATCTGATCTCGGGTCATCCAAACTCCGAGGCCGGCGCTCTTACTCACTGCGCCACCTAGCCGCCCCTTTAGGGCAATTGGGGTTAAGTAACTTGCCCAAGGTTACACGGCTAGGTTTTTGTTTGTGCGGATTAAGTGTCGGAGGCCGGCTCCGAACTCAGGTCCTTCTGATTCCAGGGCCGGCGCTCTATTCACTGCGCCACCTAGCCGCCCCTTAAACAGATTTTAAAGTGAAAATCCCACTGAGCCTCAGAAAGGAGACATGAGATCTGTTTCAATTGTTTTCTCTTGCTTCTGAAGAAAGCCACAAAAAGGGATTTCTGCCCCAGGAATCTTTGCTCTCTCCAGATGTTTATTTTGAACAGAAATAAGCCACATGGAAACAGCAACTACTAATTCTCTGGCTAGAGTGCATCAGGGCCTTAATCTAAAGCCTCCCATCCATCCAGCTGTCTGGCATTTGCTATTATAGGGCACCAACAGAGAAATGAGGCTGCGGCTTTATCACTGCACCCTGGGTGACAACTTGATTTTCTGCTTTCCCCGCAGGCAGCAGAAGCCCAACATGATGGGGCTGTTAATTTGTGCATTTCATGGTATCTGTCAGGGGGGCTGCGAGAGGAGGGTTTCAGGGGGAAGGGAATGGAGCATGTCCCAGCCTCGGAAGCACCTGTCTGCATTGATGGCACAGAGCACTTCTTATTAGTGTACAGGTCTCTAAATGCAGCCCGGGGATGACAGGCTGGCATTCCCAGCCCCCGAACACTGTGACAGGCGCAGGCAGCCGGTCCTATTGTTTGCCCTTGATGAGCATGTCATTAATGGAAATGGAAGAAAGTGAGGGCCACATCAGTATTCAAATGGCCTCCATTCTCTCTGCCATTCACGCGGCTGGTTCAGCCTGCTGGAGGTTTCTTTCAGCAGGCCCCACTTAGATATTGTTTTTTTCCAGATTTGTTCCCAGTGAGCACAAACTCTCCTCCTGCCTCCCTCGGCCCCTTTCAACCCCAGACTAGCAGCCATCCCTCCCAGAGCAGCCATAATCAGATCCAGAAAACTTCAGGTTCTCAGCCTTTATGTGCATT
Source organism: Gymnobelideus leadbeateri (assembly GCA_011680675.1). Lineage (NCBI taxonomy): Eukaryota > Metazoa > Chordata > Mammalia > Diprotodontia > Petauridae > Gymnobelideus > Gymnobelideus leadbeateri. The sequence goes on along the minus strand of WOXC01004838.1, from coordinate 2,580,424 downwards.
TGGGAAGTTGCCTCAATTAGTTAAATACCTACTGGCTACAAAGTGAGAAAAGGAAAGTTGCTTACTGCCCCTCAGCAGGCCACAGCCACCAGGAGGCCTTGGGTCTCCCTTGCGAAGAGAGAGATTGCTCTCTTAGGGATTTTCAGAAATAGAGGGTGAGACTACAAGTTAAATTGAGAGAATCTGTTGCGGGGATAAGTTTTTCCCTCTTCAACAACCATTTTATTGAGAAAGGAGACAGGTTAGTCTCTTGGGAGTCTTCAGAAAGAGAGGATGAAACCACAAATGAGATTTAAAGAATCTGTTGAGGGCAGGGAGTGATGGGTTCTCCCTCTTCAACAGTGATTTAATTGATAAAATCATTTCTTTCATGGATTTGGAGTCAGAAAGCCAGGTTCAAATCCTACCTCAGAAACTTTCTCACCCTGAGACCCTGGGCAAACCACATAACTGCCTTGTGCTTCAGTCTCTCTTTCTGTCAAATAAGGAGGCTGGACTCCATGGCCTCTAAGGTCCCTTCCAGGTCTAAATCTGCAATCCTGTGATTTTTAAATTGGGGAGAAGGTAAGGAACCTCCCCACAGGGCTCTTGAGCTAGGTGCAACTATCTCCCAAGATTATTTACAACCAACTGGTAAGTGACTAGATCCTGAATCTATGTTTCTGTGCCTTAGGCCTTCTGTTGGTCTGTTTGCTTAATAATGTAATTAGTGCTCAGAGGGAGCATATTGATGTTGCTGCTGGCATCCGCTGCTCTTCCAAGCATTTGAAAATTGTTCTTGTTGCAGGCTTGCCTCAGGTATCACCCTGTGGCAGCTCCCAAAGTCCCACCCACAGATGCTCTCACCTCCAAGCCCCAGTTGTTGATACCTCCACATAATCCATCTAGTTCTGTATTTGCAAGAATCTCCTCTTTTCCATTCAAATGTGAGGTTCCTTTGGTGAAGACAGCCATGAAAGACCACCTCTATTTCTTTCTGACCTTTTAGCAGGGAAAGGTCAGAAGATTAGCTGGCGATGCATTTTTCTAGCCATGTCCCTTATCTGGTATTAATCTGTCAGTGACCTGGATCCCAGCTCCCTAAGACACCACCTATCTTCCAGGGCATCCTACAAGAAGCTGAAAATCTTGGGAACAGGAGCTGACAGCCTTGAAAATGAACTGGGCCACTACTCTTACATGGTCCCTTTCCCAGTTCAGTTATACTTATTTGTGTAAAGTGAACAGGAGTCTAGTAACGGGCCTTGCATACACATACACATGAAAAAAGAGTAAGTCCCATTCATTCTTCCTTTACCTGCTCGTACCATAAGGTGAATAAAACTGACTCCTCTTAAGCTTTTTTCTCCTTTGAGTACATCAGTTTCTTGATGGCAGGGACTGGGGAGATATACGGACCATAACTGCTATTTGAAAGCCCAACAGTATGTGGGCCAGCCTGGTAGGCTTTCCTATAATTGTCACTGCTGTTATTATTGACAATATTATGGCCCTATTAGAGATATTGGGGAACCTCTGTTAGATTTTCTCAGGTGTTTATCCTTCACTCCACAAAGATGCTCCAGCCCTTCTCCATTAAGTGCCTGAAGGGGGTGATTATGGTCTGAAAAGCCAGGCAGTAAATCTAGACTCCTTCTAGCTCACTTTGAAGCTCAGGGAATCCACTGAGGCCAATTTAAGAAGAAAAGAAACAGGCTGAGAAAGAAAAAAATCCCAGCACTTTTAGCCCCTATGTCACAGTGATGGAAAATAATTTTCACATTTGATTAATAATTAAAAGGCCTGTTTAATAAAATATGGAGGGAGCATTTTGTCTCTCCACAATCATTAGCATGACCTGGGACCCCTATTTTGGAGGGGGACAAAAAGCAATTGAGGTATAACAATAAATTTGATCCCCAAGGGTCTCAGCAGAAGTGGCCCAGGGGCCATCCTGACAGATTTAAGGCAGGCATCCCCCAGTTGACACTGAAAAATGTCAAAGCCAGTAGGGTGCTCTTGGCAGGTCATAGCCACCAGTCTTACCCAGACATGTGAGTAAAGCAAAATCATTGACTTGGAAAAAAAACCAGATATTGGCAGACTTCTAAAATTATTATTTAGGTTTTTTTTTAATGTCTCATCCTAAAAAAAATGTTCAGATGTCTGATATTCTGGGTAATCGATCACCTATGTAGAAAATCATCTGATGATTTCTTTTCTTTTTTTGGTGGAAGTTGTTTTCAAAGGCCATAAGCCCTCTGCTCATAACTCCCATTATGTTTTTTGCCAACATTTAAATTACAAAATCAAGGTCTTTGAAGGAAAGTTTTCCATTTGGAAGAGTTGGTTTTCTCTCTCTTATTTTAATGAAAAAATTAATTTCACCAGTGGGATTAGTATGTCGAGTCAATTTTATTCATCCTGTGAATTCAAAATCATTTAAAGGCAGCTTCTACAATAATTAGTATATGAATATGCATATTAATTAAAAGCACTTTAGATTAATCACTTCAAAGTTTGGAACTATTTATACACTTTCCTTTGTCAGTAATTTCCAAACACTTTTTATGACACAGAGATGAGGGGTGAAATAGATAAAGTCACACTTGGGGATTGGCAGGCTCACTGTTCCCATTTAGAGAAGGTAAGGGACAGGGTCTGCCCCTTTTATCATCTCAGAGCCCATGGGCTGCCCCAAATTTGCATAGAGTAAAGCCCTGACATCTGTCCCTCCTTTTTCAATTAGGTGGTGCACTGAAGCTCACAGAGGCCCCTGGAACCCAGGCTCTTCTAGGCCTCCACCCTCCAGTTTGGGGCAAAGAGAAGAACAATTGCACGTCTTATGACTTAGAATCTCCTTGCAGGTTATGATACCATGAGGATGGTCATGCTGGAATCACTGATGACCTCTATTAAAGTCATAGCCAATCTAAGAGTCTGGATTAAAAAATTAGGAAAGTTTTCCCCCCCTAATACTAGAATCTATTCCTTAAAAGCTCTTTAAAAAATATCTGAGGGGCAATTTGCAGACCTGATTAAAAGCATGTGCATTGGATGAATCTTGGAGTCAGAGGACATCTGGGTTCAGATCTTGCCTCAGACAGGCCCATGAGCAAATCACAATCCCTCTGAGTCTGTTTCCTCACAGTTCTGACAGAATCTCAGAATTGGAATAGAGATCAAATGTTATCTAAGCCAGCCAGTATCTGACCAGAAATCTTCTTGATGATATCATCTCCAATGGTCATCCAGTTTTTTGCTTTGTACATATGTGTGCGTGCTTGTACGTATATGTATATATGTAAAACCACTCTATACATACTTCTATTTATCAATGCTTTCTCTGGATGCAGATAGCAAAAAAAATGTAGCCAAATGACCAAACTCGTCTGTTTCACTTTAGACTCATCTCCGTCCTGGGATAGAGTATATGGAGTCCTTACCTGTAAGCTCGGTATAATAATACCTGTAACACTCACCCCATGGGGTTGCTGTGAGGCCCAAATGAAATAGCATCTGACAAAGTGCTCTGCAAATCTGAAATCGCTCTGTAAATGTCAGTTGTTATCATTATTATCAGTTCCCTAGATGCCATGGGAGGGGAGGGCCACCACTGACAGAGTTCTTCAGGTAGACAGACCCCAACTCATGACCTAAAAGTTCATGTAGACATATCTTTTGGCATCTTTCAGCTATATTAAGTGAGCCTATCTTTATATACACAGTGGTAGAAGGACTTTGAAAGCTGAGGCTCAGGCTCAACATCCTTCTTTCTCTCTTTCTCTTCCTTCCTTCCTTCCTTCCTTCCTTCCTTCCTTTCTTACTCTGATCAGCATGGGAGCTTGGACCTGCTCTGTTCTTACCGGGTCTATTTACACCCACCCCATCCCAACCTAGGAGCTCCCAGGGGCTCCCATATTAAAACTGTACTTAATTGCCTTAATTCTCTGGTTTCACTAATTTGTCATTTCAGGAAGGGAGAAAGTGTGGCATGATGAAAAACAGACCTTCCCCAGGATTCAAGTCCCAATTCTTTCATGACCTCGAGCAGGTTACTTCACACTTTTAGGGTTATTTCCTCACTTATAAGGGGAGAGGTTTTGGTCAAGATCAAGAGGCTTTAACTTTGTGCCATGGACTCCTTTGGCAGGTAGGTGAAATCTCCTTCATCCAGTCCTTTTTAGACTCCTTCCCAGAATAATGTTTTAGTTGCATAAAATAAAACATACAAGTACACAAAGGAAACCAGCTATACCGAAATGCAATCATCAAAATATTTAACAAGACGAAATTATTTCACGGACCACAGATTAAGAACTACTAGCCTGGATGATTCCAAAGCACCAGCCTCATGCTAACATTTTATTAATCTGTGCTCCTAGGAAATTTTTTATCCTGTTAATTATATATTTATTGTACGTTATATATAATTTATAGTAAATTTATTATGTAAAGTTATTAATTTTCTATTAAATTCATTAAGTATTATGTTCAAGGTACTGGCTATAAAAAGATAAAAAATGAAACAGTCTTTGTCTGCAAAGGGGATAAATAATTGTAGCAAAATATATACAAAGTCAATAAGAAGAGGTAATTTTTTAATGGTGATAAAAACACCATAATGAGAACAATCTTTTTAAAGTCACTAAATAATTATCCATAAAAAACATCCCAACAAGGAGACCCATCATTCACACCCTACTAAGGGAACTCAGCTAGATCTTTCCTTGTAGCCACTTTAGAGGGTCCCGAATGCCTAAATCTCAGAGACAAGCCTCAGTCAGGAACCCAGGCATCATCACTATAGGTTACACCTGCCTTTCTTTCGCTAAGGGAAAAATCTCATCCTGGAATTAGTTGGCTAAAGAGGGAGGAGAGTCAGTGGGGGCTGCTATTGTTGTTAGGAGGGTCGCTTTTCAAAGGGGCTCATTACAAGCCACTTCAAAAAAGTTGGGAGTCAGGGCACACCAGCTTGACACCGGGGAGCCTTCTGTTGGAAGAAGGGAGGAGGAGGAGAAAACATGCACAGGGCGGAATGGCATCTGGATTCATCTCATTAGTGGTGAAGAATGACTCCTGATTCACTAAAGGTCATTGCCTACTGAGGCAGATAAATTACACAGAAGCCTTCAGCAGGGCTGGAGATCCTGGTCGGCAAGGGAAGTTTTCATTAAATCAAAGCTTTTATGGCTCCTATTTTGTTGCATAGGAAAAGGGAAATAATTAGGAATTGGAGAAGTAAGTGAGGGGAATAAAAAGGTGTAATGCCAGTCTAATAGGCCTCGCCTTGGTCTTTAACTTTTCACTTGGAAGCTGCATTATTTTTAACTCAAATGTATAAAAATCATCCACACTGAGAAAGTGGGGCCATTTGTGGTGAAATAATTGGGGAAAACATTAACCAATTACATGATGGGGTTTTAAACATCATAAATTTTGTTGCTATCTATTGTCTCCGATTTCTGAAGATTCCTATAGACCCTCTATTAAAATGAAACACTGAGCTTCCAAGGAGTGGATCAGCCAACTCTGTTGTGCCATCACACTACATGATGATGTGGACAAGAGCTGGTATTGAGAAGTTAAAATAATGACATCTCTCCACTGGACATTTTGTTTCATTGACATTTTAGAACCAGAGGTGCATTGTCCATGGCAGGGTGGTTGCCAAAAACTGCTGTGACAGTAGCAATTACAACTGAAAATTCCATCCAAATTTAATAGGACATATGCAACAGGTATTTATTTCCAGCTTTGTGCTACTACATTTTATATAACCAAATGGATTATGTCTTTGACTACACATCGGATACAGCACCCCTGGGTCTGGAGTCAGGAAGACTTGAGTTCAAATTCTATTCCGGCACTAGCTGTATGACCCTGGGCAAGTCACTTGACCTCTGTTTGCCTCAGTTTCCTCCCCTGTAAATATAGGAATAATAACAGTACATACTTTCAAGGGTTATTGTGAGGATCAAATGAGATAATTTAGCACAATGTCTGGCACACAGTAAATGCCATATAAATGTCAACTATAATTGTTGTTATTATTACAATATGTGGGAATGGCAACTCTCATGACTTTCCCACCAGTAAAAAATATTTATACCATCATGTAGCAAAGCTGCTATTTCCTACAAACTTTTTATGCTTTCAAAAAAATTGTGTTTGGAGTAGGTGTCTTCAGTGGCCTTTTGTCATTAGTCACTCACTACCTTATTTTGTTTCCTGCGAGTCACCTCACAGTAAAAGTGTTAGTGAAGAACCTTCATTTCTATAGAAGTCAGGCTAAGGAACTGGTCTTCATCATCATCACCAATCCTTATTGTACACTGGAACTGTAAGCATGATGTCCATTTCAATTGAGTTCATTGTTTTCCCTGAAACACAGCCACTTGTAACCTTTAGTAAATGCCACTGGAATACATGTGAGTTGTACACTAGGGTTTGATTCCACCTTTTAGTGGTTTAGAGTTCACAGTCCCTGCCCAACAGTCTATTTAGAGAACCTTTGATGTTAAATGTTGGGGAATGGGCAGAAGAGTTTGATCACACCCCTGTCCTTGGAATTAGCCCCATAACCTAGGACATCAGGAAGACAGGAAGTACATGATGAAGCAGACTGAAATACTAACACCTGTATAGAGCTAATGCATGTTCCTTACCAGAACCTCTTGAGTTTTGTAGTATAATTACTATAATATACATTAATATCTTAATGCATCTGTGAGTTCATTGATGTGTGTGTCCCCTCCAGCCGTGCATATCATAACCTATCCTTGTTCATGGCTGTCTTCCCTGAAGTCAGAGGCTTTCTTTGTGCATTCTTGACATTCCGTTGACCCTAAGGGAATACACAAGCTGCTTATTGGTTGTCCCTTGTTCTCACAAATGAGTGGCCTATCTTTTTTCTGCTCTTTGCTGATATCCTTTGTACTGCCTATCCTACCGATTCCTTTTTGTTTCCATGTTGTAGCAAGCTCATGGCTACCATGTGCTTCTTTGTTACCCTTTGGGTGATGTTTGGTTTCAGTAGCAAAGACTAACAGCTGAAGACCTGTGAACATACATCATCACTAGAAGTGGTGAACTCATTTCAGAGGGAAACAGGTTCACTGGAAGAATTTTTGCCATTTCCCAAATGCAATTCCATGTGTTTGTGTCTTCTTGTTCAATTTAATATTATCTCCATTATGTAGAGGGGTGGCCAGGTGATACAGAGCGCTGGTCCTGGAGTCAGGAACACTTGAATTCAAATCTGGTCTGACCCTTCCTAGATATCTGTCCCTTCACAAATCACTTAACTCTGCCTCAGTTTCCTCATCTGTAAAATGAGCTGGAGAAGGAAACGACAAAGCACTCTGGTATCTTTACCAAGAAAATCTCAAATGGGATCATGGCAAGTTGGACCACAACTAAAGTGACACATAAACATAGTGTAGATAAAAGGAACAGACTCAGAGAACTTGGGACTTGTATGAGTCCACAGAGGTAGTTAGTAACAGATGTGGCATTTGAACCCTGACCCTTGACCTTGATCAAAGCCCTATGATTAGTTCATAGTAAAACCATTGCTTGAACCCAGGTCTTCCCATTCCAAATTCATTGCCGTTCTTCTGCTATCCCATGATGCCTTACTAGAGGTCTCCCGGACCATCACCTGCCTTTCTAAGACTCTTCCCTTTGCCAGTTGAAATGTTCGTGTAGTCTAATTTTGCCTGTCAAATGATGACATTCTTAACTACTTCCCTTCAGAGAACACTCCACACTAATAGATCTCCCTGTCAAGAAATTTTTATGGATAATTATTTAGTGATTTTTTTCTTAATTTCTTCCCATTACAATACTATGATCCTTGAAAATTAATAAATGGAGAAAATTCTTTTTCTTGGAACTCCCAAGATATCAAACGAGGTATAGTACTAGAGCAAAAATGTTCTGGCTTGGCCACTCAGTTGATGATATTGGGGCTAATAACAACTACTCCTATTCAAGCAGATGTATGAAGGGAGCAGAGGATTCCAAAGGGCAGGGGTGAGGAGGAAGGGTACCCCAAAAGGTACCCTTTTGGAGGAAAGACTGTGCTGAGAGGTAGGAAATAAAATGCTGGGGATGGGAAACAGAAAGTGGGCCAGTTGGGCTGACCTAGAGTGTGTGAAAGAGAGGAATGTGAAATCAGTCTGGAGAGAGAAGTTGGGGCCAGATTGTGAATGCCAAAGAGAGGTACTGCTGGTTCATCCTAAGGGTGATAGGGAGCCACTGAAGTTTCTTTGTTCAGGAGAGTTGTGTGGTCAGACTTGTGCCTCGAAAGTACCTCTTTGGTAGTTGTATGTAGGATGGATTTGAGAGGAGAGAGACTTGAGACAGGAAGATGAAGTAAGAGCCTATTGCAATAGGTCAGGCCTAAGAGATGATGAAAGACTGAATTAGGAAAATAGTATAGTATGGTAGAAAGAGTGCAAGATTTGTAGTCAGAAGACTTGAATTCGAATTTCAGCTCCACAACTTACTATATGTATGACCTTGGGCAAGTCAGTTAACTGTTCTGAAAATGGAATTAATAATGTTGGAACTACACATATCACTAGGTATATTGTGATGAAAATACTTGGTAAATGTCAAATATCTTTTTAAGTGTGATATCAATGTTTAGGATTTTTTAAATTTGGGATTTTTTTATTTGATTGGGGTATTTTTTATAATTTCCTTTACCTGAAATGTAGAGATGTGGAGTGTATTCACTGAAGGAGTGAAGGACGGGAAGAAGGGAAGGAGATGGCTATCAAACTCTGCCACACAGGCTCCCCTCAGCAATGTAAGGTTATATGACAATTCCAAAGGACTCATGATGGAAAAGGCTGTCCACATCCAGAGAAAGAGCCTCAGAGTCTGAATGCAGATGGAAGCAAACTACTCGCTCTCTTTTTGTTTTGTTTTGTTTCTTCTTTCTCATTGTTTATTCCATTAGTTATAACTCTTCTTTACAACTTGACTAATGTTTAATGTGAAGGTATATGCAGAACCTATATTGGATTGCAAACCACCACGAGGGAGGAGGAAGAAAATTTGAAACTCAAAAACTTGTGGAACTGACTGTTATAAACTAATAGTAAAAACTCACACACACACACACACACACACACACACACACACAGAGTCTGGAACAGAGGGCAGTAAGGGCTGTAAGGGCAGTCTATCATTACATCTTCCAAGCTGTGTCCTGTTTGGCATCTCTGACAGAATCTATCATACAGGAGTGGAACTCAAGGAACTTACCCAGTGCCCTCTGTACTGGAAGGGCCAGCTCTAATTCAGGGCACTCTTTTAAGAATATGACTTTGCATGGGTGAGACATGCTTAAGAGCAGATAGCTTGTTAGTTGTTGGAAGAAATCATTTAATTCAAATAACTCATAGTAAGGTGGGAATGACTGATAGTTCAGGCTTTATCAATAGGGTGGCTACTCCCCAGGGCTGCTGTGCTTTGCAAACATTAATGCTCTGTTAAAATGTATTGTTATAATGCTGGAGGGGATGTGGAAAAAATGACATTAAAGCACTGTTAGTGGAGTTGTGAACTGATTCAACCATTCTGTAGAACAATTTGGAACTATGCCCAAAAGGCTAAAAAACCATGCACATCCTTTGACTTAGCAATAACACTACTATGTCTGTACCCTAAAAGAGATTTTTTAAAAAAGGAAAAGGACCTATAATATGTACAAAAATATTTATATCAGCTCATTTTTAGGGGCAAAGAACTAGAAATTGAGGGGATGCCCATCAACTGGGGAATGGTTGAACAAATTGTGGCATGTGGTTATGATGGAATACTAGTGTACTCTAAGAAATGATGAGTAGGCTGCTCTCAGAAAAACCTGGAAAGACTTGCACAGTTTGATGCAAAGTGAAATATACTGTGTGCAAAGTAACTGCAATATTCTAAGATGATCAGCTGTGAATGACTTAGCTCTTCTCAGCAATACAATGATCCAAAACAATTCTGAAGGACTTATGATAAAAAATGCTGTCCATCCTCAGAGAAAGAACTGGTGGTTTCTGAATACAGATTGAAGCGTTTTTTTTTTTTAACTTTATTTTTCTTGAGTTTTTTTTCCATGCTTTCTTTCACAACATGACTATTACATGTATAATCTATATTGAACTGCTTGCCTTCTCAATGAGGGTGGGGTGGGGAGGAAGCAAGGGAGAGAATTTGGAACTGAAGGTTGTAAATGAATGTTAAAAATTGTTTTTACATGTCACCGGGGAAAATGTAATTAATTAACAACAACAAAAAAGAAAAATGTAGGCATGGCTAGGTGGCACAATGAATAGAGCACCAGCCCTGGAGTCAGGAGAACCTGAGTTCAATCCAGCCTCAGACACTTAACACAAAACTAGCCATGTGACCTTGGGCAAGTCACTTAACCCCAATTTCCCTACCTCCCCTCTCCAAAAAAGAAAAAAAAAATGTGTTGTTAATCATTGACACAAAAGTACAATCTAATGAACATTTATTAAGCACCTATTGTGTGCACACCACTGTGCTAAGAGCCTGGGAAATAAAAAGCTTATATCCTAATTTAGGAATAGACAGAAATGTTGATGACTATAATATACATTGAAGCAGCTAGGTGATTCAGTGGATAGAGCTCTGGGCCTTGGAGTCAGGAAGACCTGAGTTTAAATCTGGTCTCAGACACATACTAGATGTGTGACCCTGGGCAAGTCACTTAACCTTAGTTTGCTTTAATCTACTGGAGAAGGAAATGGCAAACCACTCCAGTATCTTTGCCAAGAAAACTCCATGGACCCACTGGCATGTGTAATGTTAATGGGACTTAAGATCTTCCCTACCCATTAATAGGCCTCATATGAAGCCCATTAAGGGAAGCTTGTTTAGGGGAGGCTTGCTTGTAGGAAGGTTTTCACACCTCTTGCTAATTTCTAATTAGGTACTGAGTCAAGAGGGTTATGATGCCTTCTGACTCTGAAAAGTTTTATATATCTACATTTATATCTACATACATATACACCTATAAATACACACATGAGCACATACATACATACATACATATATTCTGAGTTGATTTTACTTTGGGGGCTCGCTTATGAGACGGATCTTGTAATTCCCTACTCCAGATTCTGAGTGACCATATGTTCAGAGTTCCCTGACTGCTCAGATGTAAAGACTTTTTCCATCCAGGGATATATGTAAAGTATATAGTTGATTCAGGCAGTCAGAGCCCTGTCTGTTGGCCTTTATTTCTCTGCTTGTATTTTCTGTTTTTATTTTCTCTGAAGTTCAAGGTGCTGACTTTTCCCCTGAACTAGTGAATGTAATTTAAAAAGATTGTTGACCCCTTAAACAACTATCTTTCCTAGTAAAACAGATCTAAGAACCTGTGCTAGCATCCTGGGTATGCCAGTGTGGTTGCCCATACAGTGTGCTATGACCCACAGGATCAAGCAGAGTCAAATAGGACTGAACATCTGAGAAAGGTTGAAGGGACCTCAGAGCTCCCTTAATCCAACCAATACTTGAACAAGAGCCCCCTCTATAACACATATCCCTTTGCTTGAAAGCCTCTCCCCAACTTGGAAAAAATCTGAGTGTGCTAAGTGTGAGGGTGACCCCCACACCCCATGGCCTGTTCCTGATCCCCATTCTTATTCCTTCTGTGGCCTAAATACCCTTCACATTTGAGAGTCCAATGACTTCCCATCAAGTAGCAGAAAGAATAGTAGAGCTGTAATCAGATGATCTAGATAAAAATACAAACTTTACCATTTACTAAGTGTGAAAGCTTTGACAGATCTGCTTTATCTCTCTGGAGGTAAGTAGGCTAGATTTCCTCAAAGGACCTTTCCAGCTCTACATCTGTGCTCCCATGACTATAGTGTAAGACCTAGTCATACATACTGTCCTACAGTGACGACTGCTTGCTGTATTTGAGCTCAAGCTTCATCAGCTGAGAACAAGATGCGGTCCTTGTGCTCCCTCTTTGACCCTGTTGTCCCTGCCTCTGCCACTGGGCCTTTTACTTTAGTTTCTTTGTTTCCCCTTGTATAATTAAAATGTGCCATAATAAAGACCCTCTCCCCATCAGTGAGGAGGAGCCTGCTGCCTCCCAAGGTACCTTTCCAACAGCTTAAGTCTCTTTCCACTTCAATCTGTCCTCCACTTGGCTATCAAAGTAATTTTCCTAAAGTGTAGGTATCATCATGTCAGCCCCCTACTTAATAAACTGGAGTAGCCAATTATTACCTCCAGAATCAAATATAAACTTCTCTTTGGCATTTCAAGCTCTTCCTTACCTAACCTTTTCATATCTTTGCAGCGTTCTTTTCCTCCATTCACTCTATGATTCAGCTATACTAGTTTCTTTGCTTTTCCTCCCACACAACACTCAGTCTCTCAACTCTTTGCCTTGGCTTCTCACCACTGCTTTCCTAGAATGCTCTCCCTCTCCACCTCTGCTTGGCTTCCTGGAAGAGTCAGCCCAAATCCTACCTTCTACAGGAGGCCTTCCCTAGTGCCTTCAACTACTATGGGGTAAAGAGGGCCTGAACTAGGGTGGTGGAGGGGTGGGTGGACAGAAGGGAATATATATGAAAGATGGAAAGGTAGAAATGAGATTTGGCAATGAATTGGATATATGGGGTGAATGTGGTCTATGGGGTATTTAGGAGGACTAGCGCCTCTGGTGTGAGGGATTACTGGGCCCTTTTCAGGGCTGCTCATCTACCTTTGGTGTCTACCTGCCATCCAACTCTCACATGTGGCTCCAAGAAGCTGTAGCAGTGGCCATACCCAGTGAAAATTGTCTCAGCAAATGGACTAATCCAGGCTGAGGGTAACTGAGGGGCCTCAAACCCTTCAGTGAGTTAGAGGGATGCTTACCCCAAGTATGTGAAGACTTCTCCCAGCAGAATGGGTGAATGAGAATGATTTGTTCCAACAGTGCTGAAGCAGACACAGCAGAGCACTTAGAGCTGGGTCAGACATCAAAGACACCAAGGTCATCCACTACTTCCTCAGCCCATTGCCAATCATCCTGACTTTTGTCCTGTCATTGGACTTTGATGACTTAGGAAGAGAGAGTGAGGCTGATGTCTTTGTGCAACCCTGCCTCACTTAAATCCAATTCACTCACAAGTCAAGACATCTCTCATGATGTCATTGGTCCTCTTCAAAATGAAGGGAAAAAAACAATGGGGCGAGTGCCAATGGGGAGTCAAGAATGATGCTGAGGTCATGAGTGTAGGTGACTGGGAGGATGGTAGGGCCTTCAAAAAAGTCTTTGATAAGTTTGGAAGAGGAGAGAGTTTGGAGAGGAAGATCAGATCTGTTTTGCATGTGTTGATGTGGAGATAACTACAGGACATACAGCTCAAGATATCCAAAAGACAGTTGTTTCAGGACTAACATTCAGGAAAGAGACCAGGACTAGGTATATAGATCTGGGAATCATCTGCAAAGATGATCATTGAACCCGTGGGAGCTGCGGAGGTCATCAAGTCAGATAGCTTAGAGGGAAAAGAGAAGAGGGCCAGGGACAGAGCCTTGGAGGGCACCCACAATTAGGGGATATGACATGAATGAAGAATCAGCAAAGGAGAAGGCAGACAGATAAGAGGGGAATAATAAGAGAGCATTGTCATGAAAACCTAGCCAGGAGCAAATATCCAGGAGAAAGTGATCAACAGTGTCAAATGCTACAGAGGTCAAGAAGGATGAGGATGGAGGAAAGGCCATTGATTTGGCAATTAAGAGGTCATTGGTAACTTCAGGGAGAGTAGTTTCATTTGAATGATGAGACTTGAAACCAGACTGCAGAGAGAATTGAGAAGACAGTGCTAGGAGGACAAATGAAAGCTCTTAGCATAGACGGGCTCCTCAAGAAATTTAGGCAGAAGAGGGACAACTAAGATTATGGGTAGAAGGGAAGTCAGAAAGAAGGGAGGGTTTTGTTTTTGTTGTTTTGGTGAGGCAGTTGGGGTTAAGTTACTTGTCCAGGGTCACACAGCTAGTAAGTGTCAAGAATCTCATTTGAGTCTGGATTTGAACTCAGGTCCTCCTGATTTCAGGGCCAGTGCTCTATCTACTGCATCACATAGCTGCCCAAGGGAGGTTAAGGATGGGGAGACACAGGTGTATTTTTTTTTTGCTTTTTGGAGGGCAATTGGGGTTAAGTAACTTGCCCAAGGTCACACAGGGTTTTTTTTGTTTGTTTGTTTGTCTGTGTGTGCTAAGTGTCTGAGGTCGGATCCGAACTCAGGTCCTTCTGACTCCAGGGCCAGTGCTCTACTCACTGCACAACCCAGCCTCCCCTAGACACAGGTGTATTTTATATGCAACATGGAAGAAGCCAATAAATAGGGAATGATTGAAGAGAAAAAAAGAAAAGGGATGGTAATTTGGACAATCTACTGGAGAAGATGAAGGGGGAGGGGCCCAAGGATGCACATGTAAGAGTTAGCTTTTGTACAGAGAAGGGCCATCAGCAATCCTCAAAGGAAGGAGGTGGAGTGATGTCCTGGAAGGCTTGAGGAGGAATTAGAAGGTTTAGAACAACAGCTATGGAGAAGGAAATCAATTAGAGAAGAATATAATGATTGCTGCAGTGAGGGCCTGGTTGAAATTAGGTAACGTAAATTTGTAGTGGATCCCATTAGCAAAGTTTCATGATTTCTTCATTCAATAGCACACAAATATAAAATTGGAGTAATTGGGGTTTGAGGTTTGACAAGGTATGATCAGTGATTGGACAAGGGTCAAGGAATTCAATAGTAGCGGATAGTTTGAAGTTGAATTAGTTTGACCAGGGGTTAATTAGGGAAGGGGGCAGGGATTGTGTAGCCAGTTCAGGGGTAATGGCCTGGGAAAGAACTTAGAGATGGAGGAAATAGAGGTCAAGGTAATGATGAAGAACAGGGTTAGGGGTGGTTGAGTGATGGTAGAGTGATAGAAGGGGAGTTAGAAAGTAGCAATGAGTATTTAGCAATAGTATTTAGAATAGCAAAGAATAGTTCTACTCTTCCACACAAGGAACAGTAAGTCAAGCAGTATAAGAGAAACTCTAGCCAGTGCCAGACAGGGTACTAAGGGAGGGAGAACTCAAGAGTGCCGAAAGGTGGAGCTAGTGAGAAAGGAAGAGGTCTAAGATGGAAGGAGGTGTGTGAATTATGGAATAGGCATTCCACAGGGCACAGAGGAAGGGTGAGTAGGTCTGGAGTAGGACACGGAGGAGGGGAAGTTTGAGGTAGGAATGAGCAAGGGAGCTGGCAGTCAGAAAGGGGGAATCGAATGTATACATCATCAGCAGGGGAATTAGAGTCACTATGATAGGGAGAGTCTAAAGGAGGGACTTCATCCTAAAGTAAGTCCTATCAGTTAGTTGTTAATGAGGGAGGAACTAGATTAGATGGTTCGTTGTTCAGTTTTTTTTTTTTCATGTCTAACTCTTCACCACCCCATATGGGGTTTTCTTGGCTAAGGTACTGGATTGGTTTGTCATTTCCTTCTCCAGCTCATTATACAGCTAAGGAAACTGAAGCAAACAGGGTTAAGTGACTTGCTCAGGGTCACACAGCTACTAAGTGTCTGGGGCCAGACTTGAATACAAGAAGATGAGTCTTCCTGGCTGCACAGAGGTTTCCAAAGTGGGTGATACTGACCCCTGGGGGGCACTGGAACTATCCAGGGGGACAGTAGTAACCTTGGGTGCAATTGTGGGGTGTTGAATAAAAATAAGGGGGCAGAGGGAGCATAAGGAAAGAAGAGAAGATATGAAAATTTTGGAAAACCATTTATATATATTTCATCTGTTGTGTACAAGAGTGTAGTGATTACATTATTTTCCAAATAAACACACAAAATGCAAGTTATAACCCATCAGTGGTCAGATCTACCAATAGATCTTAACAAGCAAATACTGGGGGGGGGGGGTGTCATGCATTGTTGGGAAGTCCAATATATGTTAGCAGGAATATGTGTATGTAACAACTTGTTTACAATATAATACTATATGGTTACATAATGATATATTGTGTCATTAAATTTCAATGCAGAACCCCCCCACAAATTATTAAATTTAAAATATGTCATCTTTATATATTTTATAATTTTTTAAGATTGTATCATTTAAAAATATATATATGTATATTTTTAAATGATGCAGTTTTAAAAAATTCCTAAAGGGTTAAAGATTTCAAGGGAGACTCTGAGTAATTTTTTTTTTGCTTTTTTTTTTTTTTTTTGGAGTGGAGAAGGCAGGGCAATTAGGGTTGTGACTTACCCAAGGTCACATGGCTAGTAAGTGTTAAGTGTCTGAGGCCAGATTTGAACTCAGGTCCTCCTGACTCCAGAGCTGGTGCTCTATTCACTGCACCACCTAGCCACCCTGAATAATTTTTTTTAAAGAGGGTGGTAGGCTAGATAAGTTTGAGAATCTCTGTTCTGGAGACTTTTGGATGAGGAGCGGGGGTTAAGGGAGAGAACCTCTGTAGACACAATACTCCAGGCAGCAGCACATTTAGAAAGTCCTTTAACTTCTACAAGTCTGCTGGTCCTGAGGTTTCTGCAGCTACAGGCATCTCCAGATTCAGATACAGTTCACTTGCAAAGGAACACTGGTATGTCAAGCAGCTCTGGGCCTCAGAAATCCTTCTATAATTGACTGGTTGTTGTGTAACTTCATTGTCGAGCTTGCTCCCCTGTATGGTCATTACAGAGCCCATGTCCACAATATAATATATGATAAAATACCAAAATATATAAATATAAGATATGGAACAATATGGAAATAAAAAATATGTAATAAAAGTGTGTGTGTGTGTGTGTGTGTGTGTGTGTGTGTGTGTGTGTGTGTGAAGGCAGTTAGATGACACCATGAACAGGAGTCAGAAAGACCCCATTTCAGATATGACCTCAGACACTAGCCATGTGACCCTACCTCAGTTACTTTATCTATAGAATAAGGATAATAATAATACCTCCCAAGGTTGTTGTAAGGATAAAATGTGGTAATATTTGTAATATGCTTTGTGAACCTTAAAGCTCTATATAGACACAGCTATTTATTATTCAGTTGCAGCCAGATTGCGGCGGGTCTTGAATGCCAGGATATGGAGTTTATATTTTATCTCCTCTGGTCAATGGGAGCACAAGAAAGTCCAGTCATAGAAGAACTCCAAGAAAATGTACCAATAGTTGCTTGAGTTTGTTAAAGCAACGTGAGAATAGGGAGACTAGCAGGCTTTTTTTTTTTTTAATAAAGCTAATGTTGCTTGAAAAACCTCTGCCTTTAAATGATTTTTTTCCAAAAAAAAAATTAAATATTGCATTGACCTTTTTCTCATCAGTGGTGTTTTGCAAAGCCAGCACATTATACATGAGAAAGGATAAAAATGTCCTATTTGGATTTGCTTTTGATGCCCCAAATAGGGTTGAAAAGGGCTCCAGGAGAAAATGCAATTAATGAATAGCCACATGGCTGCTAATCTGATCAATCCTGGGTGATAGGACACTTAATCTGATTGTCTGTGACCAGAACGGCATAAGAGTTTGTGGCCGCACAGAGGGATGCATTGATTGGCCCCTTAGCAATTGTGTACAGTTAATTACTCAGCATTTGCTGGAGGTCTCTTATTTAAATGGATAGGGGAGAGAACCTAGGAGGGTGCAGGTGGAGGCAAGTGAGCTTGACCTGGGAATTTTAACTTGAAGGAGTGATTTGTAGTGAAAACAGGGCAACAGCTCAGGCTAGTAACACGGGCACCTCGCTGCTGCCTCCCTTACCCACTGGGGATCGAAACAAAGACAATGCAAGTCCCAGGTTGGCAGGAAGAAGGCTGGAAGACAGGAGCAAGGGAGAAGTCCTGGGGGCAGTGGCCAAAGAACCGCAAGCTTATTCCGGGTAGTTTTTATGGGATGGGAGCTGCAAGTCAGTGAAGACAATACTTTTCTCTTGCCCTATGTTTGTGGGTCTTTCCTGGGCATTTCACAAACTGCCTTCCAGCTTCAAGGCTGGTCCATGCTATCCAAGGTATCTCTGGTCATCATTGATACAGATTCCTGCTAGAACATGGATAGCTTCCTATTTTCCTGCTGATTTATCAGCATTATGGGCTGCAACCTATCCACCGGTCCCCAGCCAGGCCCCTGCAAAGCTTTGGTGCTTGAGGACCAATGCAGGGAGTGGGCAGCCAAGGTAGCAGCCTGAGAGGTCAAGCTAGGCTGGGTCAAGCACTGTGGGTTCACTGATAAAAGGAATCCCAGG
Organism: Gymnobelideus leadbeateri; assembly: GCA_011680675.1. Classification (NCBI taxonomy): domain Eukaryota; kingdom Metazoa; phylum Chordata; class Mammalia; order Diprotodontia; family Petauridae; genus Gymnobelideus; species Gymnobelideus leadbeateri. The sequence goes on along the minus strand of WOXC01004838.1, from coordinate 2,562,156 downwards.
AATAAGCAAGTGCTAGAGATGGCCAGAAATAGGCTGCTATGAGAGCAAAACTGGATGGATAGAGCTGGGCACCCCTTCCCCTCACCCCAAATCCTGCCTTTGGATCCCAAAGAACCTGCCCTTTCAAATCAGATCATCAATAGTATAAAATCGAGGTACTTGGGTATTTCTCCTCTCAAACCTATTTTTACATAAACTGCTTTCTGTAGGACTGAACTGGGACTCTCAATATTTCTGAAGTTAGGCTGTCCATCTCTATCTAAAAATGCCATGTAAGACATAGTTATATAACATATATAATACATACATATATACACATGCACACACCCTAATGGTGCTTCTTTTTCAACTCTCACACATTTTGACAGCCACATCATCATAAATCAACTGACTACAACTCCCCGCAGGATTCTAGGGGTAACATGATGGGCTGAGTTTTCTTGTATTCAAGTTCAGAAGCCCCCATCAGTGTATTTACATTGATTATCAGTCATAATATTTACTAATCAGGTATAGCAAAGACAATTGTTACAGAAGCATCCCCTCATCCAGGGGTGCAATCTCTTTTTGCATACACAAGGTACTTGGGAGGAATGAGTGTGGCCAAAGGATAAAATCACAGGACCTGGTTCCTGGAAGTTCTTTCCCATCCCCTCCCTTGCCCCTATCTCTGCCACCTTTGTAGAGTCTCTTGAAGTTCCCATTCCCAGCTCTATACTTGGCTCTATGGGTAAGTGCCCTTATAGAATCCTGTTCTTGGTATGTCTTTCAGTTCCTAGTGCAGATGCTGATGTCATCCATTGCTACTCAGGGGACATTGCTCCTGGCTCAGTGGACACTTCTAGTGACCCTAATGGGAACTCCAGACCTTCTGATCTTTCAAAATTCAAAGTATAAGGGTGGTGCAGTGAATGGAGTCAGGAGGACCCAAGTTCAAATCCGACGTCAGACACTTAACACTTACTAGCCATGTGACCTTGGGCAAATCACTTAACCCCAATTGCTCTACTTCCTCCCCTCCAAAAAGCAAAAAAACAAAACAAAAAAAAAAAAAAACAAAAAAAGAAAGTATTGTCACATAGTCAGTGGGGGGAGGTGGGGTGTGATTAGTGGTATGAGAGTTTCCTGTCTTTTGGACAATTGCCTCTTCACTACTGGATTCAACCAGCACTCAACTAGCCCAGATAGGCTAGCTGTTTTATCTGTAGCCACACAGAGTATGACTGATTCTCTTCAAGCAAGCATGTGGCACCACTGGCTTTAATCCAATAATACAAAGTTCCTATGACCCTTTTATATTTATCAAGGACTTATTCATACCTATTTGAGTTTTGACTGAATGATTCAATTGAGATGTCTGGACCTTCTATGATTAATTGGGGTCTGGAGATAGACCCATACCAGGCCACACACAAGCTCCTTGAATTAGGAAATGTTTTATATTTGTCTTTGTATCTCCAGGGTCTAAAAACATCTGGTACATAGCAGCTGCATAATAAGTGCCTTTTGATTAATATAGCTATATGTGTGGGGACATGCATTTATGTGAATTGTAAAAACAGATGCATGTGTATATATACATATATGTATGTGTATGTGTATATGTAGGTTGACAGATTGGAGTCAAGTTGCAAAAATCTTTAAATGCCAGAGATATAAGCATGTACATAAATAAGCACATATATAAATGCAATATATATGTGCACATATATGTTTGTGTTTACTATATACACAAAGATATATATACATCTATGTTTTACATTTAAACATCTAGGTGTGTGTATGCATGCATGCATGTATATATGTATATGTGTGTATGTATATGTATTTATACATATGCACATACAAATATATATGTTTGGTATTTAAAGACCTTTACAACTTGATCCCAATCTACCTTTCTAGTCTTATTAAATATCACTGCCTTTCCCACATCCTATAGTTCAGCCAAATTGGCCTCCATGCTATCCCTCTTATGGAACATTCCATCTGACATTCCATGCCTAGAATGGACTCTCTCTTCACCTCAGTTTCTTAGAATCCCTTATTCATTTCAAAATTCAGCTCAAGCATCACCTTCTACAATCAAGGAATCTTAACCTTTCTATGTCATTGGTCCCCTTTGGAAGTCTAGCAAAGCCTATGGACCCTTTCTCAGAAATTTGTTTTCAATTGTATAATATAATATACATAGGACCACAAAATAAACCAAAGGTTAGTAAAAATAAAAATTGAATTCTTTCCCACTCAAGTTCACAAACCCCCTGATATCTGTCCATGGACCCCATTGGGAGTCCTTATATCCCAGGCTAAGACTTCCAGCTTTAAACTTTTCCCTATCTCCCCAGATGCTAGTCTTCCCCTTCCCAACCAGATTACCTTGTATCTATTTTGGGTGTTATTTGTGTATACCTATGTATGTACATGTATATCTGGATAACCATAAACACATAAGCTCTTTCACCCAGTTGGATGTCAGCTCCTTGGGAGCAGGGGCTGTTTCATTTCTATCTCTATGTCCCTGGCTCCCAGCACTATTCCCAGCCTAGTGTAGCCATTTAATAAATGTTTATTGATTGATTGCACACACGTGTGTATACGTGTGTGTATTTATATAGATATACATATATGTATAGATATACACCTATCTATCTTTCTATCTATCTGTGTCTATCATCCATCCATCTATATCTATTTGTCTTCCTATCTATCTATCATCAATCTATCTATATCTATCTATCCATCCATCTGTCTGTCTGTCTGTCCATCCATCTGTCTGTCCATCCATCTGTCTGTTCATCTATCTGTCTGTTCATCTATCTGTCTATCTATCTATCATCCGTCTATCTATATCTATCTTCCTATCTATCTATCTATCATCCATCTATCTATATCTATCTATCTTCCTATCTATCTATCTATCATCCATCTATCTATATCCATCTATCTTCCTATCTATCTATCTATCTATCTAATCTCCAGACTTCTGATTTCCTCATCTATGTAGAGAAGAGCTGGTGCAGAAACTCCTTCCATTTATGTATCTGCAACTTATCCATAACATATTTTCAAACAGCTTGAGAACTTGAATGAGAGTTTGAATGACTTGCCCATGGTCACACAACTAATAAGTGTAGGAGGCAGGACTGAGAATAATAGATTTAAAGTTGAAAGAAGGCTCACAGTCACCTAATTCTCTTCCCTTATTTTACAAACAAGAAAACAATAGACTCCCAGAGGTTGTGACTGACCCAAGGTCACAGAAATAGTAAGTTAAAAAACTGACACTTGAACCCAGGTCATCTAATTTAAACTCAAATTTAAATCTATGATTCTATGATCTTTATAACTTATTCTCTATCCATTCTGCCACACTGCTTCATGTATTTCCTTTCCAATGTTTCTCTAACACATACTGCCTAAGTAAACATGGACGGTCACTTAATTTCTTAGCTAGCTTTTTAAGAATATAAAGTACAAATGAGTTACAAATTTGTATCTGCAGAGGGCATTTTCAAACCAAACTTTGTTGTTGTTGGTAGCTCCCATTAATAGCTTCTTGGGGAGGGTGGGGAGAATGTTGGGGAAAATTGGCTAAAATTAGGTTTGGGGATTCTTTTTAGACTTCCTATGTTAATACTTCCTTAACTACTTAACTAGGAATTGGCCCCTACCTCTCAAGAAGTTTACAAATTAATAATAGGACAAATATACCCAAAGCTATAATACAAGGTGGAATGTGAAAAGAGTCACAGGAGAGACATGAATGTAGTGCTAGAGAAGGTCAGAGATACAGAGAGACTTCCAGCAGTGGGCATCAGGGGAGACTTCATGGGGGAGGTAACCTTAGAGCTGAATCCTGAAGGATAAATAGGATGTCTAGAGATGGTGTGGAGGAAGCAGGCTGGGAAGGCATTCGAGTGACAACTGAACAACCAAACATCGACACAGAGGTGAAGGATTCAGGTAATCAGCATTTAGTAAGCACCTACTATGTGCTAGATAACCCGTGCTAAGAACTGGAATTCACAGGTGTGCTCAGGGAATTGAGTGGTTTGGTTGCCTAGAACATTATTGGTAATGGACTAGGTGGAGCTAAGGCAAGAAAAATAAGGCTTAGTTGAGAAAATCTTAGAGCTGGAAGGGACATAGTGACAACTGTTGCCATTAGAAGAATTCCTCTCACAGTAGAGAGACTATAGGAAGAAAGATTGGCTACTGGGCTATTGAAATAAGTTGTAAGAGCCAGAACTAGGGTGATAGAAGTAGGCATGGGAAGGAGGAAATAGATATTGCAGATATAATTGCAATAAAGGCAACAAAATTTGGAGACTAATTAAATATGGAAGTGAGAGAGAAGGAGGGGCAAAGATGAAATCATGTTAGCATTAGGAAGGAACTCAGAGGCCAAATAGTCCAACGTATGTCTGACCAGCAGCAATGACAAATGGTCAATCCAATGAGGGAGAATTCCCCACCATCCAAGGCAGCCAGTTCTATTCTTAGACACGTGCAAGAGTTAGGAAGCTCAATAAAATTCCACTTGGCTTAAATCTGCCTCCAAACATCATTCACCATTGCAAGTGGTTTTACCCTCTGGGGCCAAGCAGAACAAATCCCTCTTTCACTCAACAGTCTTTCAAATATTTGAAGGTAATCATCATGCCATCCCTAAGTCTCCTTTTCTTCAGGTTTTCCCAGTTCCTTCATCCAGTCCACAGATGGCAGAGTTTCTAATCCTTTTGCTCTCATTATTGCACTCTTCTGGATACACTCCAGTTTGTCTATGTCCTTCCTAAAATGTGGCTCTCAGAACCAAGTATAGTATTCCATATGGGATCTGACCAGGACGGGCACAATAGAGCTATCGTTTCCCTTGCTGTAAGCACTATGTGTCTTGTAATGTGTATCAGGACAGCATTAGCTCTTTTTGGCTGCCATGTCATAACTGACACATAGGGAACCCGTAGTCTACTAAAATCTTGGGTCTTTTCTATAGGAACTGTGTCTCTTTTCCCTATCCTATACCTGTGACATTAATATTTTAAATATAAATATATTAACATAAACAAAAAAAAAACCTAGCCGTGTAACCTTGGGCAAGTTACTTAACCCCAAGTGTCCTCCAAAAAGCAGATAAATAAATAAATATAGCTTCACATTTATTCCTATTACATTTCATCTTACTAGATTCAGCTTGGGGACTCTACTTGGCAAAATTGCCAAGAAGACTCTTTTCAATCCCTAGAATGCTCTTGGTTGCCATGCAAATCATCTGGGAGCAAGACTGAAAAGGGCAGTAAAGGCAGTGGAACAGCTGACCTCTGGCCTCATTCTTTCTATATCCCTGCCTCTGGTAAGCATCTCTGAAAGCAACACAATCTCTGTTCTTCCAATGGGTTGCCATGTCAAAGAACTCATGACCCAGTGACCAGCTTATTGGTGAGGGCCTGTTTTTTTTTTTTTTATGCTAGGAGAAAACTCAGAAAATAGACATAGTAAGAATGAAAGAGCATATGATCCATTAACCTTCAAGAACCCAGGGTTGACTTCATGCTAAAATGAAGTATCAGAGGATTCTTGTATCTAGTTATCCCATCAAAAAAGGAAATGAACTTAGTCTAGCATGACCTGTTCCTGATGAAAGCATACTCATTCTTGGTCATCTTTGCTTCTTTATCATTTCACAAATCAAGTTAATCTTATGCTCTAGAATTTTGCTAGGAGTCGGAGTCAAAATCATCGGCCTTCAGTTTTCAAAGACCATCCTCTTTCCTTGTTTAAAAAAAGGGATCTTGGGGGCGACTAGGTGGCGCAGTGAGTAAGAGTGCCGGCCTCAGAGTTGGGAATGACCCGAGATCGAATCCGGCCTCAGAAAATGAGCACCCACACACAAATAATGACTAACTGTGTAACCTTGAGCAAGTTACTTAACCCCAATTGCTTTAAAAAAAAAAAAGGGGACCTTGGGGCGGCTAGGTACAGTGAATAGAGCACCAGCCCTGGAGTGAGGAGACCTGAGTTCAAATCTGGCCTCAGCCACTTAACACTTACTAGCCATGTAACCTTGGGAAAGTCACTTAACCCCAATAGTCCCTCCAAAAAGCAATAAAATAAAAAATAATTAAAAAAAAAACATTTTAAGGGACCTTTTTTAGTCTGTTAGTTCTTGAGGATGTGTATTTAAAGTGTTTTTAAAATATATATGTTCAAAATAAAACATATATATATTCAAAAACTAATTAGAGAAACCATCTTTAAATAATTTTTGAATTTTCAGGATTAATAAAATTGCAAGAGCCTCTTTGTCTTCCTTGTTTCAGAATGTCTTTGACTCAAACTCAGGAAGTTGGACTAAGGCTTGGGGAAGGCAGGCAAAACTTTATGGAACCTAGGGCATTGATTTTTTTCTCTCCTTCCCCTGCCCCACCTCACTCTTGGGAGAGCAACAAGAAGCAGTTTTTTTATAATTTGCATCACCTTAACTAGCTGCTTCAGAGAAAGGTGGGAAGTGGAAAGGCACATGGAAAGACAATGAAATGGCTAATATGGAAATATGTTTTGCATGACTTCACATGTATAACGGGCATCATAGTACTTGCCTTTTCAGTGGGTGGGGGAGAGGCTGAAGTGAGAGAGATTGGGACTCTAAACTGGGGGCTCTAAATTTTAAAAAGGTTAAAAGGGGCGGCTAGGTGGCGCAGTGAGTAGAGCGTCGGCCCTGGAGTCAGAAGGACCCGAGTTCGGATCCGGCCTCAGACACTTAACACACACACAAACAAAAACCTAGCCGTGTGACCTTGGGCAAGTTACTTAACCCCAATAGCCCTCCAAAAAGCAAAAAAAAAAAAAAAAAAAGGTTAAAAATAAAATATCAAAATAAAATAACCAAAAAAAAAATTTTTTAAATAAAAACAGATGATGAAAGTGCCTTTCTAAATCTCAGAAAGACTCAGTGTGATTAGCTGGCTGAGTGAGGAACACACCACCAAGGCACTGGGAGAGAGAGGCCATAAAGAGGAAAGCTGCATTTGACATGAATTGACTAGGAGGAAAAATAGGAAGTTGTTGAAATGATGCAAGAAAGAGGAATTTCTAAAGCTGTAAACATTAGATAGTAGAGCTGTGGACCTCTGATCAAGAATGACAGAAGGTTTAGGATCCTATAGGCACGTTTGTCCTGGGCACAAAAGAGCGGTAACCCTGTTAGCTAAGATTCTGATGGAATATCAATGGTCCTGGTGCTTGAGGATTGGCATCCTCTCTTGGGGAGGAGCAGGGAATATAAAGTTAAGTCCCATAGATGAACAGCTGAGAAACAGCTGGGGAGATGTTGAGAAAAGAAAGTCATTGAACTAACCTAGAGGAGAGGTAGAAAACCATGGCCCACAATGCTAACTGTGGATCACAGTACCAGGGATTGAGTGGAGCATATGTGGAAGGAGAGCCAATTAGCATGGAAGAAGGCTTCCTAATGCCCTTTGGAACGGAATACAGCATCATTAGAGCAGAGAAGCATTACTTTCAACAGAGCAACAAGGCATAGTTTATGATGGAGTGAACCCTACGTTCCCACTGAGAATAGTATCACAAGCCAGAGGGTCTGTACAAGTAGCTGAAGGGAGGCTTGCTCACTAGAAGGGGGAGGGAAGGTTCTGGACTCTTTAGTCTTGACTTTCTAAAGCTCAGAGGAAAGTCTTTTCTACTTTGGAGGCAGTTGGGTGGCCCAGGGCATAGAGGTCTGCAGGCAGGAAGACTTGAGTTCAAATCTAGCCTCAGATCTATCCTAGCTGTGTGACCTGGGCAAGTCACTTCACCTATGTCTTGCTCAGTTTCCTTAACTATAAAATGGGGATCATAACAGCACTGACTTCCCAGGATTGCTGTGAAGGTCAACTGAGATAATACTTGTAAAAAGCTTCGCATAATACTTGGCACCTAGTAGGCACTTAATAGATATTTTTCCCTTCATTTCCCTTCATTTCTACTTTTTCTAGGTAGTTTTCCCTTGAGATTCTAGATATTTTGTTCTTCCAAATTTTACTATTTTGCCTAATTCTAAAAAAGCATCCACTTGGTAACTTGAGTCATACAGCACTATTTAGTACTAAATATTAATTATATGTCTTATCTACAGCATTCAAAACTTCTCCCTTTGCTGTAAATGATGATTCTACGTGTGGATGGTGGTGTGGTGGCTGATGGTGTGCCTGTGTTTTCTTGGTATTAATCGTTGGGTCAATATTAGCACCATCAGCAAAGAATCAATCTATACTTTGTTGCATCTCAGTTTCATTGGCTGCATTGAGTGCACAATCATCTCAAACGGAAAATCATGTGCCAACACTCCCTCCACTTTGGTCTTGGCTTGTAGCTTTTACAAGTTGAAGAATTTACCATCAGTGTGGTAGCTGACCTTGATGCTGTCTTCATTCCCATTGAAAGTACTTGACAACATGGCTGAAAACATCATGCTAAAAAGCATGGGTGCAAGTACATAGTCTTATTTCACTCCAGTGGTGACTGGGAAAGCATGGGAGCATTGTTTGTTATCTAGAACCTGGGCAAGCATGCTGTCATGAAATCGATGTACAATACTGATGAACTTCTCCATGCAACCAAACATAATTTTCCATAAGCCCTTATGACTAACAATATTAAATGCCTTAGTCAAGTCTGCAGAGTGGACAGAACACTGGCCTTAGAGTCAGAAGGACTTGAGGTCAAATCTGGCCTCGGGCACTTAGTAGTTGTGTGACCGTCCCTGGGCAAGTCACTTAGCCCTGATTGCTTCCAAAAAATAATAAATACGTCTATATATTCTATATTTATGTTAATTCAGGTAGTATTTTTATTCTTATTATATTCGCATGACTCAGTCTTGAACAGAGCTTGTCCCAATAATCATTTATCTTTTCCTTTATTTCTGTGGAGAACTGTATTATACAAGTTTTGTGTGTAAGGTTAACTTCAGTTTTCAGAGACCATTCTCTTCATGGTTTTAGCTATTACATTCCTCTGAGTAGAGCTAGTATATGTGAGACTTAGGCTAACATAGGTAAGACCTTTGGTCTGGCACTAATAACTTTGTCTTGATAAGGGGTGAATTTACCTTCTACTGGTGGTGGGAGGTAGGGCTCCCTGGAAGGACTTCATGCTTTAGCAATCCCCCATGCTTTTTCCTTTTCAGAGAAGGAATACACCCCAAATAGAACTATAACTGGGCAGGGGAGGTGGGAATCACCCAACATGGAAGGAGTTGTCTTGGCTCTTCATGGACTAGACCATAAGTCCTTTGAAATCTTGTTCTATGTTCAGTGTTGTGTTAGCCTGAGTATTTACATGGAAGTTGAGCTACTTTTTCTTTTATATAGAGACTTAAACATGAACTGAATTAAAAGTTCTCAAGTGAAATCTTGGAATAGGGCATGACCCAAAAGAATTCTAAGATTCAGGAAGACATGAGTTCAAATCCAACCTTAGACACTTTCTAGTTGCGTGACCCTGGGCAAGTCACTTAATCTTTACCTTAGTTTCCTCATCTGTAAAATGGGGATAATAATAACACTCATCTCCCAGGAATTTTATGAGGATTAAATAAGAGAATAATTGTAAAGCACATAACACAACTCTTGGCATATAGTAAATGCTATATACAAGTTACTTATTATTAGTAGTAGGAATCTTCTAAGACTGAACCAGTCTTTGTAAATTTAGAGAAGCTGTTCTAGGTTATGGGTTATAAAGGCAAGCCTGGGCCATCCCCAATTGTCTTGACTTATTTCTTGCCACTGGACTCCCAATGACTCTGGAGGAGAGGGTGGGGCTGGTGACTTTGAGCCGCCCTGCCTCACTTAAATCCAATTCACTTGCAAGTCAAGATATCACCCTCCTGATGCCATAAGTTAAGAACAAAGGACACAACATCAACAAAGACAAGACAGGTTTTTAAATTGCTTTGCTTTCAGAGAGATGGGATACTTCAAGACAATGGATGTCTTGTAGTCCACTGATGTCCATCAGGAAGTGGGAACTTCAGGGCTGCACCTCAGAAGAGGGAGGAGGGATGGAAATTGTATATACATGTACCCTCCCCTGTAGAGCAGTCCCACATATACTAGATATACCCACATGGATGTTAAATGGTTAATGCTAAAACCATGGCAGCAAATAAGATTAGAGAGGGAAGGACTATTAGGAGTATTTAGGAAGCAGAAGGTTGAGGGTAAAATGTTGGGAAGTACTCACATTTGGGGACAAGAAGAAGAGCCAGTATATCAGGGAGAGAAAATGTTTGGAGAAATGGGAAAAAAATAAAGAGAGCATAGTGTCAAGGAAGCCAAGGAAGAAGGAAATTTGCAAGATGAATGGGTTGATGAATGATGGTATGTATATGAATATAATGGAATACTTTTGTGTCAAGAGAAATGATAAAAGGGACATTTTCAAAGAAACCTTGAAAGACTTATAGGAATTAATGTACAAAGAAATAAAGAGAATTAGAAGAACAATTTATATAATAAAAACAACATTGTAAAGATAATCAGTTTTCTAAGAGCTAAGGACTCTGGCCAATGAAATGACCAACCAGGATTCCAGAGGACTGATCCTGATGGAGCAGGAATGGACTTAGGGTGCAGAATGAGACATACACTTTTGGACATAGCCAGTGTTGGAATTTGTTTTGTTTGATTGTGTATATTTTTGTTTATATTCTTTTTCTTTTCTTTTTCTTCCAGTGGGAGGGGAGAGGTAGGAGAGAGTGTTAATTTTATTAATCGAAAAAAATTAAATTTTTAAAAAAAGAAAAAACAAACAAATGAAGAGAAGGCCAACAGTGCCAATAGTGCTAGAGAAAGTTGTTTGTTTGTTTTTTTTTTTAGGTCAAGAGAGACTTGACCTGAGCATGTACACAGACAGAAGGGGAGAGATAATGCAGAGAAAATGACTGAAAGAGGGGGAGATGAGCAGGAAAGTCCCTGCGGAGGCCAGAGGGGATGTGTCATCAGCAGCAGCTGGAGAATAGAGGAAGCGCCCCATTCCTTGATCAGCTTGTCTCTCCTGGCGATTAGCTAGCACCCCATTTTACTTTTCTAGGCCTCTCCTTTGTGGTCCTGAGTGTTGTTCGTTTCGTCTCTCTGCCAGACTCTCTTCCACCTTGTGCCTTCTAGATATACTCTCCTGCTCATTCACATTGGTGGCTTGAACTAAAGAAGCTGGTAATGGGCTCAAGAGGCAATGGTGGGGACGCTGCATCTCGGCACCACACACAACTTAGAAGAAGGGCTATTCACTCAACCGCTGGGTCAGGCCTGCTGCATTGTGGAGCCTATCTCTTAATTAGCGGCAAAAAACCTAGATGAAGAGGAAAGACAGAGGACTTGGGCTTTGATTTTTTTTTTCATTTTAACTAAATAAAGAGGTTTTCTGAGCGATGGGAAAAACAGCTCAACCTGAAGTGTCTTTTCAGGTTTTTGTTTTGTTCTGAAGTTGCCTGTTTATTTGCCCTCTGCCTCTTCCTATTGAAGACAGTCACAACCTAGCGTTTAATAGAACACTGATGGGTCTCAGGGTGGGAGTGGGGGGGGCACTTTTGAGAGGTTTTCAGTCCAAAAGCGTCACAGAAGAAAAATCACGACTATGATGGCCCACTTGAGCCTGGGAGAGTAAAAAATCAGAGGCTGCTAAAGGAGCCCCCACCCCCTCTGCTCTTCTTTGTTGCTGGCACTCGAGGGAGCTAGATTGAATGGAAGTGCCATTTTCCGGTCTTGGTTAGGGTGAGGCAGGGAAGAGGGTGCTGATGGTTATTATGAAGAACAGTTAGAAACAACCCTGGTTGGACAGGATGGGGGAGCTCCCCGGTGGAGAGGGTTTGGGCCTTGATCCAGGCATCATCTAAGGAAGCTATGTATTTTATGTCTGGCTTCACAGTTAGAGGGAGATGTGGTTTCCTCTCTGCTTAGCATTCGCTTCCTTTGCTTAGTCTTTGCTTCTTATTCCACTAACATTTATTAAGCTCCTGCTCTGTGCCTGGCATTGTACTGAGTGATGGAAATGCAAAGACAACAAATAATTAGGCAACTGGGTGGCCCAGTAGACTTGGCCTCAGGAAGAACTGAGAGTGAATCCTGTTTCAAACCTTAGCTGTGTGACCCTGTATAAGTTACTTAAACTCTCTCAGCCTCAGTTTCCTCATCTGTAAAGTGGAGATAATGAAAGTACCTCCCAAGGTTGTTGTGAAGTTTTAATAAAATGCTTGTGTTCTCCCTCCCTCTGTCTCCTTTCTCTCTCCTTCCCTCTCTCTCTCTTTCTCTTTCCCCCTCTCTATTTCTCTCTCTCTCTCTCTCTCTCTCTCTCTCTCTCTCTCTCTCTCTTTCTCTCTCTCTCTCTCTCTCTCTCTCTCTCTCTCTCTCTCTCTCTCTCTCCTTTCTCTCTCCTTCCCTGTCTCTCTCTCTTTCTCTTTCCCCCTCTCTATTTCTCTCTCTCTCTCTCTCTTTCTCTCTCTCTCTCTCTCTCTCTCTCTCTCTCTCTCTCTCTCCTTTCTCTCTCCTTCCCTCTCTCTCTCTCTTTCTCTTTCCCCCTCTCTCTTTCTCTCTCTTCTCCCCCCTTTCTCCTCTCTCCCCTTCTCTTTCTTCTTCCTTTTCTTCTTCTCTTCTCTTCTCTTCTCTTCTCTTTTCTTCTTCTTCCTTTTCTTCTTCTTCTTCTTCTTCTTCTTCTTCTTCTTCTTCTTCTTCTTCTTCTTCTTCTTCTTCTTCTTCTTCTTCTTCTTCTTCTTCTCCTCTTCCTCCTTCTTCACTCTCTCTCTAAATGTTTAAATGTGCGTTGTAAACTTCCAAGTGCTATATAAATATTAGGTCTTATTAAATAGTCCCTGCCCTCAAGGAGTTTATATACTGTTGGAGGATAGGGTAAGGGAAAGAATATGAGCACAGTTAAATAAGGAAAAACATTTTACAAACAAAAGATAAAGACATTTTATCAGTGGAGTGGAGCACTAACAGCAGGGAAGATAGTGAGGACCTCATGGAGGAAGTAGCACCAGACATGGACCTTGAGGGTAGCTGGGGACTCTCCTGGCTCGCTCATTAGTTCTGGGCAAGTCATTTGGCAGGTGTCCTCAAGAAACTGAAGGGGCAGGAGAATGATATGACTGGATAGCATTTACGGGGCTCCAAGGGGATAGAACTGGTGAAACTACAGAATTCAGAGGCCATATAACTGGTGACCTGTACCAAGATTACCTTTCGTGCAGAATTGTGGGTCTAAGGACTGGATTCTAGCTTTCAGGAAAACAAACCTCCCAAACACCCTTTGGCATTGTCTTGGGAAGAAGCCAAGGGCATTAAGACAATGTGCTTGTCCATTAAACTTATCTCAAACAGGTGTGCATTTCTAATGAAATTCCATTTGTTGCTTCCAAACTTCAATGTCAGTCCCAGTTGTTGGGTGACTGAATATGTCTCTAGATACTAAGTCATAGAAGACTGTGTTTGTTTGTAGGGTAGGGATGGGAAGAACATGGCTATTGAAGCCAGAAGATCTTCTTACAAATCCTGGTCCCACCAATTAACCTTTCAGGGCCTCAGTTTCCTCATCTGCAAAATGAGGATGTTTGATTAAATGTCCTCAACTCCCTTCCAGAAATAATCTGTGATTTTATAAAATAAGACACACACACACACACACACACACACACACACATGCACATACATGCACACACTTACACACTTCCCCCCCAACTCTTTTATTCATTTATCCATTTTTTCAGATTTTAAAATATAACATGCAACTGAATGAATCTTTTTTCTTTCCAACTGGTGTCTCCAAGTCTGCCAGGAGCATGATGTGCTGTCTGGACTGCTAACCTTCAAGGAACAAGAATTTTAAGTGGTAGGTTCAAACAATCTTAAGAGTGATGCTCCAAAGTCATTTGGTAGAGAATTTTCTCCCCTATCCTTTCTTTCTAATTCCATTTTAGAAGCTTGAAAATACAATTTTTTCCTCTTACCAATTTTGTGTTTTTCTATTTGGCAAACATTGATTCTTTTCTGTGTCCCAAATGGAGGTGAAATTAACTTGTCTGTCTGTTTCTTAAGCAAAAACAAATAAACACATTCAATATGTATAGCCCAGGAACCTGCCAAACTATTTTTGCTCCATGCCAATGTTACTGAAGAATGTCAGTTCAGCACCATGATTAGCATTTTACGATTGCTGGAAAGCCAAATGTTGAGAGAACAGTAAACATTGTTTTGGACCCTATGAAAATTACAGCTTAAGAAAATGGAATTTCTCAGTCATATAGCTAGAAATTTAAAACAGAAGTCTGGGGTCCAGATGGCTTTCCTTTCCAGGTAAGTAATTTTAAGCTCAAATGTGGGGTCCCAAAAATTTGTCCATGTAAATATGGCCTCTCCCTTTGCAAAGTCTCTGGCTACAGTATTTTGTCTGCCAAGAAAGTGTATTATGACAACTCAGGTTGATGTGATTACAAGGTTAAAGGCACTTTCTTTGCAATAGCTCTGGGAGGTGAGTAGCACAAATTTTATCCCCAATAGGTGGGTTGCTTACAGGATCCTCTGATGCATTTGATGAAATTCCCAATCACCTTGAGGAAACCACAGGGCTTGGACCTTTGTCTGAAGGCCTCTGAAAGGCATCTTCTCCCCAACAGGAGGCAGACATGCAAAGGCTCTTTGTTGAAAGAATACAAGGAACCCTTCATTGGCTTCTCTATGTCTAATTTGGACTTTCCAGACTTGAGTGCAGCAGAATGAACCTTCCTTCTGTGGAGGGGGAGGACATTTCTCCCTTCCTTTTCCTCAGGAGCAGCTAATGTTGACTTGCAGGAAAAGTACATGACAATCTTTCTGAACTTACTTAATGAGTTGGGCCTGAGTTTCCTGGACCTCAAGTTCCTGGAGCTTTCTACTTTGCTCTTTCCTTTTCTCAGAAAGGTCAGAGATCCAAGTACCTGAGGAATCATTTGGCAGAGGCAGACATATGTCTGCATGTGATCTGAGAGGAGAGAAACGAGACTGGGCTTTCCCAGTCTAGGAGACTCTTGTGGATACTCTTAAATGTGAGAGTCCCCAAGTTCAATCATTCATCATACACAGGCTTCCTAGAAGAAAAAAAATTCAGTCTATTTCTTGGAGAAGGAAGAGGATTACCATTATGGCCCCTGCATCTGGAGGAACAGAGCTTTGTTTTGAAGTTGAGGGGAGAAGTAAGTAAGGGACGGCAGAAAGATCTGGACCTTGCCAACCCTCCCTATATTGCTGTAAATGGCCTGAATGGTGAAAATTCAATGTGAAGAGGAATACTTGTTCAGCAGTCCCTGGAATATATTTATCTTCAGGAGATAAGCTAATGACCTATTTGAAGGCTTTGTATGTTTCCATATCTGTTCATGAGCTCTTATGATCCTTTTGTACATTATACATTCTTTTGTGGTGAGAAAGATAAACCCACAGCCCAGATCTATTTAGTACTTTCAGTGCCTAGATGGGAGTTGCCCATATTTGGAGAAAGTTACATACAAGCTGGGGCAACTGGGTGATACAGTGGCTAGAACACTAGACTTGGAATCAGGAAGATCCATCTTCCTGAGTTCAAATCTGGCTTCAGACACTTACTAGCTGTGTGAACCTGGACAAGTCACTTTACCCTCTTTGCCTCAGTTTCTTATCTATAAAATGAACTAGAGAAGAAAATGTCAAACCACTTAAGTATCTTTGCCAAAAAAATCCCAAATGGGATCACGAAGAGTTAGACACGACTGAAATGACTGAACAACAACAAATACAAACTATACCATAAATAATTTTAGAAAATTTCCTACAGAACTCCAGGTTAGGGCAGTGAGAAAAGAAAGAAAAAAAATGTTCTTTTAGGGTCAGATCCCAAGATGAAACTCAGTCTGTGTGAGGCCAGAGTATATGGGGCTCAAAATATATACATGAGAAAATTGGGACTCAATAGCTCTCCTTATGATCACATGAATAGCAATTGTCAGAGGTCGTAATCGACCCAAACTCTGGCTCCAGCATTCTTACCACTATCCCACACTGCCTTGGCTCATCTGCAGTATAGATGTCTTTGGATTATAATCCCAAATTCCTCAAATGAAAAATGTAGAAACAGGGGCAGCTAGGTGGCCCAGTGAATAGAGCACTAGCCCTGCAGTCAGGAGGACCTGAGTTCAAATCCAGCCTCAGACACTTAACAATTACTAGCCATGTAACCTTGGGCAAATCACTTAACCCCAATTGCCCTACCTTCCCCCCTTCAAAAAGCAATATATCATATATATATATATATATATACATTGGAAGATCCTTTGTGGGAAACATTCCTATACCAGGCCAAGAAAGAGATCTGATGATGTAGTAAGTAGGCATTTTCTACATAATTTCCAGTTGTCTTTACTGCTCCTTGATTTCCTTTTAATGTATGCATTTTTATGGATTTATTTCTCTAATTCCTGTTACAGATAACAACTATTTTTGAGGACTCACAAACTGAAACCGCCCCAATAATAGCTATCATTGTTGAGTTTATTGTTGAGTAGATCAAATGAGATATTATATAGAAAGTATCTTATAAACTTTAAAGTGTTAAATATAAACCAGGTATCATTGTCTTCATCGTCCTCATTATCATTGAGTAAATTTAACATTATTTTAAAATCCTTATCCCTTTCCTAATACTTAACTTAAATCCAAGATGGAATTATGGGTATATTGGCCTCGATGATTTGTAAATCATTTCCACTTATAACCTCCAGGAAGCTATTTTCAGTTTGGTTTTCCAAAAGACTTTATGGGAACTAAGCTTTGAGGACCATCATAGGGTACTGGGCCATTTGACTAGTAACATGCAAAAGGAAAGTTGAAAGAAGTGTCACATTTTTGACATATATTGCTAACTTGGGGTTCGGTGTTCCATATATATTTCCATCTCAAAACAATAGAATCAATCTAGGCAAAATGCAGCCTTACTAAATGACTTTTTATGTTCCCCTCTTTTGTCTATTCCCGTTCACTCACCCTTGCTCTTTGGCATCCCTCTCCTATTGCTGTGCCCACTCTCCTCAACCTAACCTAAGTCTGCCATAAGGGATAGTTGCAACACATGGTATCATCTCACACTTTGGGGACTGAAGGTCTGAAAGTTCAGGCAATTGGCCACAAGACTGACCGTGGTACAGTGTCTTCCATCTTTGTGCCCTAGGTTCATTTAATGAGTTTATTGCATTTGATTTTCAGATTGACATAAGCAATATGTCAATGACTAAAGTCAATTCACTTTGGAAAATCTTGGGTTGATTCAACTGAATGAGAAATAAAGGAAACCCAGAAATATCCAAGACAGGTGCTGAATCCATTTTACTTTGTCAGGGAAACTGACATGCACCCTTAGAACCTTATCTTGTAAAAACTTGGTCCCAGCACAGAGAGCAATTGAATAGGAAAGAAATGATATGTCTTAGAGCTCAAATTGCCCAATAGTTCCATTTGTATATGTTCTAATGCTTATTTCTGTGAGGAATTGCCAAGCTTCCGAGACAGGTTTTTAACAAAACGTTGATATCCACATCTGCAATGTTTATCAAATATTTAAACACACTCTTTATACTGTGTTATAATAGCAGCTGAGTCTGTTACCAAAGGAAAGAGGATGAATTTGCTGTCTCCCAGCATGAGCACCATGGCAGCCTCTTCCCACATCATCTCTTACCATTTGTACAATAGAGTCCCATTAGGAGTCTCATATTCCCCAGAAAAAAATAAATAAATCATTCCCATCTTATGTAAATACATGTTACCTAAATCCAGATCAATTGATTGGTCTATCAAACCGTTAATTGATTAAAACCAGATCTGTCTGTCCATTTATTCATCTAGAGAGAGGAGTGGATGACATGTAATTAGTTCCATAGCGTAATAACACTTTTATCCCAATTACTGGAACAGCAAGCAAGATACAAGGGTTCTGTTCCTTGTGCAAAGTAAACATTCATTGTTTCCCCATGCTCCTTCTCACAAATCAGTTTAAGGAGTGAAAATTCCATTGTTTAAATATGTGCAGATTCTGTCCAAAACCTTCGTTTTGAATGCGGTGCACTTAAATGCTATTCTATAGCCTGTAAAACCTGCCTTACAAATCATGGAGGTCTTAGCAAGGTAAACTAAGGTGGGAACACCCAAGCCATTAAGATATACTGTAGTCTGCTGTGCTGATCAGAGCCTACAGACATGTTTGGCTTTCAAGGTGACAGTGGAATAACAAATAAGCCACAGATAACTATATACATATTCATTCTTCCTCTCAGCAGTTTGTCCAAACTGCCTCCCTCCCTCTCTTGCCTGTTGCCTACGAGCAAGTCAACAAAATGCTTGATGCATTGGGAAGCTTTGGCTGAAGCAGTCTGAAGAGTGGATGGGGCTTTGCCCATTCCTGTTTTCAGCCCACTGGGGACTAAGGGGTCCTTTTGTCACGGTTTCTTTCTGATGAGGCAGAATCAGAATTTCCTATCTAGGGGGTCAGGAATTTAGTTTAATTTTGTCACAGAAGCACATTTTAAAGATGTAAAATGTATGCCAGTCTATCCTTGCTGACTAGCTCAGTGAACTATTTGTTACAGATGATGGAGGAAGGTTTTATGACATAGAGTTAGGGTCAAGATGAAAACTTGGGAAGATTTACACCTTTCTCCCGTGCTGACCTTTTGGCTTCGTTCCTTAATTAAGCAAAGGCATGGCAAAGGAAGGGAGTATTATGGGCATGCTGTATCCCCAGGGCGTTATGAGATACCAGACACAGTTAAGCTATCTCAAGACAACCATGTTCTCTAGAGTTACTTTATTGCTATTATAAAAAATCTTTATTATGGGAAAAAATATGTATTTTTATGCCAGAAGAAGATGAAGATGACAGTCGAGGCTGTTGAGCAGTACTTTCACTTGAGCTCTGTGCCCACAGAGATTGTAAAACACCAAAGACTAGGGGAGGCCTCCTTATAGGTTTCTTAGCATTCTAAAGGGGTAGATTAATCTTTCTGAAATTCATAGTTAGAACAGTTTGCCATTAACTGGCACTTTCCAGTTATCAAGATATTTTATGAAACTGAAGAATGTCCTATTACACCGGTGAAAGACGCAACTTGAGATGTGGGGCAGGGAGGGGGATTCATAAAATAGCCCTTTTTCAGAATATCAATAACTCTTTGGTGGGACCCCAACTATGTTCAAACCCTAAGAGTAGATTACTGATGCCCCAGCCAGCACTACTGTTAAGACCTGTCACTTCCAGTGCTTCTGTGTAGATTTGCTTCTTTCTGAAAGAATAAAAAAGTCCTTCATTTTTGCAGCATTCATTTTTTTTTCCATTGAGAATATGGTTAGGTAGAAACAACAGGAAGACATATATGCTTACCATACGTGTTCACCGGTGCCACAGGTGATGTCCTTCTCCTAGTCCAAACAAAAGAAGGAAGGATTCCCCAGCCACAGTAAGGTTTTCTAATTGCCCCTGGTCACGACATTGCTTCAGGCACCTGACACTTGAAAAGCCTTCTCAGTGGAAGCATGACTTGTGCTGAGAACCTTTTCAACCCATCAAAGTAAAGGAATCTAACTAGTGAACAAATACCTGGCTAATTTAACAAATAATTCTACCCTTTTCCTCTGCCTCTGCCTCCCTAAAATAAATAAACCCCAACAAACTACTTACATCTACATTTCATCATGTATAATAGGTTAAGAAACCCTCCTTTTGAAGTTACTCCTACTTGGGTTCATTTATTTCTAGGAACTATTTACATGCAATCTGCTCTTCCTTTTTGCTAATGGTGCCTCCTAGAGGTTATGGATAATCAATTTAATTCACTTCCACCCCTGGGAGAAAGATGATCAGACATCAGGTAAATCGCTTTTGGTTCTTACCTGGGAAATTGATATTCTCAAGGTCAATACTGCAAATCCAACTAGAAGCAGTGACAGGAAATAATTGGTATCTGATGGTTGTCAAATGAGCTGTTGGTTTCTTTAGCTTATTTCCAAGGGAAGAAGAAGCTAAGAATCACCACTTAACTTATCTTTAACCCATAACCTTGTTGATAAAATCAAGAGAGATTCACATACAGAATAGGATTGGATCCAGATATCTCTTATTCTATATTGTATAGAATCCTTGATGTGCCCACCTGCTTGGGGGAACCCCCCTCACTCCATTCCACCCAAAGTGGCCCATGGGGCCGAGTGAAGGGGAGCAGTGATTTAGTTAATGAAGATTCCCTTGGATTTGAGCATTATGTTGACTGAAACCTAGGCTCACAGAAGAAAGGGATAGCAATTTCAGTCCAAGGGTCTGGCATGGATTCTTAAAAGTAGCCAAGAGGATAAAACTAGGGATTCAGAAGTGGAATGGAGCCAACTCCACAGAACCAAGAAGGTGTCAATATGGCAACTAGGTTAGGAATAAGGAAGGGCATGCCTATGACTCTTCCACACCCAAGATGGTGACCATACACAGTCCCTGAACTAACTCTGTACTTAGAATGGAATGGGGGTGAGAAAGAAGGGGCAAGGATCTTAAGGTAGATTTAATAAACTGGGGAGTTACCTCAATTACTGTGAATAGAATTTCTTTGACATATTTTATACTTAATGCCCTTCTCTAATAATTGCTTTGAATTTAGTCTCTTCCCTTATTCATAAACCCTGAAAAAAAAGAAAAAGAAAAAATTATACTGATACTGTGTTGTCAGAGGAGAAAAAGGGAAAATTAAGTGACATCAGAAAGATGCTAATCAATAGGGTGTGGCAAAACTCTGAGGTTCAGATCTGAGCCAGAGTTGAAGATATTTAGACTTTTAAGAGAGCAATATTTCTCCAAGATAGATGAAGCATTGAGCTTGTTCTCCAGCAAGCTGATCCCTCCACCTGAGCATCTCTCACACCTAGAAGATAGAAATCTGCTTCTTTCATTTTCAGATGGGCACCTTGCCTTGTGGCACAGGACCTAAAGTGGAATTGTTACAGAAAGAGAACTTTAGCTGTCTGGGATTAACCAACTGGACCCTTTCATGAGAATGAAATTGGTGCTGTCAGAAAGCCAGAACATGCTTTTGTCTTCAATTGAACCAACAAGGGATTGGGGTGGGGAGGGATTCTCTTTAATATCAAGCTGCCAGTCAGTGTTACCCATTTGGTCAGAGATTATGGGGTGCAATCATGATTAAACAGTCAATAATCCATCAGTGGCAGCTGAGAACTTTGCCCTTCATTCCTCCCCCATGTGCACTGGCAGGAACTCCTATAGGCCAATCTGTTATTCTATATACAGTTATGATCCATTTTTAAAATGAAGTAAAAGCATTGAAACACCAGGTAATGACATAATCATTTGAGAAATACTTGATACAACAAAATTTCAAGGCAACTAAGAGAAGTTCAAAAGTTCCTTAGAGTTTGCTATTGAATTCCTCTTATGGGCATGCATTGAATATGTAATAGAAGGGGAAAGGGGAAGGGGGAGAATATAGGATAATTCAATCCCTGTTGAATTATTTTACAAGGGAGAAAGAGGGGGCACGTGTTATTCTGTTCTGAAACCTGCAAAATCCAGGACAAATGTCAACATTTGGTGTGCACCTTGTCACTACATGGGTGTGTGTGTGTGTGTGTGTGTGTGTGTGTGTGTGTGTGTGTGTGTGAAATCTGGGAGTAATTTGCTAAAAATCACTCCCTGGGCAGTTGGAGAAGTAAATTGAGGGCCTAAACCCCACCCATAGCTAGCTGTCCTGTCTGGAGTTGATTCTTATACTTGATAACTGAACTATATCTACATATAACTTAAACTTCTCATTTTTAAAATTTTGGATTCTGCATGAAGTAATGGAAAGAATTCTGGATTTGGTGTCAGAGGACTAGTTCTGTGACTCTGTACAAATCACTGCCCTTCCTAGGGCCTCAGTTTGCTTATTTGAAAACCTGAGGTGACTGGACTACTTTACCTGTAGTAAGCATCCTTTCCACCTCTGAATCTGTGACCCTATGAAAACTTGAGTTTGAAGTTTGCTTCCTGGTGTTTCCTGAATCCACTTGTTCAGTGGTATTATAATAGGAAGCAAACACTAAACTATAAAGTTACTCCTAGGTAACACAAATAACAGAACTTTAAGCAATTAAATAACGATAACAGGTCCTTTAAACCATTCTCCACCCCCAGCCCCAAATTGCAAGTCCTTTCTAGATTTGGTTGTGGAAGCATGGTCTTCTCAGAAGGCTGTTGTTACCATGTATTCAAAGAATAACTGTCAAGACTGGTAGATTCACAACATTTCACCATTTTATCTTGTCTTCCTTCAGAATCTATTGAGTTACTGATTTTTCTTCACTTACAAAACACAACACTCTTTTCCTGTGGTGCTCTTTTATTCTGAAGACCCCCAGTGCTAGCTACCCAGGAGTCAGGGAGGAGAGCCTTCTCAAAACAAACCAATGTGCACAAAGCTGACAGAAGTAAGTTCCAGCTTTCAAACTTAAAAAAAAAATGTCAAATAGTTTTTAAAATAATGGAAAAGATCTTGTCTCTGTGAGTGGTAGCAAAAAGGTGATGGCCACCAACAAGACTGTGTTAAGAGGCTAGAAGCTTTCTGAGATACTGAAAGTGTTAGGGCCAGAGCAAGTTTATAGAACTTGGTCCATATGAACACAATGGATCAAAGCAAAGCATAGATTTGGCACTATGACTCAGAATCTGAAGATGGGTAACCAAGAAACCCCCAGAAGAGTATGTAGATCATCTACTGTTTCTGGCTATTGCTTATAAACAATACCTAAAAGGAAGGCCTGTTATTACTGCTGATGAGGAGACACAGAGATATGAAATTGAACTAGGCATATCATGAGAGCCCTTGCATAAGAGGCCTCTGGGTTAACCGGTAATTCTGTAAGGAGCACTGCGTCTGAACTGTTTGAGGACTACAAGGCACTAGAGGAGTGACATCTTAAAAAAAAAAGAGAGAGAGAAAAGAAAAGAAAAAGAACTATCAAGTTAAGGTCTCAAGTTTTTGCATGATTGATAAGATCCCACAGAACTTTTTTTCCAGAACAGATTGTTAACTCTGGTATGTCAGCCAAATCCCATTGTGAGTAATGACATTTTGACTACTTAAGGTCCCATGGTTCGGTAGTTTCGACATAGAGAGATTACAGCTCATTCCATATGGCAAGGTGCTAAATAGGTTCCGGGCTTCTCCTCCCTCCACCCTCATATATACAAACACATAGCATTTCATTGGTATTGTAGGAGAGATGATGACCAGGATAGAAGGGTCCTTTCTCTGTTATTAACCAAGAATAAAAGGGATGTTTAATGATGTTTTTGCATTAGACCCCCAAAGTTAAATGCTTCTGTTTTAGCTGAAAAGTATTACTACAACTGACTGATCAAGTCCGTTCAAAAGTTAAAGAGATCTATCCAATTTAGAATTCAAGTTCAGAGGTGAGGATAGTCCTGTCTTTGACCAGTCATGCTGTATAATATCATGAGATTCAAGACTGGAAAGAGAAGAACTTTAGAGAAAACATCATTTAGTCCAACTCCTTACACTCGTTGAGGAAACTAAGGTTCAGTAGCTTACCTATCCAAGGTAATACATACAGTAATAGAATTAGAATCTGAACTGAAAAATCAAGCACTCTATTAGACCCCTCTTACTTCTCCAGGGCTGTGTAAAGGTGGGGAGATCATTCACCTGAAACTACTGGAAAAATTCTAAGAGTAAGAATGTTTAAATTATAGTTTACCGGCTCTCCAATTTAGTACTTAAAATTAATCTGGTGTGCTGGCACTTCTCTTTCTTTTCCTTCCTTCTTTCCTTCCTTCCTTCCTTCCTTCCTTCCTTCCTTCCTTCCTTCCTTCCTTCCTTCCTTCCTTCCTTCCTCCCTTCCTTCCTTCCTTCCTTCCTCCCTCCCTCCCTTCCTCCTTTCCTTCTTTCCTACCTTCATTTAGAGTGAGGCAAGGGGTATATGGTGCCTGATTTTGCTTCAATTCCTTTAAAGCTTTCTTAAGCGAAAGGCCTGTACACTCCCTACTTCTCTTAAGATATTAATGCTATACTCCGCAATGCCTGAACTTGGTGAGGAAGTCAGAATGACAGTGTTTGAAGCAACGTGGCAACGCATGCAAAAAGGAATCAGATCCTCAGAGCAGGGGAGGAAAATATAATTGGGCTCTGCTAAGGATAACAAGACCCAACAGCTTGGTGAAACCGTGAAGGTGCCATCCCACCTCCCCTCCCCCCCCACCCGCTGTCACCTCCTTCCCCTCAGGCCCCAAGCTCCCCTCCCAGTGCCATGTGCACCGAGGCCTGGTTCCCCCTCGCCCGCACGGCGCTTCTCCCCAGGGAGCCCGGGTCCAGGAACTCTTTCCAGGATGGGACGGGATATTACAGCTCGGTTTGTGCACCAGCATCCTTAATATTTCCTTCCTTTCAGAAGCAAATAGAGCGTTCCCTTATCTGAATGCTAATTTCCTAGTTAAAAACCCTCCCTTGCTGACAAGGGACTGAAAGAGTTTTAAATCACAGATGTAGAGTATCAAATGCAATAATGCTCTTGCAATAGTGCATTGAAGCCTCAATTAATTAACCCTTGGGCTAAGTAGGCAGGTACATGGCGGTGGCCGCAGGCGGTGGATGGATGAGATTTAAATGTGCATCTCATTTCCCCAGCACGGAACCTGCCGTTTGGTTCAGAAAGGAGTCATTTTGCACACTCGCCTCATTTACTCGCTGCTTTAATCCTCCTAATTCCACCTGAGATCCCGGGAAGAATTGAAAAGGAAAGCTAGGTGCAAGGGCTCGGGAGCTGGGCTTTGTTTACACGCCCTCCCGGGGGGCCGCGCCGCGCTGGGGCTCTTGCCTTTTCAGCGGGCTCCTGAGCTCAGAGCAGTAGTCATATGGAAATATTTAAAGAGATTAAGGATTATTTTTGTAATTTGCGGGTTGGGGGTGATGGCGATGAAGAAGGGGACACCACAAGGAAAGCCAAGATTAGGACCTTTCTCACTGCTTACACTGCCCCCCACCCCCTGACCCTGGAGCACCCCCCAGGCGGGAGTAGGAATCTCCTGAGGCTTGCAGAAAGGGTTGGGGGGGTCAACTGAGATCAGAGCAGAGGGAGGATCTCAAGGGGCTGGGAGTTTTTCTTGGGGGGAGGGCCCCCCGGCTGCAGCCCCCCTAGTGCAAAGTAGAGGCAGGAGTGGGTTTGGGGGCCACGCGGAGAAGGTTGAGGCCTGACACTGGAGGGCTGGGGGTGGGCCAGAGGAAGGAAGACCCCTCGATTTCGGGAGCCACCTCTTGGCCCCTCTTCTCCTTCAACACCCACCCCCCAGCTGGGGCGGCGTGTCCCGCGCTGACTCCGTGCAACTCTCCAGCTCATTTCTCTCCACGCGATTTACCATCTGTGAACTCGTCTTTAACCTAATAAAAATCATCTAGCTTTTGACTAACAAGAAAAGGAAACAGTGTTCATTGTGGGGTTTGGGGAAAATGGCTTCACTAATGTGCAGGATGAGAATGGAGTGATTTATAGGCGGTTTTAACTGTAGGCTATGATTAGGGGGCTGGTAGTAAGTGCATTAGATGTCTAAGTGTGGCAATAGAGTAAATAGGCGTTTTATTTATCGCAGTGCCAGGGGCCTCTTAGCGGAAGAGCGCTTCTCCAAATTGAAATATAGCAGAGTTTACACTCCTGATTAGGGCTTCAAGCGCAGAGCCCAAGGCTATCAGCAAAGCAGAAACAACGCTCGCTGACACCTAATTGTCACTGGATTAATGTGCAAACAGGGACAGCAAACAGCAACAACAAATAACCTGATGTCAGAGATGTTGGTGGCAGTGTCCACTTGCAGTGACTTGGGGCCAAATTGGAGTTTATATGTCAAAACCCGCTCAGATCAATGTTCCGGGCTCCTCCTGCTCGGGGGCCCGATTCCGCTAGTGGCAGTGCTTGATGTATGTGTGTGCGCGCATATTATGTGCGTGTGAGTCGAGTGCAGCAGCTAGACAGAGGAGGTGAAATGCCATTCCATTAATTTTTTTTCTGCTTTATGCTCCCGAATTCGCAGCTATTAAGATAAATTTATGTGAATAAGGTCTTTCTCTCCAGGATCTTGTGACTTTCGCCTGTATCTTCATATAAAATTTAATAACCCTGTTTGCGAATCAAATCATTCCCCCAACACCAGATTCAATCTGGGTTGCCACCTGTCTGGCTTTGGACTGGAGCAACCGGTTTGGGCAGCTGGGTTCCAGGTTTTCGGCTGTGTATGTATGGGGTTGGCTGCTTGGGCTGTTTACTCTGGGCGCTAGATGCTGGCTGCTCCATTCTCTGAAGGCAGGGAAGGGATAGCGATGGGGCTGAAAGCTTTCTTCCTTATTCCCCAGGTCCCCCTTTCCCTTAAATGACGAAATTGGCAGCAGCCCTAGCTGAAAAACACAGCTATGCTAAGCATTGGTCTAAAGCAAATGGAGGAATAGGTTACCATCCACCAAGTTCTTACGATCACTCATTTTTCTTCTACAATTAGCCATTTAGGGAGGAAAAGAGTCACAAATACATGAATTATGTTCCTAAATGTATTTCTAAAGTTCTTAAGTTTTATTGAGCATGAAAGTTGGTCTTTCCCTGTGTTAAGGACTGAAGAAGCTATAGCGCTAGCTAGTAGGCTCAATGGTGCAAAGTCTTACGATTTAATCTTGACATTTGCAATTTTTTCTGTAAAATATGACTTTCTTTATTTCAAGACTTTAGCTGAAAACCTCGTAATTCCTTTTAAGCTCCATTTGATTGTCAATTGCACAACTCTCTCTAAAGCCCAGAGCTTCTGATTTTCATACATATATGATTGATTGCTTTTGTGTCACCATATAATGCACTTTGGTACAGATTTCCCTTATTTCTCTTGTACCATGAGAGTCTTCCTTTTCAGTGGTTGAGGTTTGTTTGTTTTGTTTCGAGGGTGGAGATATGAAGAAATAACCTGGCCCTGGATCCTCTTGGATTATCTGGAAATACCATTTTCTCCTCTCTTGCTGCTCTAGCTGGCCCTCTGTGCCACTCCATTTAATGGATTTTCAGAAAATGGTGATATTGCTATCTGCATATTTGGCTAATGGAATCAAATCAATTTTCACTATTGAAAATAGGCCAATAGCTATTCACATAGAGGTTATTTTACGGCCTCAAGTGGGGGGGGGGAGTTGGCAGGGCATAGCTACAAAAGTTGCAAACTCTAAGTTCATTTGCCATCAGTAAAATCATAAAACAGGATCTGCAACAGGGAAGTCCCAAATTCATTTTACTAACAATATGCTTGATGAATTCAATGTATTTTTAATCCAAGTGTAAAACTCAAAGGACAGCCAAGGTGCTGACTAGAGCATGAAAATCGAAATTAACGCTCTACTAGAACGACAATACTTAACAAAACTCAAATATCACTCGACACCTGAAGCTCTCTGAGAAATTCCTAATATATATGTGTATATCTGCACATATATACACATATATAGTTATTGGAAAGGCAGGGGTTCATGAAGAAAATAATTTGTAAATCCTAATTACTATGCCTACCAAACAAAAGAGTCAGCAATTCATAGAACACTGTATTTGGAAGGGCCCTTGGAGAACACTCAGTTCAGGTCCCTTCCCTTCCCTCTTTTCCCCTTCCTTTCACCTCAGTCATTTTACAGAGGAGGAAATAGAGGCCTAGAGAGGTTAACTGACTACATGCTCTCTAAAACCAGGTCTTAAAAATGTTCTAATGTATCTCTCTGTTCCTATAAAGTAGGAGTTGGGTTCAAATCCATTCTCTACCATTTGTGTCACTTGTGATGTTGGGCAAGTCATTTAATTTCTGTGGGCTTCAATTTTCTCATCTGTGAAATAGGGTTGGACTAAATGACCCTTGAGGTCCATCCTTTCCAATTCTAAACCATGAGCTATGAACTTGAATACTTTAGTAAACTTATTCAAGAAAGGAGCACTGTCACTTTAATCACACATTTTTTTCTATCATATTTTGTCAAATTAAAAATGTTTCCATAGTAATTTAAAGTTCACAAAGTATTTTAGATATATTATCAGTAATTTAAAGTTCACGAAGTATTTTAGATATATTATCATTTCAGCCTCACAACAACCCTGGAGCTATACTAGTATTATTCTTCTTTTACAGAAGATAGCTAAGATTGGGGCTATCAATATTATTATTCTCAGTTTACAGATGGGGAAACTGAGGCACATAGCCTTGCCCATAGATGAATAGTTACTAAGTGTTGGAAGCAGGATTTGTACTCAGATCTTCTCATCACATCCAATACTGCTCCCTAAACCCTACTGCTTCTCATTTTCACTTCTTAAAAAAAAAAAAGTACTTGGATTTTGTTTTTAATTTGTAGATGCAGGATTTTCACGATTGAAAAATAAAAGAATTTGCAATGTATTTCCCCACCATTACCCATACCGCTTTAGAAGCTATATATCAGTTTTTTTAAAGCAGACTAGAGATTTAAAAAATGGTGCCAACTCTCAATTATTCAGGAGCTGATTATCCAGATTTCATATTATTCCTGCCCTGGCTTCTTGCATTAATCTCCTACTATCCCTGCCATTTGGCTTCTTCCTAGTTTCTCTATCAGTCTGTGCAGAGAGGGAGAAAAAAGCTCAAATTGGCCAATTTTATCACTTGTTAGCTGCTCCAGTAAAAGGTTTCATGGGGGAAAGGGTTGAAAACTCCCAGGTAAAATGAAGTTTGGCGATGTTAATTATCCGTGCTCTGCGGGAGCAAGGGAGGCCACGGATAAGCAAGAAGAGCATAATGACTGGATTAAAATACTTATTTACACCACATGAGTATTTCATTAACCAGCCTCCCTTAAAGGTGAGTGTGTGTGAGCAGCAGAAGAGGCCAGAGAGGTTATTACCCATACTTCAATAGACTTCAAAGGGCTGTGGTCTTTTAGATGTGGGCATTCCCTTCCTTGATGTAGATCATAACCCCTCTAATGCCTTAGGGAAGAGGTGGAGAACTTAAGGCCTCTAGGCCCCTAAGTCCTCAAGTTGGACCCTTTGACTGAATCCAAACTTCACAGAAGAAATCCCTTTTATAAAAGGATTTATTCTGTAAAACTTGAACTCAGTCAAAAGGCTATGACCAAGGTGCTGGGTCACATGTGAGGCCACAGGTTCCCCACCCCTGCTTTAGGGAGTTGCTGAGACCCCCCAAAATCTAATAATTTGTCACTCAGAGACCAACTGGTAGTGAAAATGACTACTTAAATCTGTCATACTTAAAGGTTATTAAAGAAAAGAAAAAGTATGTTTTTTCCTGACCTAACGAGGTCACACCACTCAGGTTTCTTTTCTAGATCAAATAAAAAAGGAAAAAAAACCTGGCTCTAATAAAAAATGTACATTCACATAGACGTCTAAATATGTACATTATTATTCTCATTTCATAGATGAAAGATCTAAGCTCAGAGGCTGGGTGACATGCCCAAGGTCACACAGGTGGTAAATGACCTAGGCAGAATTTGAATTCAGCTAACTGGAGCAGTACACGGAGACTGCAACTGATGTCAGAAAGACCTGAGTTCAAATTTAACCTCAGACACTTACTAGCTGTGTGACCCTGGGAAAGTCACTTTACCTATGTCTGTCTCAGTTTCTTCATCTGTAAAGTGGAAATAATAGTAGCACCTATCCCAGGGCCATTATGAGGAGAAAAAGAGATTTTTATAAACCTTAAAGTGCTTTATAAATATCATTATTATTACTATTATAATATTTAGGACTCTCCTTGTTATACCACATTGCCTCCCCTCAAAAGCCTTCTCCCTAATTCTCTCTATTAACTTTAACCCCAACAGCATGAACCTATGAAATATCACAAGCTGGGGCAGAGAGGTGGAGCAGTGAATAGAGCACCAGCCCTGAAGTCCGGAGGACCTGAGTTCAAATCCAGCCTCAGATACTTAACACTTACTAGCTATGTGACCTTGGGCAAGTCACTTAACCTCAATTGCCCTGCTTTCCCCCTTCCAAAAAGCAAATATATATATATATATATATATATATATATATATATATGTGTGTGTGTGTGTATGTATGTATGTATGTATGTGTGTGTGTGTGTGTGTATATATTAGAAATTTATGGAAAAAAACATTATACTTTCCCTCTATCGGGCACAGAATAAAGGGAGAATGAAAATGTTTCTTAACTAGACCTTGTATAGTGTAAAAAGTCCAGTCCTTTTTCCACTGTAAGCAGTCATGAAGTTATACCCATATTTATAAAAATTATCCTGACATCTGAGTATAGTTAGAGGAAAATAAAAAAAGATTACATAGATATTTGCTTGGCAGCATTGTTTATTATACCCCTTTAAAGTAGGTGCTATTATTATCCCCAATTTATAGTTCAGGAAACTGAAGTTCAGGGTTGTACAGCTAGTGAGTGTCTGAACTCAGTTCTTCCTGACTCCGGACCTAGAGCTGTATCCATTGCGCCCTCTCTGTCCCCATTTTCTGTGTGATACCTAGAAATACTCTGGAATTCAGGAAGTTAGATTTGTTTATTATAACTCAGTTAAAAGGCAAGCAAAAATGGGTGCTAAGTGTTTGTTGTGTTATATCATATCTCATCGATGGAGATTTTGCTTAAATGAAGTAACAGAGACAAGTTTCCCCCTCGAAGGATAAATATTTTGTCCTACTTCGTGACTTTTTATGTCATATTTATAGGACTGGATTAGAAATCCTCCCCGCTCAATTTGAGGAAAGTTTTTATAAGAGCACATCTTGTCGATGGTATCTCTCTGCTGGGTGAGGCAGTATTGATTGAGTGGACACCGCTTACTGTAGCTGTCTCCAGCTGTCAGAAGCAGAGGCTCACGTGATTGATTTTATAGAGCACCTTTTATACTGGAGAAGTCCCAAAGCACTTAACAGAGCAGTGAGCGAGTTTGAGGCTGATAGGGACGATGCAGGCAAACACGGGAAATCACCAGCTCAGCAGCAACTAACATAGCTTTGGAGGTGTGAACTCCCTGGAGGCACTGGAGGCAGGGCCACCAACATTTTCTCTTAGCTTTATAGACTCCCAAGGATGGGTAGGGCTGCTAAGGTCATCTGGTCCAGCTCTCTCCCTAAATAGAGTAACACTTACACCACTCCAGATAGAATGGTAGTCAATCCACAAGTATTTATTGATCACCACTAGTATGGGATGAAATCAAAGATCCAGCTTCCCTCTCCTCCTTACCTCCCCACCCCGAAAAGCAATGTGCCCAGCACTGTGCTAATAATTTTCACTGTCTTTCATAATTTCTAGAGAAGGAGAGTCTATAATATACCAGGCTAATGGATAAGTGCAAAGAAAACAGTCATCTCATTGATCCCATGAGTAGATAGAAGGGAGCACTTAACATGTTTCCTTATCTGAAGGAGAACATATTACCTCCCCACTGTGCTACTGCTGTGGCTTGGACCAGAGAGGTTTTACTCCAGGATATGGTGTGGTAGTGAATTGAAGAAGAGGAAGGGACAGGGTTGGATTCCATTTGGAAAATTCCACTCACTTTCAATGATCCTGAATGAATCCTTGGAAGTCATCTTTCTTTTCTTTTTCTTCCTTCCTTTCCTCTCTCTCTCT
This sequence comes from Gymnobelideus leadbeateri, assembly GCA_011680675.1. NCBI lineage: Eukaryota > Metazoa > Chordata > Mammalia > Diprotodontia > Petauridae > Gymnobelideus > Gymnobelideus leadbeateri. The sequence continues at coordinate 2,530,423 of WOXC01004838.1, read as the reverse complement.
CTCTCTCTCTCTCTCTCTCTCTCTCTCTCTCTCTCTCTCTCTCTCCCTCCCTCCCTCCCTCCCTCCCTTCCTTCCTTCCTTCCTTCCTTCCTTCCTTCCTTCCTTCCTTCCTTCCTTTCTCATTCTTCCATTCTTATATCTTCCATGATCTGAGTCACAGAACACTACTTACTGTGAAGAATGAAAATTTTTAGGTGACTTAAAGGACTGGTGGTGGCCATAGCACACTACTAAGAACTTGTACATGAGAAGTGACATGAAAGATATTATCCAGTAAATGTGTGCAGGCCTTCTGATCTAGAAGGATGAACAGTGTCATATACACAGATGAGATGCTCCTGCAGTCTTAAAAGACATATAGGAGGGCCCACAGAACACTGAGTAGGTCATGGGATCATAGACATTAAGCTGAAAAGACCCTTAGAAGCCATCTAGCCCAGAGGTGTGTGTGCTGGAGCCTGCTCTTGCCTGCTCAAGAAAGCTGATTCTTAAATGTCTAGTGTGAGTGCATTTACCTCTTAAGTCAACAAATTGCAAATCAGGGCTTGATTTATTGTTTTATTGATTGTTTGGACTTAAGAAAGTCGTGGAGAACATGTTAACAATTCAGATTAAGCTTAAAAGTGTTTCATTTTAGGGACGGCTAGGTGGCACAGTGAGTAGAACGTTGGCCCTGGAGTCAGAAGGACCTGAGTTCAGATCCGACCTCAGACACTTAACGCACACACAAATAAAAACCTAGCCGTGTGACCTTGGGCAAGTTACTTAACCCCAATTGCCTTCCAAAAAGCAAAAAAAAAAGAAAAAGTGTTTCATTTTTACATTCCTCTCCACCACACCCCACCCCTGCCTTGTTAGTCAATTGCTAAGCATTTACCAGCAAATCTCTGATCTAGACCTACTATTTCATTTTACAGATGAGGAAACTGAGTCCCAGAGAAAGGACTTGCCTGATATCACACAGACAGTAAGTAGTGGAACCATGATTACAACCCAGGTCCTTTTACTCCAAATCCTCCAAATTTGGATAAGATTCAGATAGATCATGGTCTGTCCCACTGGAGGGAGGACACACAGCACTAAGACCACTGATTCACTGAAGTGAAAACTGAAGTCTCCCATGTTCTAAGCTAACAGTGAGTTTCACTCTTCCATTTATTGTGGGAGCTTGGACAAGTCATCCTCTCCAGGCCCTCCCTTAGTATCTACACCTTCACCTCTATTGATTATCTGAAATTTATCCTGTAAATATCTTGTTTTCCCATAGACGTTTGCATGTAGTAGTTCCTATTGGACTGTGAGCTCCTTGAGAACTTGGATATTTTTTTCTTTTCATTGTATCCCCAGCACTTAACACAGAGCCTGGCACATAGTAGGTTCTTAATAAATGCTTATTGACTTGACTATTAAGTGCTATTAGTAGGGGCTTAATAAATTCTTGTTGACTTGATTAGAATAATCCTTTCTAACTTCAAATCTATGATCCTATGAGTGTATGACAAGTTAGTCTATCTAGAAAACCAGCATGTTATAGTTGAAGAGTGCAGGATTGGGGGATGAGGGGACATGAGTTGGAATCAGACCTGTTAACCTGTTATTTGGTGCAAATCACTCCACTTTTTGAGTCTCTGTTTCTTCTATAAAATGATATGGTTGAGTCCAGAATTGCCTTTGGGGCCTTTCCCAGATAGTCATAAGTATTTAATATTCTACTTTATATTTCCCATTTAAAAAAAAACTCTACAAGATGCATTCTTTGCAATAGCTCTGATCATTTATGCCAAGAAAATTCAAAGAATTATTAACAGTTTAACACCTTCTCAATAGACAAGGAACTTGAAATAGATCTTACTAATTAGGTGGATATTGAGTAGATTGAGAAACCAGCCAAGCTGAATTCTATAGATCTCTTAAAAGAAACGTAAAATCCAGACCCATGGCATGAATTACCTGAATACCCAGCCTAATCCCTGGGAAAGTAACCCCCCAGTGGATTCTGACTAACATAAGGAAGTACTGGAAGAGGGAAGTGTTTAAGATTATTGGGCCTCTGGCCATAGGGGCTTTAAGGGAGCACGGTTGTTGTTCAGTTATTTCAGTCATGTCTGACTCTTTGTGACCCCATTTGAGGTTTTCTTGGTAGAGATATTGAAGTAGTTCGACATTTTCTTCTCTAGCTCATCTTACTGATGAGGAAACTGAGGCAAAGGGAGTTTAGTGATTTGTCTAGGGTCACACACCTAGGAAGTGTCTGAGGCCAGTTTTGAACTCAGGAAGATTTCAGATTCCAAGACTATTGCTCTATCCACTGCACCACCTAGCTGCCCTTCAAGGAGAATGGGTCACATAGGAATTCTATTCAAAGAGGCTTTATAAGGCCAAAGGAGAGGAAGTTTTTCCCTTGGAGAAAATGGCATTTGGAAAATGGAAAATCCCTTCAATAAAACAGTATGTGAAAATCCTTTTAACCAAAATGAATTACAATAAGTCTCTCTGTTTGAAGGCTTCTTCAATATTTTACAAATCACACAATCATCTCCAGCATTTGGCACAAAGAAAATTCCACACTACAACCCTTACGGAACATTAGGGAGATCAAGACAAGCGACGTCTCTGGAATACCAATGAAATTCCCCATACCTGCTGCTCATGTTGATGAAAATGGGATGGATATTGTCCATTTTTTTCCTGTTAAAAATGGAAATCTGTGTTCAGGTATTCCTGGAAGTTCTTCAGGTTCATTAACAAGGTCAAAATCAATGTTATTTTACTGTTTGGAATCATTTTTGGCGGAACAATGAAAAGAAACCATAGTAGAAGTAGTCTTAATATAATCATTTTCTTTTCATTGTTCTTTATGGGAAAATAATTTGGCCCGAAATTTAGTGGTCCCATCAGGGAGGTGATATCTTTAAAAAGGTGGTCTGAAGGACAGGTTTTACTGTACTTTAATAGGCTTATAGATTAATATAAATCTTAATATTCATAATCTTTACCATTCCTTTTCTCAATATCTGTTCCATCTATACATCTATTTATAATGTATGTTTCAAACAAAAGATATACTTGATTTTTATGGAATATCCTGATGGTGCAACAGGGACAGCCACTTGACCTAGATTTGAGAAAAAGCCAGGAGGTCAAATTTATGGATACCAGACTGTTGAAAACAACTTTTAAACAGAAATATGACTGCCTAAGATTAGGGCTGCCTTTGCAGATTTGTCATAGGGTACTTACTGGTAGTATGTAACTAAGTCACTAAAAAATATATGTATTAATTAATTGTGAAAAATACTCACTGTGTGACTGAAAATTAATTGGATTAAATGTAGTACTTAGCACCTTCAATTTTGATTTCCTAGCTAGGTGTGTGAAATATTTTAAATATACAAAATTCACACAAAAGAAAATCAAATGTAACTGCTAAATAGAATTTATTATTTTGATGGGGGTGGGGAGATGGGAATGGGGGGAGGGAAGGAGAATGGCATGGCATAGACCAAGGCATGTAGATTTCTTCTTAATACTTAGAAGATTTCTTTTTTTTTTTTTAAAGAAAGAAATCTAATTATGTGATGTTGCAGCCTTAATGTATTGAGTTGATGTTTCCTGTTTGTTTGTTACACAGTAATAGTGATAATAAAAATAATAGCATTTATATAACACTTTAAAGTTTGTAAAACACTTTGTGGTTAATAGACTTGGATAGAATTTGGGAGCTGTCCAAAGGATATCAGAGTATGGTATAAGGTCAATTTCTGGTTCAGTCTTTCATGTTGAAGTGGAGTGACTTTGGGGATGGTTAATGTGTAAATTTCTGTTGGATTTCAGTGGATTTGGGTATCAAGGTAAAGGTTACACAGGTGATTGCATTGAGTAAGGGCGACAGTATATAAAGCAATGATGGTTCAAATGCAAATATAGCCTCTGAGATCCCTTCCAACTCAAAGACTGATTCCTAGAGGAAAATTGAAGAGGAAAATTTCTCCAAGATGCTGACAATGTTTCCACTAAAGTTTAAGATCATAGAGATGACATGATTTATTGCTCACATAATGGGATCTCACAGAAACTTTTTTTCAAAATAGATCATTTAGTATCTGAATCATGAAGACATTTAAAAAGAATTGACTTAATTATTTTTATATTCTATTTTAATTGTAATGAGAGAAAACATGTACGAGGAATTTATCACTAGAAAAATGGAACCTTTTAGGAGTAATATTTAAATAACTACATTTTGCCTAGGCTAAGATAATAGTAGATGGAAAACTGGCCTTTGAGCCAGGAAGATCTGGGTTCGAATCCAACCTCTCACATGTTCTGACTGCTTGAATAAGCAAATCACTTAACTTGGGGGCAGGTTAAGTCTGGGGAATGTCTCTAAGTCTGGAAATTTTAGATGTTGATGAGATCTAGATTGGTGGAGAAAATTCCCTACCCCAAGAAAATCATAAGTCTGGCCCCCCCACTCCAAACCCTAGAAAACAAGAACAACCCTACATTTATAAGTTGGTTTCTTTAAAAAGCAGTAGTTCTATGGACATGGTGGGACACACTGGTAATCCTTGCTACTGGGGAGGCCAAGGCTAGAGGATCTCTTGAGCTCTGTTGGGCTGGGCCAATCAGTCCAGTACCAATATGGCCAGCCCCCAAGAGTGTAGGACCACATCACTGCAAAAGGTGGGGTAAACTAGAGATAGGGAGGTCCAGGATAAAAAAAAGGTTGTTAAATATGATAATCACTTAAAAAGATGCTTTCAAAATAACTAGTTGTTTGAAGTAAACTATGATTTTTATTTAAAAAAACTGTGAAGACATAACTTTTGGTTTGTGCCCTCATGGATGTTATTCTTGCAGTTTCTGCTGAGCTTTCTTGAATTCTAATTGCTTTAATATAATTTCTGTCCTGCAATTTTATCCTCCTAACTCAATGTTTTCTCAGTACTGACTATGTTGTCTCTTCCATAGCTGTAGTTGGATGCATGTATATATGTTGGCTTGGTTTTGTCATTTGATTTTTATGGTTAGGTGCTTGGACTTGTCCTATCCCTCTCTTTAGCTTGACAGCTAGGAATATCAAAGTGCTCAATAAAGGCGATTGTAGCATTTTCACTGAGCTTTGAAATTGCTCTAGCCTTCCATATTACTTAAGAGGTAGAAGGTGGTATAGTGGTAAGGACATTGAATTTAGGGTCAGAGAACCTGGGTTCAAAAACCAGCTGTTACTTATTAGCAGTGTGATCTTGGGTACATCGGGCCTTTTTGGAACTGTTTCCTCCTCTGTAAAATGAGGGAGTTCAATTAGGTAAAACCCTCTGGTCCTTTCCAGCTCTAAATCTATGCTCTCATGAAAATATTAGCTGCTTCAGAATTCTACACCAAAGAAGTTATGGAAGCAAGTTTCTTCTAGCTGTAATAGTCTATAAGTTTGCAATATGGAAGTCTTGTGTAAAACCAATAACTTTACTTTGCAGAGGATTGATGGTCTCTGTTAATGGCCAGCACTAGCTAGGTTCCACAAAGGGGAATCATTTAGAAAAATCATCAGCCTGAGGTCACTGTGAAAGGGCCTATGAGAGAGCTAACCAGTCTTTGAGGTTTGTATGACCTATTAGCAAAGAATATAAAGAGCTTTGCAATGTCCACAGAATGGGTGGTATATGGACTAGTGTCTTTTATTTGAAAAACACTTCCCTATATTTCAAAATGGTTTATAACTCTGTATAAAAGAGAACATCTCCCCTGGGTGGGGACACTGGATGGCCTGGAAAGTAGCCAGTGCTGGTCATTAACAGACAGTCAGTCCTCTGCTCAAAGCAGCTCTGGTGAATGTAGACTTGCTAGTTGCCTGTTAAAAGAATTTAACCCTGATTTGTAAACAAACAAACAAACAAATATGTCTTCAGAGTATCCAAGAAACATTTTTTTTTTCAAATGAGAATGTTCAATCAATATAAGTGATATGTTGTTGTTGTTTAGTTGTGCCTGACTCTCTATGACCCCATTTTAGGGTTTTCTTGGCAAAGATACTTGAGTGGTTTGCCATTTCCTTCTGAAGCTCATTTTACAGATGAGGAAACTGAGGCAAACAATGTTAAGTGAGTTGCCCAGGGTCACATAGTTAGTAAGTGTCTAAGGCTGGCTTTGAACTCAGGAAGATGAGTCTTCCTGACTCCAGGCCTGTTGCTCTATCCATTACACCAACTTAATAAATTATATAGATATATTTATAACAAAAATTTTCAAATTATCTTCCATGAGGCAGGTATTAACTACCAGATCTTCATTAGTGCTTCTACCATTTATCCTCAAGTGTTCCCATACAGTAGAGATGTTCTATTAATCAATACGCATTTATTAAGCACCTATTATGTTCCAGGCATGATTGTAAAATTAGAATTTCTTGTCACAAAATTAGTGTTTACAAATTTATGTTTAAAAAAATTCATGTCTCTATTCTTTTAAAATTTATATTTATATATTCAAAATACATATACGTTATTTACATTTATATTCTCTTTATCTTTATATTCTTTTTAAAGGGAAAGCATCTAGACTATGCAGATATCTGTGGTTCAACATCTCAAATGCCACATGCAACATCTTAATGACTAAAATGTAATGCCCCCCCCAAAGAAAGTAGTTGAGGCACAAGGTGGGAGAAGGCAAAGGAAAGCCAATTGTTTCCTCATCTGAGAAATAAGGGGGTTGGACTAGATGGTCTTTGTGGTCCTCTTCCTCTAGATCAAGGCTTCTATGATCCCATTTAAGGCCTTTAGATTGTAATACTGATGACCTATCTTGGATGTTTTGGCATCTTCAAATTTGGTTTAAAACAACACCAAAAACTGCCTGATGAAAGGCAAAAGGAAAGTTGGTTAAAGGGTTTGGTAGATTGCATTTTATACTGCTCTTGTTACTGTGGTCTTTTCTCTTTCCATTCCATTTTCATTGTTCTGTTTTATGAAATTGTCTGATCCCAGTCTTTCTCTGAGAACACTTGTTTGTGCCAAAATGGTGGTTTGGGCTTGGATTGGCCAAATGAAACAAAGCAGAATCTGTCTGTCAGATATGTGACTGTGGCCCTAGAAGGCCAAACTTTCTTGACATCTGATTCTGGTTTTTCCCAATGCTGTTCAGGGTTCTGTGGTCATTGACACACATTGACACACTACCCCTTCCGTGACTCTCCCTGGGCATTGGCTTTCCGAAATCTGCATGAAAATTGGGAATTGTCAGAGTAATTTGCCGGTTACCCACTAGCTCTCCATGCCTTTTGTGTTTTGATCAATAAAAACTTAAATCTTTTACCCAGTTTGTAACAACCTCTTCCAAGACATTATATTCTCCCTAATCTTTTCAAGTTCTGGTTGTACAGTTCCCCATTTTCAATGATATTCATTTTAAAAGGTTAACAAACGAGAAACTAAACCAACCATACAAATAACAGCCAAAAGAACAGTTTCCAAAATGTGTTGCTGTAGCGCCGTCTCAAATTTAATATTCAGACAGAGTGGAGCTAAAGGCCACCAAACCAGGTGGATAAAATAGTACAGCATTTTATGACTCATTCTTAAATGAAATCTCTTAAATATTGCTAATGAAGCCAGTTATCCTACACAGGCCTGTAATGCGCCCTTTCTAAGCTGGTTCAGTTACATTTCCCTGTCTAGCAATTTACCCCAGGCCCCTATTAAATGAATTATCACGGCTCCTAAATCATCTCTGCGGGGTTTCCTCTAATCCCATCAAGACACTTACACTCCCTTTCTTCCCTCCTAGAGACATAATGAATTATTATTTCATGGGGAGCTGTTAAAGAGGCCCCTTTGGAGGAGTATAATGTGTGAAGGGGTGGAGGGGAGGGAGGACTGAACCGTGCTTGGTGAAAGCTGTGGTGGGTACATTTAGCTCTGGGCTGCTAAGGATCATAACAGAGAAACAAAAGCCAACAACACAGCCACCACCAGCCGCCCCTGTTGCCTCCCCCTCCCCTGGGACTGAAGTGGATTCTCCCACTTGGCCCCAGGGAAAGGAACTGTCCTTCTCCAAACTCCTCTACAGCCAAACCCCCTCCCCCTCTGTCCACTGCCCTCTGGGTTACCCTCACAGTCAAGAAAAGCAAAGGGAGAAAGAGAATATAAATGTTTTCCTTAACTGGAGGAAACACCACACTCACAAACCACTTGCGGCATCCATTAAGCTAATTTATTAAATACCGTTTGCTTTGTGTGACTAAGCTGAGCTGACTAATGATTTTTTTTTAAACTAAAACATAAATAGAAGAAAGACAAGGGACAAGAGTGTTTCTTATTTTAGGGATCATGGATAGAGGTCTTTTTCTTCCTGTCTTTAGATTTCAGCTGTGCAGAGGAGTTCAATAGATTTGATATCCAGAGTGCATGAGGAAGGTGTCTGAAACATTTCCTGACAGATTGGTTTGGGACAATCCCAACTCTTGGGGAAAGGACTTGATACTTGACAAAAACTACTAGGAAAGCAGGAAGGCAGTCTGGCAGAAACTAAGTACAGACCAACATCTCACATCACATACTAAGATAAACTTCAAATAGATACAAGACTTAGATATAAAGGGTGACATCACAAGGAAGTTAAAGAAGCAAGAAAGAGATTCCCCTTCTGATGTTTGGATAGCAGAAGAGTTCTCGATCAAACAAAGGATAGAAAAGATAACAGGAAATGAAATGGGCCATTTTAATGAAAAAAATTAAAAGTCTTTGCACCAATAAATCTAGTTGATGACAATTCCAGAGGTCCAAAGATACAGTACAATAACCGCAGTTAGTGGTGGATTTAAAATGTAGAATGAAACATGTATTTTGGGGCATTGTCAATGTGGGGATTTTGCTTGACTTTGCATGTTTGTTATATAGATTCTCTTTTTCTTTCTTTCTCTTCCTTTTAGTGTTCGATGATAGGAGATGGTGAGAAAGAGAGAAAATAAATGCTTATCAGTCAGAAATTTAAGAAACCACAACAACCATATAGCCCAAGATCACATTGGCCGCCATGTCTCTGTTGGCCTATATTGAGTTTGCAGTTCACTGAAATCCTCAGGTCTTCTTTTAGTTAAACTGTTCTCCAACCATTTCTCTCCAGCCTTATGGTTGTGAAGTCAATATTTTGAATTCAGAAATGAGACTTTACATTTGTTTACATCCATTAGATGATTTGGTTCAACCAATGTTCTAGCCTGTCAAGAGCTTTTCAGGTCTTTGGATTTTGAGTGCTACCCAGCATGTTAGTTCTCCTTTCCAGCTTTGTATAGTCTGCAGATTCAATAAGCATGTCAACTAGGCCTTTATCCAAGTTATTGACAAAAATGTTGAACAGCACAGTTCTAGTTCTAGCTCCCCGGGATACTCCACAGGAGACCTCCTGCCATGAATATCTAACATTAAAGGTATCTTATTATTTTTGGCCATTTCAGTTAGTTCCAAATTCATCAAATTGTATTATCAACTCATGTTTCTCCATCTTTTCCAGAAGAATAGGATGAAATACTTTATCAAATGGCAGCTAGAGGGTGTAGTGGATAGGGTCCTGGTCCTGGAGTCAGAAGGATCTGAGTTAAAATTTAGTCTCAGATATTTACTAGCTGTGTGACCCTGGGCAAGGCACTTACTCTGTCTACCTCAGTTTCCTCCCAGGGTTATTGTGGAGATAAATTAGATAGTATCTGTAAAGTGCTTAGCCTAGTGCTCAGTACATAGTAGGCTCTTAATAAGTGTTTGTTTCATTCCCTTTTCCTCCTCTCTCTCAGATGCTTTGTTAAATCTAGGCAAACTATATCTATTGCTTTCCAGTCATCTATCAGGTTAGTGACCCTTTCAAAAAAAAAATTTACTCTGTTATGACTTGTTCTTGAGATAATGCTAACTTAATCTTCCCCCCTTTTTGGCCATCACCTTTTTCAGATGTTTACTAACAATATATATATACATATATATATATTTTTTTTAATTTGTTCTAGAAATTTGTCATCAATCCATCGATCAAGCTCATTATCCTATAGTTTAAAGACTATATTCTCCCTGCCACCTTTAAAAAAAATCAAGACATTTTTCCTTCTCTGCTCCTATAGTTCTTCTTTTATCCACAATCTTTCAAACATCTCTGACAATGGCTCAGCTCTCACATCAATGAGGAGGTAGGCAGTGCAGTTGGCATAGTGCTGGATCTGAAGTCAGGAAGACTCATCTTCATGAGTTCAGGCCTCAGGCACTTAGCAGCTTTGTGACCCTAGGCAAATCACCTATTGACCTTAGTTTTCTCATCTCTAAAATGAGCTGGAGAAGGAAAGGTCAAACTACTCTAGTATCCTTGCCAAGAAAATCCCAAGTGAGGTGATGAAGAATCAGACCCAACTGAAATAACTAAACACAACAGATCTCCCCATCCTTTCAGCACTTGAGATTTAATTGATTTGGGCCAAGTAACTTTAATTCATATAGGACAGCTGGGTGCTCAATTATTATTGCCCTCCTTAAATAGTACAATAGCTTCCTGCAAGCAATTTTTGTTTGCAATTGACCAGAATGAAAGTCATTCTCTTTGACAGGGAAAATAGAAGCAAAGAGTTAAGTGACTTACCCAAAGGTCACACGGCTAGTTTTGTGTTAAGTGTCTGAGATCAGATTTGAACTCAGCTCCTCCTGACTCCCAGGGCCCATGCTCTATTCACCACACCACCTAGCCACCCCAAACTTGTTTCTTTTTTGTTGTGATCTGATCCATCCAAAACACGATTTATTCCCTCTTTGATCCCCAATATAGCAAAAACTCCCTCCAAAACCCCACCCAAATTCCCATTGTATTGTCATTAGCTTTCTTTGCCAGCCTCATCTCATTCTGAGGTTCAGCATTCCTAATATTGTTCTAGGCCCTTGCCATGATTCTGTATTCATTAATGCTTACCTGCCCTTACTTCCATCTTCTATATACATCCTTTTTATCTGCACCTATCTGCTGCATTTGACACTGTTGGCTAACTTTTCCTCCTAGATCTTCTTTCCTCTCTATTTACCCCCTTGGTTTTCCTTCTGTTTATCTAACCACTCTTCCTCATTTTTCTTTGCCGGTTCATAATACTTAACATGCCCCCAAACTTCAAGGGGTTCCCATGGCTGTTCTTCCTCTCTACACACTTTCCTTGGCAACCTCATCAGCTCTCGTGGATTTAGTTACCATCTCTCACTCTCACATCTATAGATCCAGGTCTATTCTCTCTTCTAAATTTCAGTCCAGAATCTCCACCTTCCAGCTGGAAATTTCCAATGGTTCGTCCCATCAGTACTTTGAACTTATCCTATTGGGGCAGCTAGGTGGAGCAGTAAATAGAGCACCGGCCCTGGAGTCAGGAGGATCTGAGCTCAGATCCGGTCTCAGACACTTAACACAAAAACTAGCCCTGTGACCTTGGGCAAGTCACTTAACCCCAATTGCCCTACCACAAAAAAAAAAAAGGCAAAAAACATAAAGATCTACTTATCCTATCCCAAACAGAACTTATTATCTTTTCCTACAAATCCATTCCTCTTCCAAGCTTTCTTATTTTGGTTATACTTCTAGTCTCCCAGGTTGGTAACACTGAGATTATTCTCACTCCTCTCTTCACTTTCCCTCAGCCCATCTATCAAGTCACTTGCTAGATCTTGATATTTCTATTTCCACAATATCTCCTGCAGATGACTCCTTCTCTAGTCACACAATTACCATGTTAGATGAGACCTTAAGCATTTTTCGATAGGTTATTGCAACAACATCCTAATGGGTCTCTCTGCCTCATGTCTTCCCCCACTCCAGTCCATTCTCTATACTGTTGTCAAATTGGCCTCTAGTTTTCTTGAAGAGGACATTTCATATTATATCCCTGCCTTTACACTCACCATCCCCAAGGCTTGGAATACTTTCCCTACTCACTTCCACCTCATCAAATCTTTCTCTTTCTTCTAGACAAAGTTCAAGCACCATCTTCTACAGGAAACCTTTCCCAAACCCTCTTAGAGCCTTCCTTTCTTTTGTTTATTTCCTATTTATTCTGTATATAGCTTGATTTGTATATATTTGTTTGCACAACTGCAATGCCTGGCACATAGTAGGTCCTTAATAAGCATTTGTTGATTAAAATTTAAGTTGGTTAATGAGTTCTTTGTGCACTCAGGTAGGTTTATTTAAATAACTCCCTCTTCTCCTTTTCATCAAAATTATTTCCCTTTGGATTATATTTCTCCAAGTTGATGAAAAACATATATACTTTCACTCATATGAAATAACCCCACTGCTTCACAATGAATTTTAATTTATGTGTAGGGCTCAAAAGGAGTGAGAGAATGGAGTAAAAATGTAAAAACAAAATAAAAATAAAACTCTAAATCTCCTTTGTATTTCCCTTGTGAGCCTTTCATATGACAAGTTATACTCCAAGTATGTTTGATCTGAATCATACACAGGTATTCTCTTACCCTAGTGACATGAGAGTCCCAGGGAAAAATTGAAGGGATTTGATACAGACTTATCCAAAAGGAATTAGGCTCCACGGACAAGTGTTGACTAGTAAATACAATTTTGCTTTATGTACACTAAAAAAAAAAGAAAACACCCATCAAAAACATCTAAACCAAAATGCCCTATCCTTGTGAGGATCACGTGGTTATTTAGGTCTCTTAGCTTGTAACACTCATCTACACGTTAGATTCTTAAGCGCCATAGAGAGGAAAGTGCTGGGGAATGCCATACCTTTCAAGTAGCATCCATCCTAAGAACGATCAAATTGAAAGAGAAATGGAATAAAAATAAATAAATACGAACAGTAGACACCTGGGGAGCGCCTTGCAGGATCTCACGCCCAGTCCCCAGCAATGCCAACATGACAAAGGTCCTGGGGGAGAGTGGGATAGTTTGAAAAATGTCAAAGAAGAGAGGAAACGCTCCCATTTTAGCCTCAACCGACACCGTTTAAGATCTTGCTTTGCCCGCCGCACTTGGACGAGGCCCTGGAGGAGGTTTTTCTTTTCGTAAATTTTTATTGCTATCTCTTGTTTTTAATATCTCTTTCATTTTCTAATATATCCTTCTGTTTTCCTCCTGTGCAAAAAGTCAAAAAGTCATCTCTTGTAACAAAGACTTAAAAAGAAAAGTGTGTGTGTGTGTGTGTGTGTGTGTGTGTGTGTGTGTGTGTGTGTGGTTAGAGTGAGGAAGCAATACAGCAAAATTAACAAGCGCATCAACTAAATCCTCCTGCATATTCAGTTTTTGGAGGAGATTTTTGAATGGGGCCCTGACTTCCTCAATGTGGCCACTTCCTCTACTGATACAAATTTCAACCCATACTATAAGTCTACATCCTATATTACTCTTATCCATATTCTTCCATAAATCCTGCATGGAGAATTGCTTCCTGCACTATAAGCCTCCCTTCCTTTGGGTCTTTTTTTTGGAGGGGGGAGGGCAGGGCAATTGGGGTTAAATGACTTGCCCAAGGTCCCACGGCTAGTAAGTGTTAAGTGTCTGAGGCCAGATTTGAACTCAGGTCCTCCTGACTACAGGGCCAGTGCTCCATTCACTGCAACACCTAGCCACCCCCTTTGAGTCTTTTAATATTACATGAACACCAGTGTCAAACTTAGGATGTGTAAGTGTATATTTCTTATCCCTAACTCTTCTTCCGAAGCTGCCTTTCCCCACCCCCACCCCTTTTTTTCTGGCTATATTTGTCCTTGATGATATCTTTTAAACTACATCTTGTGCAAAAGTCATAATTGGGAACATGCAGGTGAGAGGCCAGCTTTGAGATTTCATGAAGCTGAAATACAAGGAAGTACAGTAATGGACAAGTCTAATCGTATTTAAGTTTTATTCTGAATTAATGATTTAATTAATTGTCCTTTTTAGGTGTCCTTCCTAACCCAGAGAGAAATTGTGACAGTGGAACCTTGCTCTTTGGGTCATTTTTGCTTTTTAATCAGGGAAGCTAATCCAGAAGAGAGAATTCTGCCTTAGGTTATTGAAAGGCCCAGAAGTAAAAGTATTTAATTTGGGCTCTTCTGTAACCACCCCCCCAAGTTACTTTACACAAAATCAAACCTTTTCCTTGTCTTTTTCTATTTTGTAACCCTAACAGCCTAGAATGCAAGAGTTCAAATAGACCATAGAAAATAATTTCAAGGATAGTAACAACAAAGCTAAGATTTGAACTCAGGCCATCTGATTCTATGTAGTGCTACACTATGTTAGCTTTGGGGAAGAACATGAACCCTTGGGGTTATCTTTGGGGGTCTCCAGCAGTGATCTGAGCCCTACTGACCATGGAATTGACAACTTTTCTTTAGTTATGAATCCTTCAATGAGTGATAAACACATTCCATTAGTTAAGGAGTTGCTGCTTTTCAAGAGAATCTATCACTTCCTGACTTCCCTGGCACCACCAAATCAGTCTGGTTATATAGGGGAGAAGAATTCACACTCCATCCTACTGCCCTTGCTGAAGCTAATCCTGCTTCATGGTCTGATTTGGAACTCCTGATCCTTTCACGAAAAGGCCGAAGATCAGAAAGGCTTGATCTTAGCAAGATGAGTCTCTGTGTTCAACTGTTTTGTCCATACAAAAGGAGAGGCTGTGAGCTTGGGTAGTCGGAAAACCCAGGACATTTCAATGTCCTGATGATTTATTACCAGGGCCAATGGAAATATTGCAGACCACAATATCATTTATCATTTAATTATATATCTCACAGAAAAATAAAGTCTATGACCATGAAAAAAATGTGGGCCGATCCCTGTCTTACCCCCTTCAAGGAATGGGGCACACAGGTCTAACCCTGGAGAGCCCTTGGTGAGCCTTTGTGTTTCACTGGTTCTGCTCAATAGTGATACATATATAAAGCCCTTTTCTATAAGGATATTTCTTCAACCTATTCCCTCCCTGTAACATTCTTCTCCACTGCACTCTTTCTACTTCCCTCATAACTACCTTTCCCCCCACCCCACCCCAGTTCCATGTTTCTTGTTTTTGTGTTCATTCCTACCAGTGAAAATGTCTTCAAGAGTTAAACTTGGAAAGGACTGTTATTTATAGGTCAGAATTGAAAATTTGGCACCAGAAATTCATCCTGAGTTCTACCCCAGGTTCTTTCAAAGTTTGGGGGCAACTTATTTCCACTATTTTTTATTGTGTCAACTTAGTACCCTGGTAAACAAAGCAGCTAGGACTTGTTATCATGAATGTCTGAGTTCAAATCCTGATTTGAACACCTACCAACTTTGAGACCCTGGTCAAGTCACTTAACCTTTCTGGGCCTCAGTGCCCCCATCTCTAAGTTAGGAAGAATAGTAGCACCTATCTCAAGAGGCTGTTGCAAGAATCAAATGAGTTAATGTAAGTGAATTGCTTTTGCAAGCCTGAACAGCTCTATGTAAATGCTGGCTATTAAAGATGTATAGGTGTTAGGATGAGACTTAAAATAGAAATACAAAAAGGTATAGGGATTACCTTTGCAGTGTGGTAGCTAGCTCATTTCCAATGGGAAGTCAGAGAAGCAACAGGGAAACAGAATTATTTTTAGCATTTTTCTTTTAAAGCAAAGATAAACGTTTTTTAGTTTGTCCTATCAGTTGTTGGATAAACATTCTTGTAAATCATCTCCCTTTAAAGCCTTTATATTTTCTCATTTTCACATAACAAAGTAGATCTTCATTAATATAATTTGCTTCAATATGTGCCCAGATAATTTCTAGACTGCCAAATCAGAGTCAAAGTTCAAGTCACCATATGTTGAAAAGGACAGGTCTAAAAAGCTGTTTTCCCAGTTGCAGAAGCCATGGTTCCTTGGTTCTCTATGTAATTCCATGGCTTAATGAATGCATTTGATAGAGGCCTCTTTTCCCATTGGTTTTCCATCTCCATTTGTAGTCATGTTTGACTGGAACATGAGAGTGGAAAAATTGTCATTTGTCCATGATGTTCTTTGCTCTGGTCATAACAATAAAATACCAGATATGTGTTTTCCCATATAGTAAAAATGACAGTGTACATATACAAAAGCAACTTTCAAATAATGGCCTTAAAGTACTTTTCAGGTAACTTCATTAATGATACCCTTTCTATGATCTCATTATCTAATGAGCTAAACTAAAGAAGTAGCCCAACAGGAACCCAGTCAATGAACCAACAGCAAATCTGGCAACAGAATTCAGCCTCTTAATCCTTGATCCTAGATGGAATTTTTTATTAAGTGAATATTATATTTATATACATAAACATATAAGTAATTGGGTGTAGGATGGAGCTTCCAGATGTCCTCTAACTTCGTTAGTCCTAGAATCAAATCACCAAAATGTATTTTTTCTGTATCTCTTCACTGTTTCCCTGACAATAGTGGAGATTTTCTCTCTGCTCTATTTCTAGCCTCATCTATAGAAAATGCCATGGAAAAGAGTTTTTTCATGTTTTCTCCATAGCAAATATTTCATCTTTCCCCTCAGACTTCACTGTCTATTTTAGAGTTGTGCTATACTCTTGGTCAGTATGTGCTATTTATTCAATGACTGCAGAGGGGAAGATCCCTGATTTGAACTAGATTCTGCCCCTTTTCCTTTAATCTAGAAAAAATGAGGTAAGGTTTAGTTAATGACTCATAATTCCTTGCCACTATTATTTTCTAATGATAGGATACTTAACATGTTAAAGTATTTGCTGTGCTTTTGACCAGTTAAAAATTGGAAAAGAATATCAGTGTGTGAATTTTTTTTAAATGAATATTGAATTACAAGAAATTTTACTTTAAAATAATTAATTTATGCATCTGGACTGACTCTGGACAAATCATTTAACCTTTTTTGTGCTCTAGCCAATTCTCTAAGACTGTGAGAAGTAGAGAAGGTGATAACCTTCACTGGTAGAAGGGGTTTCTTCATCTAGGAGTTCCTTAGATAGATGATATCACAGGTCTTATAGCTAATTTCCTATCCCTATGTAATAGTATAACAAAAGATAAATTAACTTAGTTTGCTATGAGTCTGGTTGCCTGAAATCCTGAGGTATATGGGTATGCATCATCAGGATATACATGCACATATACATACATACCTTATCAGGTTGTGCACATATGTGTGTATATCTATCTATATCTTTCTATCTCTGTCTCTGTCTTTCTCTCTGTCTGTCTCTGTCTATCTCTGTCTCCATTTATCTATCTACCTTATCAGGGCTGTGATTTTTTTTTAACCTTCTGCTTCTAAGAAATTTGAATACTGTGGGGGTTTTTTTTGTGTGTGAGCACCAAGCAGTCTTCTAGGTGATGACAGTAATAGGAAATGTTCTTCTTAAATAACTACTCTTTCCTCGTGTTATTCATACTGTGATAATGCTACCTGACTTTTATTCAGGATGGTACCTTGCTCTAAAACCTTCTCTCAAAAGGTTAAAATTGTGCTTTGTCATATTAAAATGCTACATAAATTCCAACTATTATTAATGTTCTTGTTGTTCTAACTATGCCTTCTACAGGAAAGGAGGCCTTTCCCGGGACTTTCTCTTTCTGTCTAATGTAAAGAAAAGTATACTATATGAGAAATAAAATAGAGGGTCTGGTGAATCTTGGTGAGCCTGCTCCTTTTTGGGGATGAACAGTTGAGTGTGGTGAATAAACTTTTCCATATTTCTGACTAGTCATTTGGAATTATGACTCAATTTACCTTATTTAATAGGTGAGCATTTCTTTCATGAGATTAGTTCACTTGAACTGACTTTATGATAAGTTGTCTGTTTATTCTTCAGATCCATGAAAAACAAAACTCAATTCTAATCTGATTGTGATGGACGTGCTCGGTACTACCTGACCCTGCCATCTCAAAGGAAACATGTTACAAGAATGAAATAGGCACTACCCAATGTTAGTATTTCACTACTATAATTTCAATTTTAGGTTGCTTTTCTTTATCTGTAACCACAGTCTTATCTCCAGTCCCATCACTGGCCTGTTAAGTAATTTGCAAAAAGCTAACAAAGTCTGGCTACATCCTCATAGCGACTGTTTAAACCCATTACTTTCTCTTTTAATCAAATCACGGTTGTGTCAAAATATACCATTCTGGCCATGAATCTCCCTGGCTTGTTACAGGTCACCGGTTGCACCTTGAAAATGTTTGCTCTCCTAAGCGTCTTCTCTCCGGCCTCCAGCTAAATTGCTTAAGACCAGACCTGATCATTTTTCTATACACATAGAACTCTAATTAACATAAACAGAGAAGCAAGGAGAATCTCAACAGTCAAGAAAGAAGGAGGGAAACGCTTTGGATTAGCAAATACTTTGGGCTTCATGGGGCTATAGTCCAATAGGGATTTAAATTTTACTGGTTTAGATTCTGCTTTAAAAAACCAAAAACAAACAAAAAAAGCCCCGAGCAAACCCAACAACATACCACAGAATTTCTTTACTTTGAATTACAGAGTGATTTCACCCCTCATTCTTTCCTGCCTTTAGAAATATTTTATCTGAAGCTGCCAGAGGACCAGTAAGGGAAACAGTAATTATATTTAAACAGCCCACAATTCACTAACATAAAATATTTGTACAGGCTCTTAAATGGGAACCTAAGTGCCAGGGGCTATTTTCATTGTTTAATGTATTAAGTAAATAAAAATGTATCTAAGATGTGGACACGCAATTAGTTTTGAGTTATTTATCCTGGAGTTTGTATGGTTTAGAAAAACTCCATCTTCTTGGCTGATGCTGTCCTAATGCATTTAACTTCAGCCATCAGCTATGATTAAACACCTGCTGTTGTGGGGAAACAAAGCACACTAATCCAATATGTATTTCTGACATCTTAAATATCACCCAGTCCCCTGACATCAGGCACAGCTTTTCAGCGGGATGGAATTCCAGAGCATATTTTTCTAATTTATGGATGGACAATAAATCAAAATTAAGCCTTGGGCAATGAAATATACATCAGTGCAGAATGAACTGACTGCAAACTAGGGCAGCGCACAGCCGAGGGGGAGAGGGGTCTATTAATGGAA
This sequence comes from Gymnobelideus leadbeateri, assembly GCA_011680675.1. Taxonomy (NCBI): domain Eukaryota; kingdom Metazoa; phylum Chordata; class Mammalia; order Diprotodontia; family Petauridae; genus Gymnobelideus; species Gymnobelideus leadbeateri. The sequence goes on along the minus strand of WOXC01004838.1, from coordinate 2,511,372 downwards.
TCCTAAGCTGCAAACATTGAAGTGGGAATTAAGGAAGTTTATATCGCTTTTTGCCACTAGAAAAAAAAAAAACCTAGCTAAAAAGCAAAAGCAGAAAATGCAGGGGGTGGGTGGGGGGAAGTTGTCCATTTTTCAGAGTATGAGGCTATGCAGAGAGTGTTTGGACCCCAGTGGAATGCTGTTTTTAAAGACTTACTTCTAGATGATTTAGATAACTAATCTCCATGGCTTTCTCAGTATTTTAAATATTTAAAGCTAGTTTTAGATTCTTAAAATTGATCTCCTACTTGGCTCTGCTGAAGTGTGAATAAAGGTGCAATGGGGCCATTGTATGAAGGTTTTGGTCTTTCTTAAGAAGCAGGAAAAGGAGAGGAGGGAAAATAGCAATCTTTCCATTCATTTGGGTATGACTGGATTGGGGAGCTGTCCTACTGCTGAAGGTGATTCAGTCTCCTGTTTGACCTCCAGATATGCTGAAACATGGAAATGATATACACTTTGACTTTTATTCTAATCAAAGATACCTAGGCATCTCTCATGCATATGCCCATAGCTCCCTTTTCTCTGTACCTACCTCTATATCACCATTCCTGACCCAGAATATTCATGACCTATTCTATTATATTCCCATATATGATCCACCCATCCCGCACTCCCTATGGTATTGGTAGCTAGCATAGGCTTTTAAGAAAGTCTAGCGTCATGCATTATAGACATATCATTCTGCATCTATAGGTGCATCAAGCCCCTTTGCAAATCAGTATCTCCTGAGTATTTATGACATCCGTGTTGTAAAGAGATATATGGAAAGTATCATTTGCATGTGAGAAATGGAGGTAGAGACAAAAAGTGGTGTGCCATAAGTTACACAAGGTCATGGTGAAAGTGGAGAAAGACTTCTTTATGTCTTATTTCCAATATTCTGTTTTGTTCAGTGTCCTCCAGTTGATTCTTTCTAGGGAATTTGTGAACTTTGAATGCCATAGACTAATGTTGTCTAGAAGGATTTAAATGTTTAGAATTAATGGTATACAACCACAATTCCTAAGGACCCACGATGAAATATACTACTCACCTCCAGATAGAGAGGTGATGGACTCAGTGTATAGATTGAGATTTATATTTTTTGGACGTGGACAAAATGTGAGTATTAGTTTTGCTTGAGTATGCACATTTACTATGAGGATTTTGTTTTTCCTTTTTTCCAATGACGGGAGGTGGGAGAAAGAAAAAAATAGATTTTTTTTTTCAAATGAATGGAACAAAATCAATGGTACAGAAAAAAACATATACTGTAGGGACTTTTTTTAAAGTGCAAATGACCTGGAAAGAACAACCTGACCCATTGGCCCCCTTAATATTCCTGGCCATACATTTTGGAATTCCAAGAATACAATCAGTTTGAATCATGGACTGATTCTGCTATTCCTTGGAGGCAGTTACTGTTGAGGTTAAGCCACTTTGTCTTCCTCAGAGCTTTGAAAATTAGGAATATTATCTTTTAAAGCAGAGAATGTTTCCTTTCTTCTCTGGTGGTTTCTCTTCCTTTCAAACTCTAGCTGGAGGTTGACTATTTTTGTGGAATACATGCATGAATCAGAGAAGAAATCCTTTGTCACATTTTTTCAATTTTATTGCAAGGTCAATTTTATAGTAAAGATGATAATAGCTAATATTTATATAATGCTTTAAGATAGGCAAATTACTTTATATAAAGTACCTCATTTGAATTTCACAACAACCCTGTGAAGTAGGTACTGTTATTACACCTATTTTGCAGATGCAGAAACTGAGGTAAATGATTTGCTCAGGGTCACACAGCTAGTAAATAGCTGAGGCAGGATTTGAACCTGGGTCTTCCTGACCCCAAGTTTGGCACTCTATCTGCTACACTACCAGAGCATGTGTACAAAGGACAATTTAGGAATATCTAAGTATGTAATCTCATATGATTCTGATGATTGTAAAAATGTATGGAAAAATTAACTTTTAAGGGCAATCAGGTTATCATTGGTTTGAAACAACAGCACTCTTGAGCACCCTGAGCATAACATGTTTAAGGAAAGACCTCCTCTCCCATTAACTGTTTTAAAATGGAGAGAGCACACTATTCATACTACACTGATCTCTCTTTGCAGATTTGGGAGTTGTCTCTGATTTAACAAATTGAAACTTTTACACATCATTATTTAATGGTATCCAACCTCCCAGAGTAGACAGACTCTGTATAAAGCACTCAGGAAAAGTTCCAGTTATGTGTTCATAGTCACTATTACGTGACTCTTCCATATGAATTTTAATGTAAAAATGATTTTCACTTCCACAATATTCATGCTCAATCCAAAGAATGTAAGTTTCACACTATAGCTATTAGGCTAATGACTCTGGCACAGGTCTATCCATGCTAATAGAAGCCTGGCATCGTTAGCTGTCAAAATACAAGATTGTTTCATAGAACCTTTATTTTTCTTTTGCACACAATCAAATAACAAATTCAGTTTAGATTCCAATAGGTTACTTAACTCCCATTAGAAATCTACCATTGCATTCAAAGAAAGTTAGGGTTTTTTAAATGTATACATTGCTCAGGAACAGTGCATTAAACTATTATAGCTGCAACATGAAAAAAAAAGATCAATCTAAAACAAAATAGAATAATCCTTAGTCTGATGTTGTTCCAGCAACTTCTTCCATGTTTCTTCAAATGGAGAGAAGATTAAAAAGATCACTGATCTTTATCACCAGTAAATGAAGATGGTAGCAAAAGGGGTAAAGATAATTTTTTTAAAGGTGAGGACTTTCTTGAAGTCATCTTCTTTCTTCCTTTCTGACCACAAATCCTCCTTGGTGTCTCCTTTTCTGAATTATTAATATTTTCTAGTCTTATCAACTTAGCTTCTGCTTTTATTAGTATAATTTCTTGCTAAGGACTGGCCAGCAAGGTTGGTCTTAGAGATCATATCTGTTCTGTCCTGCTCTAAGGCTGTTGGTTCACTCTCCTCAGTTCCAGGTCTCAGACTTTGGCACAAAGGCATAGTGGAGAAAATGATGGAAGCAGAGGTGGAATTTGGAAAACTTAGAATACAAATGATGTTTAGCGTTACAGGGAGGGTAAGTGGTGGAGTGAATTTGGTCCTGATGCACTGTTCTGGGTGATGTTTGTTGAGCACAGATGCAAAAAAAATTTCCGAATAGCATTTTTTTGGGAAAAAATGGCTTCAGTCAAATTCTTTCATGTGGGCATATTGTGGGTTCTTAATATACTTATAGATTAAATGTCCCTCAATAAAGTGGCAAATGAAGAAGTCATAATCAAAGTATTTAACTTATTCTTAAATTCATGAGAGTAAATTATTTTATCCAGTATTTCTTATCATGGAATTTTAGATATGGAAGGAACATTCAAGCTTGTCTATTCCAAAACACCTTATTTAAATATCACAGCCAGTTCTGCTGTAAAAAAAACATGTGCATTCCTAAAAATCACTGCTCTATGAAAAATCATGCAATAAAAAACTACAGGACTTATGGTAAAGATAAGTTAGGGACATAGTGCTTAAATTTCATCAGTGCCACGTTAAAAAAAAAAAGATAAGGACCTAATAAAAACAGTAGTATGTTTTTATGCATATCAAGTGGTTAACAAATAAATAAATACTACAAAAAATAGCAGTGTTCCTGGCCTCAGTCTTGAGGTGAGAGCTACTGGTGAGAGGGCCTCACACCGAAACTGAGATGGGAGAGGATGGGACACATGGGTACCGGCCAGCCCACCACTATCCACAGTTCTGACTACATCAGAAGATGTACAAAATAAATATGATACTCTTCCTTGAAAAAGATCCGAAGTTTGCTTATGGAAGTGTGCCTTGGAAGAATCAACCTTATGAGTTATTATGAAATAATGCAGTTTTCTTTGTCCTTATTGCTTATCATGGACAAAACTGCATAAAAAATGCAAAAGTTGAGCTCTGCTAAATTATTCCCTAACATATTAATCACACTGGAACAAATCTGTGTTTTTGAAACAAGCGTTATAGCAGAACTGACTATATTAGCTTATTTTTTCCATGAAACAGAATCTCTGCTCTTCCCTGATGGGGTCTTTTATCTGAGTGAGTTACTGACAACTGACCTTTCTGTGAGAGGTAATAGGAAGACAGCTCATTTCTGACACTTACTTAGCTAGGTGACCATGTTCAGGTAACTTAAGCTCTATAGGTCTTAAGCAACTTCCTAGGACTTACATGTTAGCTTATAGTCATAGTAAGTGGTCATAATAAATGCTGAATAAAATGACAGCTTATTTAATTCAAATATAGCTTATGTGTATAGAGTGTTGTGTGTATATATGTGTATATATCCATATCTACATATGTGGCTATACAAATAATATTGTTTTATATATACATATATACACATATACAACATATATATACAGATGTGTGTGTGTGTGTGTGTGTGTGTTCTTCTCCAAAACATTTTTCTTTATTTCCCTAATCCAGGGTTGGCAAACACTCACCATCTTAGGAGCAGTCACCTATTTTTGTATAGCCTGAAAGTTAAGACTTATTTTTTCCATTTTAAAGGACAATGAAACTTTACTTAGAAATGTAAAAACGGGTCTTTATTGATCTCCATTTCACCAAAGGCTGCTTAGTTTAGTGGGAAGACCTCAGAGTCAAAACCTCAGGTTCACATCCCAGCTCTACCTCTTATGAGCTGTATGACTTTGGCCAAACTGCATAAGTGCTCAGCCTCAGTTTCTTCATCTAGAAAGTGGGAATAACAATAAGATCTACCCTACTTACCTTATCCAGGTAGTAGGCAGCAGAGTTGGGATTTTAACCAAATCTCATGAACTCCAAGTTCAGTGTCCTTTCCACTATCTCTGCAGAACTAGCCTTGAAGCTAGGAGGCCCTGGGCTTTTATATACTGTGCTTCTGACATAACTTGGCTGTGTGACTTTAGCAAGTCCCTTAACCTTTCAGAGTCCCTGACAACTCTCCCAAGTACCAACCTGCACTGGTAGGGGGACTTTCCATATCTGAGAGTTTCCTGTGTCAATGCAATCCCAGGTCTAGTACCCAGCCCTATGAACTTCATGGGGCTATTGGGAAGAATCTCTTTGTTAACCATAGAGTTATTAAAAATTTTTTTTGTTATGCAAGATGACTTTTTCATTTATCACTTAGAGTACACATTGTAATGAAATATATGACTAGAAAGAAAGAATATTGAAGTGGTAAATAAGGGGGGGGCAGGTTTAGATAATAGACCATGGAACCAACAACCATTAAGAGTAGATATATCATCTACTATTGTTAAGAGCTATCTATAATCCATATATCTATGTATCTATCATCTAATCTATCTATCATCTATGTATCTATCATCTATCTATATATTTATCTACGTATGTATGCATCTATGTATCTATCTATATCTATATAAACTTATAGAGCTATATCTCAGTTTATATATCTCACTTTGAAAGGCCCCTTATTGTACACAAATTTAGGGAGAACCATGATATAATTCAAAGAGAATTAAATTAGGTGTCAGAAGATCTGGGTTCAAATTCAGATTTTTCCACTTATTAGCTATGTAATCTTGAGCAAAGCATAGAGAATCATAGAAGGTTAAAGCTAGAATGGACTTTTGGCCAATAGCTTGTCTAACTCCCACATTTTACAGGTAAGGAAAGTGAGGACCAGGAAGGTGGATGACATTTCCCAGGGTCACAGGGCCAACTGGTTACCCCTAGATACTAGGGGTTTGCTAGGTACTAGCAAATATGGGAGTCAAAATCGTGACCCCACAGGTTAAATGTCTTGCTGAAGGTCACACTAATTAGTGAAGGAGCTGGGAGTCAAAGCCATGTATTTGGGCTCCATGTTCTGCAGCTGTTCTTCTATATCAGTAGCTCTCAAACTATGGTCCATGGACCTCTGAGGGCCCTCAAGACCTTTTCAGGGAGTCCCTGAGGTCAAAACTATTTTATAACAATACTAAGAAGTTTTGATTTCTAATATCGTTAATAATGATAGATACAACCCACATATGTATAAAGGGGTCCTGAGACCCCAAAATTTGAGAACTACCATGCTATATCCTCCCAACATGCTGCCTCTTAACCCCTCTGGGTCTCAGTTTCCTAATCTGTAAAGCAGAAATAAATAAACTGCTTTATTTACTTCACAGACTTGTGAAGATTCAAATGAAATACTGAGCTTTGGAAACTGTATATAAATTAAGAAAGAATGTAAAGCAGTTTATAATAATAAAATGGTATATGCATACACATGTGTGTATATATGTATAATATATATGTATATGTGTATATACATATATGATATTGTTGTTTGAACCATTATTACATATATGGCCTGGGATGTTGTCAAAGTAATTTCCAGCTCAGGAGGTCAGGAAGTGCTATCTCTATTATGACCAGAAAAGAGTTTTCACAACTGCAGAAGGTATAACAGAGTGGTTGGACACTAGGAAAGGAGTTTGACAAGGCTGTCACATTTGTTCAATATTTATATGGAAATAATAAAGTGTATCGCTGTTGATGGTTACCATAGTGGTATTAACATTGGCAGAAGGAGATGATGTAATCTCAAGTGTTCCGATGACATCCTTATTGCTGAGTCTGGGGTTTTCAGCACTTGGGAAGCTGGTGCCTTAACCTAGAGAGGATTTAGACATTGCAATGGAGAAGGAGCCTATTCAGAAACATCCCAAAATGGAAATGAAGAAAAGAAAGGGAGGAATTATGCTGCCCAGTATTTTATGGTAGATAGCTCTAGTCCTCTGTTATCATGAAGAAGAGGTGGGATGGGGCCCTGGCATCATGCATGAGAAGAAGTCAGAGAGGCAGTCTACAAGTTTTTATTAAGCACTTGCTAATATCAGGCAATGTGTTAAATGCTAAGAATACAAAAAAGGGTGGGGGAGGAGACAAAAGATAAACTCTTTTCTCAAGGAGCTTGCAATCTAATGGGGGAAATAACGTTCAAACAACTATGTACAAACTATATCCTAGGTAAATCAGAGATAATCTTGGAGGGAAGAAATTCAGAGTAAGAGGATTTAGGGAAAGACTGTTTGCAGAAGATAGGACTTTAGCTAAGAAGCCAGGAGGAAGAGATGAGAAGAGAGCATTCCTGGCATAGGGGATGGCTAGTGAAAATTCCCAGAACTGGTAGGGGAAATGTCTTGTGCTAGGGACAGCCAGGAGGCCAATGTTGCTAGATCATAGGAATTACAGGGACGAGGTCATAAGGAATAAGAAGCCTGGAAAGGGAAGAGGGCCCAGGTCATGGAGGGTCAGAGCATGGAAAGTCTACTTGAGACTCTTTTGCCTGAGCACCTTCTCATTGCAATTTCTGAGTCCTAATTTAAAGTCAGTGTTTGATGAGTGTGAAATAGCCACCACAGAGCCTCATTTTACTGATTTTAACCAAAAAGGGGGGATGAGACCTACATACTGATGTACTCACTGTCAAAGTGAGTACAACTTAGCATGATGACGATAATATCTTAGCAAAGGAGGAGAATGGCAGCAGATTGAAAGGAAACATCATCTGTTCCCAGATCCTGACGTGTTTCCTCTTGAAATAATTCATTCTAGGCATCTTCATTTCCTGACAAGTAAATCTTGAAGAATGGGAGGGGTTTGTCTCTGGGTAAATGCCAGAGAAGAGCTCTGAGGATATATTTGTGGTGGTGTTTGTTAAACTGCGTTTTTTAAAAACAATAATTTTTGTTTTTCAGGAGTTCATCCAGTCATTTTTTTCCTTTTGAGGGAAAACAAAGGTAAAGTTCTAATTGACTACATGATTATGATTCTTCCTTGTCTGGGAATCTGATGCTATAGGAAATTTAGACAAGTAAGAGCAAAACAAATTATACCCCAAGTAGATCGATTAGTTTCTTGCAATCACTCTGTGGATTTAGTTCTGGCCCAGGGTTTCCTCAGTACTTCAAGACACGTAATAATGGTAGCTAACATTTATATGTGATATACTGTGTGCCTAGCACTGTGCCAAGTCCTTTACAATTATTATCTCATTTGGTCCTCACAATAACCCTGGGGGGGAGGTGCTCCTATTATCCCCATTTTGCAGATGAGAAAATTAAGGCTGGAAGAGATGACTTGTCCAGTATGGCATAGTCAGTAAGTGTCTAAGGTCTGATTTGAACTCAGATCTTCTCTCCACCAGGCCCTACATTTTAAGCCACTGTGCCTCCTAGCTGCCCACACCCTCAAATCTGCCTTAGAGCACAGTTACCCCTTCCACATTGTGGGGTTAGGGGCATGGCACCTCTTCCATCTGGAAAATCCACATAAAATTTTTTAGTCCTCCATTTGTACCAGAAAAGAAATCTGAATTATTATGGTATTAAAACACAAAATATAGGTGGCACAGTGAATAGAGCACTGGTCCTGGAGTCAGGAGGACCTGAGTTCAAATGCAGCCTCAGACACTTGATACATGGTACTAGCTGTGTGACCTTGGGGAAGTCACTGAACCCCAACTACCTTGCCTCCCTCTCCTCCAAAAAAACAAAAACAAAACAAAAAAAGACAAAATATGTTGATACTATAAAATATGTCTCTCTATATATGCATATATATGCATTACTATCTAATATATATATATATATTATGCATTTCTGAGTCTCTAAACTTTTTCTGCCTCATCTGCTGGCCTTTGTGTCATCTGCAACTTCTGCAAAACTCCCCCCAAATTCCCATTTAATTTCTTATGCTGACCCATCAAAACCATAATGGGGAAAGTCATGACGTAGACGTAAATCCAGTCTGGTTGGGGAGGGAGATTATGGGGAAAGAAAGAGAGTGTTTTTAGATAGGGATCGTCTTAGGGTCTTCTCACCCTGCCTTGTCTCCAGTGGTGACCCCAAAGAAAAATTTAGGTTAGTGGAACATCGATAATCTCAAAATATGGTATTAACTTTGATACATTAATATCTCAAAATATGGTATTAACTTTGATACTCCACACACATTAATGTTCTCAACATACCTTCATATCTCTGTTATGTGGGATCAGAAACTGAAGCCCACATAGATAAAGCTAACAAGTGGCAGAGCTTGGAAGAGATCCAGAAAGCCTGTCTGCCTTCTCTTTTTCTGTCCATATCCTATCCATTCTTCTAGGCTGAGCTTCTCCCCTATTCTCCATGAAGTCGTCCCCAGGTATATTAGCCCACATTACTCTTCCTTTACTCTCACTTACCTTTGCCATGTATATTGATACTTGATCATCATAATGTTCTGTGTGTGTGCACATGTATGGTTGTGTGGATCTTATTTGCCAAGTAAGACTGTAAGTTCTTTGAGGGTCGGAGCCAGAGTGCTTGGCACTGCTCTGGACATGTAGTGGGTGTTCAATATTACTTACCATCAATTTGCATGGGTTTTGCATTTTCCAAACACATTTACTTTTCCTGGATCTGTAGATTCTGAATCTGAATCAGTTGCATGCAACAGCATGGCCTATTGGAAAGGGCATTAGACTGGGAGTAGGATCACTTAGATTCTCATCTTGTCTTGTTACTATATGACCTTAAGGAAATCACTTAATCTTTCCAGGCTTCATTTTCCCCATTCACACAAAAGGGTTTGGAGGGTGATCAGCAAATTTCCTCCTACCTCTCAAATACTGCAAATTCCAAGCTTTCTAACTTGCAGATTAAGTGAATCATTGGTTTTGTTACTTTTTTTTTAAATACACTGAACATTTGAGTTCCTTGATGAAAATAATAATTGTGTTGCTATCTACCTCTTCTAACTTCACAGTCTATGTTCTTTGCCTTGGAATTAAATGCTATGTAAATGTAAAGTTGTCTTTATTTTCTTCATCACGGTTGATCAGAAACAGGGATGAGTAGAAAGCACAGAAAGCAGCAAATGACATTTTATTTAGAAAAAATTTTTAAAAGGCTGCCTTGAGACCAGTGTCTCCTCAGAATATCATGTGTCTGTATTTAATATTGTAATTAAGCTTATCTGATTCCTTAAAGAACATGCTTTAAATGGTAATTGTGCAGCCTTTAATGTTTGTCTTGCCTGGAGCAGCACTGGGTAAATGCATTCATGAATAAATTAGCAGACCTTTGATTTTTAAAAGGACTTTTCAGTGATCTTTTATGGTGGATTAAAAAGCAATTTGCTAATTTACAGTTCATAGGAATTCCTTGCCCGGGTTGAAGATTGTAAAGCACTATTTGCCTAATAAAGGTGGGTGTAGTCAATCCCAGGTGTTCCCTTTTGGGGACAGCGGGAGAAGTACCTAGCTCCAAACCCAGGACCAAACCACAGTGACAGTAAATGTCTCCTACTCTACACCCCCAGCACACAGCAGGCCCTGAGCTCCCACTCTAATCCTTGCTCTGCCCTTGTTGGCCCATTTTCCTTTGGTGACCAGTAGATGTGCTGGGAGGTGCCATGGTGCACATAGGCCAGGCACTTGTCTTTCCTTTCTGTTCCAGATGTTTCCCTCTCTGTTGTGCTGGCCCATAAAACAAGTGATGGGCAAAAGAAGACAGGGCCACTTGTTCACATGCCAAGTCCCCTTGGACATAGCCAAATCTCTAGCCTCAGAAGGGGCAGATAGTCAGGTAACAAGCATTTATAAGGAACTTATGTGCCTTGGGAATACCAAGAAAAGTTACACCTTGGATTCATTACATGTTTGAGTGTAATTAATTTTTGGTTGCTATGTTTTCAGAAACTTGTTACTATCTCCAATTTTTTCACAACCCCACAGTTTAAGCAGCACTATACTAGAGAATGGCAAATGGCCCCTTAAAGGCTTTCTTCCAACAAGATCTATTCCACAGGGGATGGGGAATGGAGATAGGACCTGAGATGTCCCTGGTATAGGGGACTTCCTTAGGAGGAAATGCCCTCTACCAAAGCAGGCCTACATCTTCTTTGCAACTTAGAGACGTAAAGAATTACCTTGAACTTCAAAAAGTGAAATGCCTTTCCACAAGATCACACAGTCAGTGTATGTAAGAGTGGAACTTGAACTCAGGTTTTCCTGTCTCCAAAGTCAGATTCTCTAACCAATAAGCCACAATTCCCTTTAAAGCTTTTTTCTGATAAGGGATCTTTCACACATATGTCAAAGTCACACAAGATTCTTGGAAAGAGATAGATAACCTCATTCAATGACCCTTTGTTTACCAATACCCAAGGATCATCTCCTCTATTCTGTACTTTAAAATCATGATGCCTCTTCACTCAACCTCTCCCTTTGGTCCTGTTTGGTCCTGAGTCATTTCAGTTGTGTCTGCCTTTGTGGCCCCATTTGGAGTTTTCTTGGCAAAGATACTGGAGTGGTTTGCCTTTTCCTTCTCCAGCTCATTTTACAGATGAGGAAACTGAGGCAAACAGTTAAGTGACTTGCCCAGGGTCACAAAGTCAGTAAGTACCTGGGGCCAGATTTGAACTCAGGAAGATGTGTCTGCCTGACACCAGGCTAGGTACTCTATCCACTACACCAACTAGCTGCCCTGCCTTGCACCTAAGAGGCATTTAATAAACGCCTATTAAGTTAAATTATTGGTCAAATTGAAAATAGCCTGGCCAAAAGTGTTTGTCATTGTCATGGAGGATGTCCAACAGAAAGTTAAAATGGAAGACTATAGGGCAGCTAGGTGGCGCAGTAAGTAGAGTGCCAGCCCTGGAGTCAGAAGGACCTGAGTTCGGATCTGGCCTCAGACACTTAACACATACAAACAAAAAACCTAGCTGTGTGACCTTGGGTGACTTTGGGCAAGTTACTTAACCCCAAAATGCCCTCCAAAAAGAAAAAAAAAGGAAGACTATAAGAGGAAGTCTATGAAGATCTGATTTCTTAAATGTTTGTAATTTCCCTGCCACCCAGGCACCTTCTAGAAGCATTGGGCTTATGTGACTATTTTCCTTATGCCCCAGTGCTTAGCACAAAGCCTGGCACATAGTAGGCACTTAATAAGTACTGGTTGATTGATCAGTTGATGTCTATTTGAAGAGGAGATTACTGCAGGGGACAGTTCTCACAAAGTCACCAAAGCAGAACCAGCTGAAGAAAAGTGAAAATACATCGAGTTCAATGTTTCTCATCAATTTCCCATGCCTAGCTTTGTGAATTTCTTTTCCTTTAAATTTTTGTAGGTCTCTCTCTCCTCTCGCCATAACATTTTATGGATTTTTATGCTTTTTATCTGGGGTTTCAGCAGCCAACAATAAGCATACCTGTGAATGATACACTCAGCCTAGATGGTGCCTGAATAACAGCAAGAGACTGACTTGGTTCTCTACGGGGAAATGTAAACTCCCCTTCCCCTGCGGTCACTGCCCAAAATGAGTACTTGACAGCAATCTTAGAGTTGCTCCAAGGTCTTGTGTGCTAAAAGCAAAACTCGGGGAAGTATGAGTGCCCTCAGGAACAGTCATCACACATAATTCTATCTGGCAAATCTCTGCTTGTTGGTTCTCCCCCCACCACTTTACTGGATGATGTTGGGTATGGGCAATTTCCATGGAATGATCTGGGTAAGTGTGACTCAGGAGCAAGGGCTGTGTATGCTATCAGCGACTACAATGTAATGAAGGGTGACCAGAGTGGCATAATGGTTCACTGGGGAAGGTTGAGTGTAGCTCTGGTGGCCAATGTCCCTACCAGAGTCTTAACTCTGCCCAGTAATGAAAGCAGATCGTCAAATGCTTGAAAACACTTACTTTGAGATAAAAATCTGGCCAAGCCCTATGGGCCAAAGATAAGATTTGGGAAAGCAAAAGCGGGTTGTTGTTTATTCGTTTTCCAGTCATGTCTGCCTCTTTGTGACCCTATTTGGAGTTTTCTTGGCAAACATTCTGGAGTGGTTTGTTATTTTTTTCTCCAACTCATTTTACAGATGAGGAAAGTGAGGCAAACAGGGTGAAGGAACTTGCCCAGGGTCACACAGCTGAAGCCAGATTTGAACTTGGGTAGAAGAATCTTCCTGACTTCAGGCATGGTACTCTCTCCAGTGTACCACCTGATGCCTTATGCCTTATTCCCTTATGCCTTATTCTGAATTATCCCTAGTTCCTTGCTCAGAAATGATGAACTAGGGTGAACAGCCAAAGGTGACAGGAAAGAGGGCCCTGGCAAACACAGGGAGTTAGGAAAGGTGACTCAGGATTAAGGTAATCTCCCTCAATAGTTTAGGGACTAGGACTACTTCTCCCTCTCCCTCCCAACACCCTCAACTTTGGCTATCTGACTTGCAACAGAAATTTGCTCCTGTGATTTTCAAAAGGGGGCTATTTTGGGAGGGAGAGGAGTAAGTATTATGTGTGGGGATGGAAAAAAAGGGAAACTAGTCTTTGTCTAGGCTGTCCCCCACACCTGGAAGACATCCCCTCCTCCCCCTGATTCACAGAGTCTATAGCTTCCTTCAAAGATCAACTAAAGCCCTGCCTCCCATAGGAGGCTCATATGAATCCTCTCCTGATTTCTAATAGTGCTCCGCACCATTGCCAAACAGTTTTGAAATAAATTACATATACTACATATATTACATATACTACACATTACATATACAGCGATACTTTTGAAATATGTTACATATTCTGAATGAAGAAAAACTAGAAAAAGTTAAAGTGAATGGAAAAACTATCTTTCTGACCCTGGCTGAAAAGAAAAATTTCTCTTGTTGAAATCAACACATTATAATGCAAACAAGGCAACCTCCTCAGATTGATAGAAGGTGAACAACACAATGCTTGTTCCCTAGGACTCAACTGTGTGTGAATGAGAAATCAGAGAATTTGAGAGCTCTAAGTAACATTAGAGTTCATCTCATCTGACATCCCTCACTTTACAGATAAGAAAGTTGAGATGAAATGACTTGCCTTAGAGGTCCCATAGCTGAACAGCCACAGAACAGATGCTGGAATGTGGATCTTGTTCCTGGCCCATGACTTCAGTCTTCTCAGGGACAATGGAGATCTCTTATGTAGCAGGATTCCAAAGGGAAGGTGTAAAAGCAGCACATTACTGTGATGTGTGAAGAGTGTGGGTCTCTTGTCTTAGATTCTAAGGGTCCGCTCAAAGAACCAGCACCACTGATGAAGCAAGTCAGGTGCTTGCCCTTGTAAGGAATGTCCGAGGCCTATGGAACCTCCTTGAACAAGGAAACCCTAAATAAATAGATGTTTGATATACATTAAGTTGTCCCCACCAACATTGTGAATGCATCATAACTCACTCTCCCCCCTCCCTCCATTTAAGGTTGCAAAACCCTGCTGTAATGGAGAGGTTAATCTAGGCAATGGACTTCAACCCAACGTTTCCTGTACTCTTCCTTTACTTGCCTACCCCTTACTTCCCCATGTCTCTGCAGCTCACTCTTCCCTGTGTTCTAAGTGTGCGCTTATGCATTAGGCTCCAAACAATCTACGCGCATATGTTAAGCACTTGGGATGTGCCAGGAACTAGGCACTAGCCTCAGGGCCTCTCTCTCCTTTCCTGTTCTACCCGCCCCCCCCCCAGTCCCCCACCCTCTGTGCTGGCCCTGCTCCAGGAGGTAGACTGGTTAGTGTATCTCATTCCAAGGCATTTGCCACCCTCCCTATGCCCAGGATTGTCCCAGGTGCTCACTTCAGCCTTCCCACACCTTTGCTCATCTAGCACATCACCCTCTCTTTGACATCCACCTTGACATATTCGGGATACAATGAAAAAAAATTTTTGAGGGGGGAAAGCAAGACAACTGGAGCTAAGAGACTTGCCCAAGGTCACACAGCTACTGTGTCAAGTGTCTGAGGTCAAATTTGAACTCAGGTCCTCCTGACTCCAGGGATGGTGCTCTATTCACTGTGGCACCTAGCTGCCCCTTGGTACAGTGAACTTTAAGAGAAACTGTTCTTTTGGTTTGATAGAAAAAGGAAAAAAAAAGTTAATTAGTTTGTCTAAAAGGGGTATGATAGGCCTCAAGAGGCAGGGAGTCTCTCACCCTTTAGTGATCTTTAAGCACAGGCTACATTTTGGTAAGCAAGGCTGGGTGGAGTGACATAAAGGGGATTCTTATTCAGGTCTTGGCTGGAGTAAATGGCCTCTGAGGTTCCTCTTAATTCTGGGATCTAGGACTTGGAAGATGTGCCTAGCCACAGAGAATAAACACACTTGACACTTCCAGGGGTTTTTGGAGGGGGGGATGAAGGGAGTTGTCTAGTTTGAGCTCCATAAAGAAGTTCAAATAAACTAGCAATTAAAGTAATGCTGTAAGGAGAATGAGTAAGTTTTATGTATGTCTCTAATGCTGAGGAGTAAGCAAGAGGCTGTGATTGGGGAGATAGGAAGGAGGTCTGGGGAATTCTATATATACACATAAAATATGATATAATTATTTAATTAGTATCTAATTAGAGACTATACATTATATAGTAATGTATTATATACTTTATATAGTATATTATAGGGTAATGTATAATAGATATTACATAGTATAATATACATTAAACAGTATATATGTATTAATATAGTACTATAGTATAGTATATAATATCGTACTGTGTCACATACATTATATAGTGCGTGTATATATATATGCATATATATACACATACATATTTTTTGGAGGGAGGAAGGTAGGGCAATTGGAGTTAAGTGACTTGCCCAAGGTCACACAGCTAGTGTTGTGTTAAGTGTCTGAGGCCGGGTTTGAACTCAGGTCCTCCTGACTCCAGGGCTGCACCACCAAGCTGCATTAGCTAGCATACATATGTTGTGTGGTACTATATACTATAATGTATATTATATAGCATATTATATTATGTAGGATATATAGTATATCATAATAGATATAATAATATATATCCCCAGATCTTCACCTCCCCATATATGTAATATGTATCTGTACATATATATGTACACACATGTAGATGCATATGTACATAAACATAAATAGTGCGTTTGTATATAATATATATGTGAGGCACAGGCAGGTGTTACATTTCCAGATTCAGGTAATACTATAGGAAGATGCCTTACATATAATCTTATGTAAGTTCCTCCTTTATTGATGAGGAAGCTAGGCCCAGAGATGGTATGTGACTTGTCTAGGAGGGTTCTTCCTTATGTGAACTGAAGTTCTAGAATAAAAAGGATTTGATTTCTGGGAGCAGTGCACACATAATAAAGAATATCTGACTTTAGGGAAAAAATACAGAATACATTTGTGGCTGCCCAAACTGTTAGCAGTAACTAATTACCAGTAGACATGGAGTTAGCAGGGTACTACATTGTGCCTAAGTGTTATATATATTTTAAATATTGTTGGATTTATTCATTCAATGCTAGCTCTAAAATTCTGTTTCTAAATATAAATATAAAAATTCTATATCTTACTATAAATGAGACGCCATTCAAAACTCCCCAGTTAAGGTAACTGATATAGTCAATGGGCAGTTTACCACTGCAATTGTTTATAAGAAATGGCTGCAAGAGCTGCCAAGAACGACAGAAGTCTATGAGACTTTCTTTAAGTAAGTATAGAAGACAAAAGCAATTTCATGGTGGTCTTCATAGAATTCATGATGTTGCTTTTTTTGTCGTGGCAAGGTACCTGCTACCTAGACTCAAAAGACCTGAAGAAATGGCCTTCTACCCTCTTTGTTATCCAGGATAATGAAGTTCTAATTTTTAAAAGAGAGAGAAGGCTTTTGAGAAAATAACAAATGATTAAAAAGGCTCAGTAGAAGGAGGACAGAGCCTTAATCTGTGGAGAAGTGTGAGGGTGGATACAGAGGAGTAAGGGAAGAAGACAGACCACTGAATACTTGAAATTAGATATCAACTATTTATTTAAATTTTAATTTATGGAATAAAACAAGCATTTTCACAGCATAGTACAATTAAAAAAAGATGATTGCACATGAAACTGCAAATCTATCATGTACAACTTGCTATTCATTTTAAATATATAATAAAGTTATCATGTTCATTTCTTTCTTTTTTCCCTTTTTTTCTTCCCTATTCTCCCCGACCCCCACTCCAGAGAGGGCCCCTGTTAGACAAAAATAGGTATATATACACACATACATGTATATGTAAAATTATTCTGTACATACTTTTATTTCTCTGGATGCAGATAGCATCTTTCTTCATATATTCTTTGTAGTTAATTTAGGTATTTCTAATAGTTAAAATGACTTATTCACTCAAAGTAATTCTCAAAACAATATTGCTATTGCTGTATACAATGTTCTCTTGCTTCTGTTCGTTTCACTCTTTATTATTTCATTCAAGTATTTCCACGTTTTTCTGAGATCATTGAGCTCGTCATTTCTTATAGCACAATAGTATTCCATCACAATCATATACCACAATTTGTTCAGCCATTCCCCAATTGGGGGGCATCCCCTCAATTTCCAGTTCTTTGTTACCATGAAGAGAGCTGCTATAAACATTTTAAAACATATAGATTCTTTTCCTTTTTCCCTAATCATCTTTGGAAATAGACCTAGTAGTGATATTGCTGGATTAAAAAGTATAGGCAGTTTAATAACTATTTGGGCATAATTCCAGATTGCTCTCCAAAATGATTGGGTCAGTTCACAATTCTACCAACAATGAATCAGCATCCCAATTTTTCCACATCCTTTCCAACAATAGGTATTAGAGACTTTTCCCTTTGCAGAGGGGCGTTGGGAGCAGCTATTCACTCTCTAAAAAATCAACCAAGGAATCAATAAGCATTTACGGCGGAAATACTATGTGCCAGACACTGTACTAGGGATACAAATACAAAGAATGAAATTGGCCTTATTTTCAATGAGTTCACATTTTAATGAGAAGACAAAACACACAGAATAAAAATGAAGAGACTATACAGAAATACAAAGTAATTAGGAAAGGAGGCAAGGGTGTGTGGGAGTCAGCCTATATTGGCACCAGGAGCTGATCGTACCTCAGAAACTGGAAAATACTACAGATCAGGACTTGATTTATCATTTTGTTGATTGTCTAGACTTAAGAAAACCATGGAGAAAATATTATTGATGCAGATTAAACTTAAAAGTATAT
Organism: Gymnobelideus leadbeateri; assembly: GCA_011680675.1. Lineage (NCBI taxonomy): Eukaryota > Metazoa > Chordata > Mammalia > Diprotodontia > Petauridae > Gymnobelideus > Gymnobelideus leadbeateri. Next base: position 2,493,279 of record WOXC01004838.1, on the reverse strand, counting down.
CTTGTGTATACTTTTTCCCCAGAGAGCCTATTGTTAAACATCTACCAGAACTCCTACTACAGGGAGGGCATGAGCATTTATGTTATGTGTGTGGGAAGAATGGATCAATGAAGGCTTCCTGTGATGCTTGAGTTGCATCTTAAAAGAAGGGAAGAATTCTATGATGCTGAGGGAAAGAGGGAATGAATTTCAGGAGTGAAGGATTAACCAGTGCAAAATCACGGCAATGGGAGATGGAATGAGGAACAGAGAGGATGGGATGACTGATTTGTGGGGCACAAGGGTAGGATCCATGTACATCCCTGTAGGTTAGGAAGATAATCATGTTGGATGCAAAGTTGCCACCAGGCTGAAGATTATCATCCACTAAGGGTTAGTGGGTTGTTGATTCTCTTACAGGAATACTGAAACAGCTTCTTTGTTTCTTTTTGAAAACAAATCCTGTTTTGGTTTCTCAGTGAATCGAAATGGCAGGCATTTCTATTTTCTTTTATGAGCAAAATGAGAAGAAAATTGGCCAACTACATTTTTGGAGGCTGGTGTTTTAGGGCAGACATTGCACCATAATTAATTCTTCACCATCCAAGCTGTTATTCATTTCTTGAGTATTAATTACCATGTGTGTTTTCCTCGGGTAGGAGATTTTATTTAAAAAACTGGAGACTAAGATACTTCCTTCTGAAGACAGATGGCTAATTTACAGAATGGAAGGAGAAACATGGATTTACATTACCCTGTTAGCAACTTTTCAGAGGGAAGCAAGGTAATTATAATTATGTAATGGAATTTGAAAGATCTTGTACTTTGAATGCCTCAGCACATGTCACAAGGACATGTCAAATTTTGGTTTGGATGTTATAGCAGCGCACAATTTTAAAAAATGATTTAATTCTATTTTGACCTTATTGACATACTTGTTTTGACAGCACAGAAACTTCCTAACAAACCCAAACTAACCCCCATTACGTGTACATTCCCAGAAAACAGTTTGTCAATTGTTAACAGAAAGGAGGGATGTGTCTTTTAAGTTTGATGACATGAATTAACATTGACCATTGTAATTGACCACAATTCCATTGCCTCTCAATGTCAACTTTATTTACATTTGTTGGAGTTGCTGTGTATGTTATTCATTTGACTCTGCTTTTCTCACTCTACATTTACTTCACGTGTCTTCCTATACTTCTTTCAATCTTCATATTCATCATTTCTTGGAGTGTAGTAAGAGTCAGTTATTAAATCAAAAATCAAGAAATACCTACTATGTACCAGAGGTGCTAGATAAAGTAACTTTCTTACACCAAAATTTGTTCAGTCATTCCTTAATTGTTGGGAGCACTTTTCCCAGCTTTTTAATACTAATACTGCTGCTTGAATTATTTTTGTACAGACAAGTCTTGCTATTAACAGCATTCTTGGAGTATAATATCAGATTCTCTGAGTCAAAGATGATGAACTGAGGCAGTCATCTCTTGGCTTAATGTTAACAATAGAAAGTGCTACTATCTTTCCAGGGCATATATCTGAGTTGTGACCAAATGTCCGGAGGCTTGTCAAATCTGACAACCACTACAGATTTCTGGTGATTTACATGGGGACAAATGATGCTGCCAGAGGGAACCTAGAAAGCATTATAAGGAATGTTGAAGTCCCAGGCAAGAAACTGAAGATCTTAGGGATATACATGGTCTTTATACAAAACAAGGACTTCAGAAAAGAAAGGTAAATTTAGGAAGTGACTAGCTGGCTAAAAAGACAGTATTTGATTGATATTTCTGGACCAGGGCTTAATTATATATTCTTGGGAAGGGATGGAGTATATCTAATGAAAGCTAGTAAAAATATATTTACCAGCAATCTTGTAAATCTAAGCAAGAGACTTTTAAATTGAAAAAGGAAAGGGAAAAAACTGCCAAGATATATTTACCAAGTTAGACAGCAGCATGAGTAGCACTTATACCATAGGAAGAATAGTAGTAGAGACATCCCAGTAATTTCCAGGAGACAAAATCCAAGAAAGGAGCTAAAAATAAAATACATTGTCTTAGACCTATGCACATATATACAAAGTATGGGCAATAGTCAAAGTGAACAAATGATTATGATTCTAAGAGGCAAATTAGACCTCATAGTTTCTGCTGAGATTTGGTGGAATGGAAGCCAAGAGTAGCATATAGATCTAGAAGGACCTACTTCTTTCAAGAGAAATTGAACAAAAGTTATGATGGTAGACAAATAGCAATTTGTAATAAAAATCTGTCCTTTTGGCAGGAAACCTAGGAACCAGAGTCAGAGAAATTTGGATAGCATTTGGGTGAATATAGGCAGAGGGAGAAATAGAAGCAATATTGTCATGGAAGTGGACTAAAGATCACCTGGATAAAAGGAGCAACTAGATGAGGATTTGGAAAATATATTACAAACCTGATATCAAAGCACTATCAATAATAGTGAATATCAATTGCCCCATTTTCTGCCAGAACTCTTTCTCCTTCAATGGCAGAGTATCTGACAAATTCTTGGCTTGACTTAAAGATAAATTACACCATTCAAAACTTGTAGGAAGGGATGAGGGGAATTGGTATTCTGAAACTGAATGAGCCTGAGCAACAGTTGGTACTTGACACTTGGTAGCTTTGGTACTCATGCTTCATCAGAACCCTACTAGCCTCTGCCCCTCTGATTGGAGTGTTAAAAGGTAGACCAAAAACGTTTCCCAAAGCCTCCATAAAAAGAAGCCCATCCAACCCTTCATATCCCACCAGCTTCACTCTTTGCATTCCACTCCATTATCATCATGGCCACATGGAGTACCTTCTTCTTCTCCCTCCCCCCTTTTAGCGTCCTTTTGTTTGCTGTCTTCTCCAATTAGATTACATGCTCCATGAAGGTAGGGGTTGTCTTTCCTTTTCTTATTTGTATTCCCAGTGATTAGCACAGTATCAGGCACGTAGGAAGTGCCTGATAAATGTGTCTTGTATTGCATTATACTAGTTGCTGAAGTAGAAATGATGAGACGATGATGGAGGAGTGACCCTTCTAATATTCAGTCTAACTGCTGAACCAGCTTAGGTTTTTGGAAGTCGTGCACAGAAGGTGCAAAGGTAGGTAATTTGAAGATAGATACAAAAAACATGATGTGGTTCTGTAAGAAGAGTATTAGGAGTACTAAAACTCAATGCTTTTTGGATATGGCTAATGCAGGAATTTATTTTGCTTTGTTGCTGTCCAGTTGAGCCCTGCTCTTTGTGACAGCATTTGGGGTTTTCCTGGCAGTGGTTTGCCATTTCCTTCTACAGCAACTTTTACAGATGAGACACCTGAATGACTTGCCCAGGGTCACACAGCTACTAAGTGTCTGAGACCAAATTTGAACTCAAGTCTTCCTGACTCCAGGTCCATTTAGCTATCCCTGCCTATTTTGCTTTACTATCTATATTTGTGATGGGTTTTAGTTTTCTTGCTTTTTTTTCTTTTTTTCTTTTTCTTTTTTTTTTTTTCTTTTTGGAGGGCAATTGGGGTTAAGTAACTTGCCCAAGGTCACACGGCTAGTGTGTGCGTGTGTGTGTGTGTGTGTGTGTGTGTGTGTGTGTGTGAAAAGTGTCTGAGGCCAGATCTGAACCCAGGTCCTCCTGTCTCCGGGGCTGGCACTCTACTCACTGCACCACCTAGCCACCCCAGTTTTCTTGCATTCTTAATGAGTGGAGGAGGGGAGATGGGAGAGAGATTAGAAATGAAAATAAAATAAAATTGAATTATTTTTTTAAAAACTCAGTACAGTAAGAGCTAAGGTGGATCATGTCATTAATGTTTAGGACAGTAAAAATGATTGACAAGTAACAGCTAGCATTTCTATAGTGTTTTAAGGTTTGAAAGGTGCTTTACATATATGAACTCATTTGGTGCTTATGGCAACCGTATGAAATAGTTGCTATTATTATCCCTATTTTATAACTGAGGAACCTGAGGTTCATCAGCATTAAGTTACTTGCCCATGTTTATGAAACTAGTAAGTGTCTGAGGCAGGATTTAAACTCAGGTCTTCCGAACTCCAGGCCAAGTACTCTAGCCACTGTACCACCAGTTGCATGAATAAAGCCTTTATTAGACTCTTATCATGGGCCAAGCCTTTATTAGACTCTTATCATGGGCCAAGCACTGTCCCAAGGGTTGGAGATACTAATACAAGCAAGAAAGATCAATTCTGCCCTCAAGGAGTTCCCATTTTAATGGGAAGCTGGAAAGGAGAGAGAGAAGCTACAGCTGATGATTGGAGAGCGCTCTGTGTGATGTGGAGATATTGGGGGAATGGTGTGGAGGCCTGATTCTGGGCAATTTAAGGTGAAGACCCACTTATCAGAGTGGAACAGCCCAGGCGCAGAGTACAAGGTTCTGGTGGGAAGAAGCTGGGGATAACTACAGGTGAACAGGCAAAGGCCTGCTGCTCAGGTGAATGGTGCAGTGATTTGGACAATAGAAAGAAGTCAGAACCACTCAATTTTATTTTGCTTCTGTTTTTCTGCTAAGGAGAATGGTACTTGGAATGGAATGGAAGGAAGCTGAAATGGAAACTCAATAAGAGAGTACCTAGGGGCACCAAGTTCATACAAACCACATCCCAGGGTACTGAGAAAATTGGTAGCTATAGCTAAGTCACTGTCATTGACTTTTGAAAGACCTTGAAGAATAAGCAGAGCAAATGTTTCCATTTCTGAAAAGGGAAGAGAGTATAATGCACAAATTTGACACCAGTAAGTTTGACTTTCATTCCTGACGAAATTCTATAATATGATCAAAGTGATTGTGAACCTCTAGGAAAAAAAAATGGCGATCATAGAGCCAGGATGATTTCATTAAGAAGTCATGCCAGACAATTCTCATTTGCTTTTTTAAACAAAGCTTCTAGATTTGTAGATCAGGAAAATGCAATAACTTTAGGTTACCTAGAGTTCAGCAAAGTATTAGACAAAAATAAACTTGAGACTTGTAGGTTAGATTATAGTATTGATAGTTAAAGTTGGGACAGCTAGGTGGAAAGAACAGTGGATAGAACACTGGGCTTGGCATCAGGAAGACTCATCTTCACGAAGTCAAATCTGGTCTTAGACACTTACTAGCTATGTGACCCTGGACAAGTCACTTAACCCTGTTTACCTCACGTTCCTCATCTGTAAAATGAGTTGGAGAAAGAATGGCAAACCACTCCAGTATCTTTGCCAAGAAAATCCCAAATGGGGTCATAGAATCAGACACAACTGAACAACAATAGATGTCAAAGTTGGAACTTATTTTATGACTAATCCCAAAGAGGAAACAGTAATAGTTGGTCAACATCAACTTAGAGGGGGCATCTCTAGTGTAGTTAACCAAGATATCCTCCCTTGGTCTTGTGCTGTTTAGTACTTTTATCAATGACTTGCATAAAGGCATCAATGGCATACTTAACAAATTTGTAGATGACAGGAAGCTGGTAGGGATAGCTAACACACTGGATGGCAGAGCTGGGATCCAAAATACATTTTAACAGACTAGAACAATGCCTGATGATATCTGGAGTATTGTGTCCAATTTTTGGAAGGACATGGGCAAGATAGAGAATACTCAGAGGACATTGACCAGGATGGTAAAGGAACTTAAGACCATAACTCATGAGCATCTATTGAAACAAATGAGGGTGGGACTTTAGAGAAGAGAAGACAATGGGGTGATAAGAGCTGTTTTGAATAATATGGAAGGCTGCCATATGAAAGAGGCATTTGATTTGTTCTACTTGGCCATGGAGAGAGCTAACAGCATGTAGCAGCAAGCACCCTAGCATACACAGGATGGCTGCTAGCACAGGTTCTTAGATCTGCTTTTCTAAAGGAAAGCAACTCAAAATGGGTTAACAATCTTACTTTAATCAAATATATATCATTTACCTAGTTCAGGAGAAAAAGTCAACACCCTGAATTTCAGAGAATACAAACAGAAGTTACAAGCAAACAGAGAAACAGATCAGCAGACAGGCTTCGAGCTGTCTGACCACTATATCCATACCTAGTTAGTTACCAGAGAGGGAAGCATCAACATCTGGGTTTTCAAAGATGGGGGGCTCAACGGCTGCCCAGAGTCTCATCTGACCAAATCACATAACTCTTCCCAAAGTGAGCCCCAAAGCAAGACCTCACATCAGGGTATATATAGCCTTCTCCTGGGTCAGAGAATGTCACAGCCCTCTTGATCCATTATCCAATCACAAAGTAACAAAGTGTGGGCATTCCTGAAAAACAAGCCTCGGGCCACAGGCTCTATGTGACCACATTCAGCCTATTAGGGAGCAGAGTACATTTTCAAATCAGGGAAGGTTCTCAGAGTCACTTAAACTTATCAAAGGGCCAAAGGGCAGGGAAGGTCTTAGATTCCCATTCCCATAACACAGCACTGGATAGAAGTTGCTCAGAGGTATGGTTAGTCATGATGTAAACAAAGACTTCCTGATATTAGAACTATCTGAGGAAAGGGATGCCTCAGGAGGCAATGCATTCTACTTTCTTTGAAGTCTTTAGGCAAGAGCTTGATGGCTGTGTCTTGTGATGCTCTTTGTCCTTGTAGATTGGACTGAGAGCTTCCCTCTGAAATTCTTTGATTCTCTGATACTGATACACACAAGTCACTATATTGGAAAGAACTTAGCTAATACATGCTATTCTTTCTTTTTTTTTTTTTTTAAAGCAATTGGGGTTAAGTAACTTGCTCAAGGTTACACGGCTAGTCATTATTTATGCGTGGGTGCTCATTTTCTGAGGCCAGATCTGATCTCGGGTCATCCAAACTCCGAGGCCGGCTCTCTTACTCACTGCGCCACCTAGCCGCCCCTTTAGGGCAATTGGGGTTAAGTAACTTGCCCAAGGTTACAAGGCTAGGTTTTTGTTTGTATGGATTAAGTGTCGAGGCCGGCTCTGAACTCAGGTCCTTCTGATTCCAGGGCCGGCGCTCTATTCACTGCGCCACCTAGCCGCCCCTCATGCTATTCTTTCAATAAAGTTACATCATTAGAAAAAACAATGGCTCCATGTTACTGTAATAAATGACCCTGCTGGGACCATATTCTCCTAATTGGTACCAATGTCCAACTGTATTAGAATTGGAGACACAGTCTATGTAATAGTGAACAATCTTTACTGAATGTGCTTTGTAAATCACATTTCTGGAAGACCTGAGTTCAAAGTTGCCCTCAACACATACTAGCTGTGTCACTTAACCTTTATTTGCCTAAGGGTCCTCATCTTTAAAATCAAGATTGCTTCTAAATGCCAGGACTGTTGTGAGGATTTTGTAAAGTAATATACAAACTGAAAGCACTCTATAAATTTGAGATATTATTTTGTTGTTATTATTACTAGAAGAAGTCACCTTTTAATTTTTGATAGGTGAGGAATATGAGGCATAGTTTAGCGAAAGTGAATGACTAGAACAAGGTCAACCTAACAGAGTAAGGATTTGAATTGAGAATCCCAGATACATTGCTTAGTTTAACAAACACACTGATTGATTGATTTCTGGCAAGTTCGATCAATGATTATGCAAATGTTCAAATATCACTACAGTTTCTCAAATGTGTATATGTCTTAAAGGGAGAACCAAGCATAGTCTTAGTGCCCTCACTTTTGCTCTGATTCTTGTTGCTGTCAATTAGCCTGAACATTGCTCGGATATACTAATTTTTAGCACAAAGAGAAAATTGATTTATTTCAGGGTTGATATATCTTAGCATTAAAGTGGAAATTATTTCATTGAAAATATGAAAAATGAACATTCACCTTAACAATTGAATGAATGGCTTGACATTTGTGAGACTAAAATATTCAATATATAAAAGAATTTTCATATTGAAAAATAAATCATTAGCCTAGCTATTTCTAAACTTGATTTTTAAAAGCTTGGATATATCATTAATACATTTTTCCTTTATTTTCAATTGACTAGGGCAGCTACTGTCGTTGGAAAGGAGGCAATTGTTTCCCCTGACACCTGACAGATTCACATTCACAATTCTCCCTCCCTTCCCTTACTTTCTCACCAAGCTAAGATTCTGACCTGTAATGAGCAGAAGCAATAAGGGAGAGACAGATTGAGTCACGTATCTAATGTGGTCCACAGATAGCAGACCCCAGGCATATCAGAAATATTCCTGATGTCTCACAGCTCTTCTCAGATCTGAATGTATACACATAGGAGGCAAGCAGGGCAAAAGAATTCAAATCCACACCGACTGTGGATTTTTGCCTTGCAAATGAATTTGGATTTTGATTTGGTTGTGCATTAAACAAATGGATTTGCATTCATCTCTGCAAAGCAACAATTCTTTCCCAGGCCAAGCATTTCGATGGATCCAGATGACAAGACATCTGGAGTTTTTTATTTGCTTGGCTTTTTTAAAGAGATTAGACAGAAATCCATTTGAAACATCTGGGTATTTAATAGTGAAAAATTTGGAAGCAGCATTTCTGAAATCTCAAGATCCATTCGAGTAAGATACAATGGAAAGAACACTAGAATAGAAAGACTTATTTGAACTCCATTGAGCCTCACTTTCCTTATCTGTAAAATGGGGACCGTATGACTTGCATTATCTACTTTGCAGACTTGTTTTAAGGAACTTAACAAACTGTAAAATACTATAAAATCCTGCACTATCATTATCCTAAGGTAAAAGATCTGGGTTATTTTTATGCAATGTAGAAGTAACCTTTCTCAAAGGTGGCAATAGAAGGAGCACCATGCTGGTATACGCTTATATATTCATTTCCTGGAAACACAAGTTATGCTCTATATGGTGATGCAACAGGAGGAAACTCAAGGCCAAACAAACCACACTATGTCTCCTAACCTCTCCCAGACTTTCTTCTAATCCTTCCCAAGGGACTTTCTTGAATTACCAAATGTTCTCTCACTAGTTTAATGTAGTGGATAGAGACTGCCGGAGGCAGGAAGACCTGGGTTTCAAATTGGTGCTCTGACACATATTGATTATTGGACTCTCAGCAAATCACTTAAAGTCCAAGTGCTCTAAGTAACTCAACCCTATGTTGCAGAGAAGGTGCCAACTTGCACTTGTAGAGAGGGTATCCTCAACAGGGAGTTCTCAGGTCCAGTCCTCATCCATATCCCTCACTATCAATGTTGCCTACCACCAAACTACCCATACTCTCTAAATAATCTAGCAGAAGTTTGTCAGCATTAGTTTCCAATCACCATTGCTATTCCTGCCACTGATGAGAGTGCCCAAGGGCAGTCACTACCGAATAGCCCTTGTGGTCATTCTCTATCTCTAATACCCTAATGAATAGTTGGAAAAAACATTGAGGAAGGACTTAACTATGTGCAAAACACTGAGCTAAGTTTTGGGTGAAAGTGGTGGTGGTGGTGGTGGGGAACTCACCTGAAAAAGACCCAGAGTGAAAGATATTCTTTTCTCCCTAAGTCCTCTGAAGAAACCCAGGGCCTGGGGATGATCGCTTCTGCCTCCTCCCCACTAAGATGTTCCTGGATGTGACAACATTTCTTTATGCTCCAGAAGTCTTGGGAAAGTGTTGATTTATTTACCCAAATTGCTCTGAGTCCTTTATCCTTTTCAAAACTAGGAATTTGGAGGGATAGAAGAGAAGGAAATCCAGTGTCTCAAGTCCTCAGAGCTTAATGGCAAGAAAGAGTAAAAGTGTCCCCATTTGAAGATGTTTAAGGGGAGGGATTGAACCTAAATCTCAGGGAATTATCCTGACTCTTTAGAAAGACTAGAGAGACTATGTGTGGAATACTGTGCAAGTTTCAGTCACCTTATTATCACAGGATATCACAGAAATGGAGAAGGTACAGCAGAGGGCGATGAGTACCACACAGGGACTTAAGGATCTTAGCTATTTAGAGTGGTAGTCTTGGGCAAAGAAGAGATTAAGTGGGAACCTCATTAAAGTATATACAATTCGGAGGGGAATAGAGAGGATAATTGTTTCAAGGCTATTTGAACTAGTGTCAAATACAAGAACTGGGGTTAGTAACTTGAGCTAAGGGAGTAAATTTAGGCAGGCAGGCTTTCTTTCTATTGGGAGAAAAGGACAGAAAGCTCATACCAAAGATGAGAAAAATAGGAAATCTGGAATTCCTATTGGAGAAAAAGTCATTTTTCAAATTTGGTACAATTATTTGATGTAGCCAGGATGTTGTTATTGTTGTTTTCTCCTTTGAAAAATGATCTCCTGGGGGTAGAATTCTAATAAGAAGGAGTTAGTTGTGGTGTTTATCATTTTTAAGAATTTAGGAAGTAAATCATTAGCTTCAGAAAAGGGATAAATGATTAAGAGCTTCTTGGCTGCCCCTTACCTCAAAGGCCCTAGTTTCTTGAGCTGAAACTGCCAGAATGCCATATTACCATTCATCGTCACATACCACCTGCCGTTCCTGGCGGAATACCTACTTTTCATCACGCTATTTAACTTCCCCAAAATGATTTCCAGTGTGCTAGTTACCACTTTACTAGGTAAGCTATGTTTTCTGGGAAACAAATACAGAGTATTTTAAAGTATTGATCGCAACCAGTGGGCTGTTCCAACATAACCTTCAGAAATGGCATTTAGCGGGGCTGAAAGTGTAAAATGGATATGGAGGTTCTTTGAGGTTGGCTCAGCCAGGGAAATGCTGAATCTGCTTTATTTAAAGGAAGTGAAAGGGAGCTAGAGATCGTATGGATTCAGCAGCTTGTGATCCAGAGTTCACCTTTCCCACCCGGCAATGGACTCTCCCATTAGCGCTGTCCTGCCTGCTGAGAAAGCTGTTTAAGATGAGAGAATCCTGAGCCTATTAGATAATGCTCAAACCAAAAGATTGGACTTCTGATGGATGGAAGGAGCTTCAGTTATTCTTAAACATCAGGGAATGATGCCAATGATAATCTGTTCCTCTTGCCCCTTTAAAAAGAGGAAGGTGCCGAGTTCCATTAAGATGATAGATTCGGTAAAACTTCAGCCTTGTTCTAATGGTCCTGCAGGAAGTCCATTCAAGTAGTCTTGTATTGATTGGCTTGGCAGATACACCAAAAGAGGGTTCATTATAAAAGGATTTAAGTGAGAAACATTTTTTCTAGCTCTTATTTCGCTTTCTTCAATTTTTCTTATGAATTGCTAAATAAATGATGAAAAATTATCTTGGAAAAACCCTAAAAGCATACCAATGGTATGCTTTATCAGTGTTGACTTTATTTCACTAGTGTTCTTTTAACCACTAGGTGGTGTTGCTAGCCATTAACCTGATCCTATTCATCAAATGAGATAATATTTGTAATGTGCTTACCACAATGCCTGGCACATAGTAGGCACTTAATAAATGCTCGTTTCCATCTCCATCAAAAGAAATTGAGTAGTCGGAATCTCATGCAAACGCTGGAAGTTAGGAGTTCCACCACACTGGGGTGGGGGGCTGGGGAAGTGTCAAGCTTTTTCAGAGAGTAGATGACCTTATATTCCCTTTGTTTCTTCCTGGGTGGCCAAATTCTAATATTAGTCAAATTCCACATTAATCAAAGGGGTGTGGTTAGGGTAGATTTATGAAATCCAATAACTCTGAGTCCCCACTTAATAGGAGCCCTGCTTTCTCTCTATTATGCTATATTTTACTGAGTCATGGTCACCCAACCTTGATATAATGGAGTTGGTCTACCCACGGAAATAGACGGGCACATTTGGACACTACATATATATACATATACATGTATATATATGCATATATGCATACATATACACACATATACATACACATATATGCACACACAATACATATATACACATACACACACACATATATATATACACATACATATATGTACATATATATTTCTTCACAAAGAATCAATTAAAAGAATAAACGGTATATAGGTCTAGACGACCCCCTCAAAAGTACATAGGCATGTTCCAAACCCAGGAGTTTCAATAAAGACATATTTTAATTATTTGGTCTCACATGACCATTGTTCCTATTAGTAACTAAAGGAGTGTACATACATACAACATAGTTTAAAAATAATGCTTGGCTCACAACATCCAGTAGGGTCAGCTGCTAGATAAAAGTCTTAGGAACTCTGACTCTAGGACTTGAGTTGATCTAGATATGGCTCCCAGGGAAGCAATAGGTATCTCTAGTCTCTTCCACCCACCCTTCTCCAAGGGAGACTTTAATTCCTGACTATCAGGGTGCACAAGATTAGGGTCACAAGATTAGTCATTCTGCTCTCCTCAGAGAGGAGGTATATGACTAGAAATATATCTATTTACCCAGCTAAATATAACTAGTCTAGGGGAAATAATATTTTAGGTCCAACCTATTCTCTTGTTCACTATTATAATGGGAAAGGAGTGCCCCAAGATTTATTTGAAGGTTTGTCTTCCTAGTTTAATTCAAGGGGATTGTAGGGGGCAGCCTGACAGCAGAGGGGCATGGAGGTGAGCCTCAAAGAGAGTAAGAAACATCCAGCATGGTGGAACTCAGTCCTCAGCCACATAACAGCATTTAAGGCAGGACTGAGAACTCTCCAGTTGATACAGCTCTCTAACCCAGGTCTTGCTTTCCTCCTTGTCTCCCTTCCCTACCCCCTGTCTACACAAAACATGGGAAAAAATCAGCATTCTCATAAAATGGGAAGAAATATCTCATCTGTAGAATAAAGGAAGACATTATATAGGCACTCTGGACTTTTTGGAAAAAAATGTATTATAGATTTTTTTCCTTTTAAGTTAATATTAGAAAATGTCTTATAATAACCACTCAGTCTAACTGATGTTCATTTGAAGATTAGCATTTTCTTCTTTAAAATACCATTTCCCCAATTACATGTAAAAAGTTTTTAGCATTCATTTTTTTTTATTTCAAGGTCTAAATTCTCTCTCTACCTCCCTCCACCCCTCTCTGAGACAACAAGCAATTTGATATAGGTTATATACATACAATCATGTAAAACATATTTCCATGTTAGTCAGGTTGTGAAAGAAAACACAGATAAAAATAAAATATGAAAAAATGAAGTGATAAATAGTATTCTTTAATCTGAATTCAGTCTCCATCAGTTCTTTCTCTGGAAGTAGGTAACATTTTTTATCATGAGTCCTTTGGAATTGTCTTGGATGGTTGTATTGTTGAGAATTCATTTATAGTTGATCATCATACAACATTGCTGTTACTGTGTACAATGACCTCCTGGTTCTGCTCACTTCATTTTGCCTCAGTTCATGTGAGTATTTCCAATTTTTCCTGAAAGCAATCTTCTTTTCATTTCTTACAGCACAATAGTATTCAATTATAATCATATACCACAACTTGTTCAGCCATTCCCCATTAGGTATTCCCTCAATTTCCAATTCCAAAGAACTGCTATAAATATTTTTATACATATAAGTCCTTTTTCATTAAAAAAAAATCTCTTTAGGATTAAAGACCTAGTAGTCATATTGCTGGATCAAAGGATTATGACACAGATTTGTAGCTCTTTGGACATAGTTCCAAATTGCTCTCCAGAATGATTGGATGAGTTTGAAACTTAACCAACAGTTCATTAGAGTCTCAATTTCCCCACATCCCCTCCAACATTGATTATTTTCCTTTTCTGTTATATTAGCAGTTTGATGGTTTAAGGTGGTACCTCACCATTGTTTTAATTTACATTTCTCTAGTCAATAGTGATTTAGAGAATTTTTTTCATATGACCATAGATAGTTTTAATTTCTTTATGTGAAAGCTACCTATTCATATCCTTTGACTGAACATTTTCAAAATCAAAGAACAAATAACGACCTCATTAAGTGGACCCTACAGCATTCACACAATAAAAGTCCTTATAGTCTGAAGGAAACTAGACTAGGAGATATTGAAAGGATGGGAAGAAATCTATCCTCAAACTTTGTCTTTGTTCAGTACTTTTCAGTCACATCTGACTCTTTATGGCCCTATTTGGGGCTTTACTGGCAAAGGTACTGGAATATTTTGCCGTTTCCCTCTCCAACTCATTTTACAGATCAGGAAACTAGGCAAACAGGGTTAAGTGACTTGTCCAGGGTCACAGAGCTAGTAAGTGCCTGAAGCTCAATTTGAACTTAAGAAGATGAGTCTTCCTGATTCCAGGCCCAGCATTCTGTGCACTGCCCCACCTAGGTGGCCCATTCTCAAACTAAATATTCTCAAAGACATATATTTCAACTCTGCTATTTTCCCTAAGTTTCCTGCCTTTTGCATTATAGGTTATTGAGAGAGAGGGAGTGGGGGAGAGGAAGATGGAAAAGAGGGAGGGTAGAGAAAAGAAGATAGAGATAAATTGAAGGTAAAACTAAGAGAAGGAGTTGGAGACAGAAGACAAGAAGCAGGAAAAGGGAAATAGAAAGATAAGGCAAGGTATAAAGGACATAGAAGTGTAGTCTGTCCTAAATCTTTTGCCTATAGTAAATCCACATGAAAATAAGAAAAACTGTTATTTTTTAAAAAAGATTTCCTTTTGTAGTTGGTAGGATAGGAAGGAAGGAGAAAGAAGGGAGCAAGTAAAGACAGTCTTTGGTACTTTGTCACTTTACAGCTATCTCTGACAGGTAGGTGGCACCATAATGCATAGAGTGCTGGGCTTGGAATCAGGAAGACTTATCTCCATGAGTTCAAATCTGACCAAAGACACTTCCTAGCTGTGTGGCCCTAGGAAAGTCACTTCAACCTGTTGGCCTCAGTTTCCTCATTTCCTGTAAAATGAGCTGGAGAGGGAAATGGCGAACCATTCCAAAATCTTTGCCAAGGAAACCCCAAATGGGGTCATGAAGGGTCAGATACAACTGAACAAAATCAGCTGTAATGTGTTGATCTTACATCTAAGCACCTGATATTCTTGGGTGGGAAAAGAGAGAAATATATCATGCTTCTGTTACTGGTCTATGCTAGGGATGTATTGGTCTGGTTTGGTCTTTGGCCATGATCCTTTTAATTGCCACCAGAATGGAGAGCTAGTGAGAAATAACAACAGGTACTGTTAAAGAGAAACATGGAAGAATTTTTAAGAACTGATGGAAAGTTGAAGTAAGCAAAGAGAACAATTTATATTATAACAACAATATTGTAAAGGCAAATAACTTTGAAAGACATAAGAACTCTGATCAATGTGATCACCAACTGTGATTCCAGAGGACCAACGACCTCTTGTTCAGTTGTTTTTTCAGTCATGTGCCATTCTTCATGACCCCATTTGGGGTTTTCCTAGCAAAGATACTAGAGTTGTTTACTGTTTCCTTCTACAGCTCATTTTACAGATGAGGAAACTGAGGCCACACAGCTAGTAAGTATTTGAGGTCAAATTTGAACTCGGGTCTTCCTGACTCCAGGCCCGTCACTCTATCCACAGCGCCACCTAGCTGCCCAGATGATGGACTCAGGGAGCAGAATGAAACAGGTATTTTTTCGAGATAGTTTATGTGGTAATTTATTTTCCTTAACTGGGCATATTTGTTATTAGGGTTTTGTTTTTTGTTTTCCTTTTTATTCAAATGAGAGGGAGGAGGAGGAATATAAAATAAGATTTTTGTTAATTAAGAAATAAAATTTTTAAAAAGGAAATGGAGGGGGCGGAGCCAAGATGGCGGAAAGGAAGCAGTAACCTCGCTGAGCTCCTCTGTCACTAAGTCCAAAAGGGTAAATCTGAGCGGATTCCGGAGTGACGGAGCCCAGTGGAAGACAGAGTGTGGCAGAATCCAGCACAGGAGGTTGCCCAGAGTGCCCGCACAGGTCAAGCGCAGAACGCGTGGGGTCTGCACAGCTCAGACCTAAGAGCAGGCAAGCAGAATACACCAGAGAGAGAAAAAGCCCCAGCCTGCAGACTTACCAAGGACGAATCGCAGTCATCTCGCAGAGGGAACGGATCATTGGAGCCAGGTAGGAGAGTCGGGCCCCCAGTGGAGAGAGTGGCTTCTCAGGCTGCATTCAGCCCCCAGCCTGGAAATTTAGAAACTGCCTGCCTGTATGATACAGGGGCTGGAATGGCAAAGTAAATTCTAGCTGCTCCGATCCTCCCATCCCTCCTTCATGAAGCAGAAAACCCAAAGATAAGTCTCCCACCCAGACTGAAACCCCAAGTTAATGGAAATAGCCTCAGGCTTGAGAATCTCCAAGAAAGGGTGTAACTGAGACAGCCAGGAATCTGAAGAGAAGAGAGGGAGGGGACCCAACTAGCTCCACCTCACCTCACCAACAAAAGCCTACTTATAGCCCAGGGGTATAGAGGCAGAAATCTGAAGTGGTCAGACTCAACCCCACCTACACATCTACATTCCTCACTGACTTCCCTGACTTAGCCATAAACTAGCCACCCAGAGGTATTCAAAGTCAAGGATCAGGCCCCAAACTCATAGCCTGAGACACTAAGAAACAGGAAGTCACAATGGGAAGGAAGGAAGCTGAAAAGGAGAAGGGGAAGGCAAGAAAGTCTATTCGAGCATACTATGCAGGGCAAGAACAACAAAACACACAGGACAATATAGACTCTCTGCCCACACCAGAGACCACAGAAGGAAACATGATCTGGTCTCAAGCCCAAATAGCATTCCTGGAGGAGCTTAAGAAAAATTTTAAAGACCAAATCAGGGAGGCAATGACCAACTTGGAAAAAGAAAATACCTCCCTAAAAAAGGAACTTCAAAAACTTATTGAAGACCATAATTCACTAAAAATTAGATACAACCAAACTGAAACTCAGAACTCTATGATGCAGCAGGAGTCAATCGAAAAAAACAAGATGATCGAAAAATTGCAAGAAAATGTAAAATATCTCACTGGAAAAATAACTGACCTAGAGAACAGATCCAGGAGAGACAACCTAAGAATTATTGGTCTACCAGAAAGCCATGATGAGAAAAGCAGTCTAGACAACATCCTCCAAGAGATTGTCAAAGAAAACTGTCCTGAGGTCCTGGAATCAGAAGATAAAATAGCTATTGATAGAATTCACCGGACTCCTCCTGAAAGAGATCCCAAACTGAAAACTCCAAGAAATATAGTAGCCAAATTCCAGAATTATAAGATTAAAGAAAAAATTCTACAAGCAGCCAAAAAGAAACAATTCAAATATCGAGGAACTACAGTTAGGATCACACAGGACCTAGCAGCTTCTACATTAAAAGAGCGGAGGGACTGGAATTTGATATTTCGTAGGGCAAGAGAGCTAGGACTACAACCAAGGATTAACTACCCGGCAAAACTGAGCATAATCTTTCAGGCAAGGAGATGGACGTTTAATGAAGTAAGGGACTTCCAGACTTTCCTAATGAAAAAGCCAGAGCTCAATGGAAAATTTGATCTCCAATTACAAGACTCCAGAAGAACATAAAAAGGTAAACAAGGGTAACATAGACTCACACATGCAGAAGTGCACACACCCACACCCACAAACACAAGCTCATTACCTGGGATGCAACAAGAGCAAAATGTTCACATCCCTATATGTGGAGCTGATAACTGTCAATATTTGAAATCTCTATGATTATCATGACCTGCAAAAGGGTTATACTTAGAGGGTGTGGGTATGAATGCACTAACATGGAGTCTAAAAAAAAAAAAAGACTATTAAGGGGATCAATGGTACTGTAATGGGAAAAAAGGAAAGGATGAGCTAGGAAAAGGTAAAATATGCCATCTGAAGAGGCATCAAAACACACTATAGAAGAAGGGAAAGTAAGAGGGAGAGGAACATCATTTAAACACTATTCTCACTGGTTCTGGTTCAAAGAAGGATCAAATTAATCAGTGAAGTTTAAGAATCTAACGTGAATAGACACATAAATTCATTAAATAGAGGAATTGGAGGGAGGGAGAGGAGCATTGTTTGAAATTTACTCTCATTGGTTTGGAATCAAACGGGGAGTAATTTACTCTGATAAGTATAAAAATTTGTTGTGTCCTATAGATAGTGGGAGGGTAAGGGGGGGTGAAAAGGAGGAGAATAAAGGGAGGGATTATAAGGGAGGGAAATAGTAGTAAGGGGAGAGGGTAGGTTAAGAAGGGGGGTCACTGGGTGGGAACACTGAGGGAGGGGGCGGTCAAAAGGGAAAACTTCAAGGAGGGGAAGGGAGAAGGAATAAACAAAAATATAAACAGGGGAGGGAATAGGATGGAAGGGAAGAGACAGATAGTCATCATTACTGTGAATGTGAATGGGATGAACTCTCCCATAAAACAGAGGCGGATAGCAGAATGGATTAAAAACCATAATCCTACAATATGCTGTCTACAAGAAACACATTTGAAACAAAGGGATACCCACAGGGTAAAGGTAAAAGGTTGGAGTAAAATTTATTATGCCTCAGCTAAAGTAAAAAAGCAGGGGTAGCAATACTTATCTCAGATAAAGCAAAAGCAAAAATAGATCTAATTAAAAGAGATAAGGAAGGAAACTATATCCTACTAAAAGGCACCATTGAGAATGAAGCAATATCACTACTTAATATATATGCACCAAGTGGTATAGCATCCAAATTCCTAGAGGAGAAGTTAAAAGAATTAGAGGAAGAAATAGATAGCAAAACTATACTAGTGGGGGACCTTAATCTCCCCCTCTCTGAACTCGATAAATCTAACCTCAAAATAAACAAGAAAGAAGTTAAGGAGGTGAATAGAATCTTAGAGAGACTAGATATGATGGATCTCTGGAGAAAACTGAATGGGGATAAAAAGGAATTTACTTTCTTCTCAGCAGTGCATGGTACATACTCAAAAATAGACCATGTACTAGGGCATAAAAACCTCACAATCCAGTGCAGAAAGGCAGAAATAGTAAGCGCATCATTCTCAGATCATGATGCAATAAAAATTATATGCAATAAAGGGCCATGGAAAGATAGACTAAAACTAATTGGAAATTAAACAATTTAATCCTAAAAAATTGGTGGGTCAAAGAAGAAATTATAGAAACAATCAATAATTTCATTCAAGAGAATGATAATAATGAAACAACATACCAAAATTTGTGGGATGCACTAAAGGCAGTTCTCAGGGGAAGTTTTATATCCCTGAGTGCATACTTAATTAAAGCAGAGAGAAGGGAGGTCAGTGAATTGGACATGCAATTGAAAAAGTTAGAAAAAGAACAAATTGAAAATCCCCAATTTAGTACTAAATTAGAAATACTGAAAACCAAAGGTGAGATTAATAAAATTGAAATTAAGAAAACCATTGAATTAATAAATAAAACCAAGAGCTGGTTTTATGAAAAAATCAACAAAATTGATAGACCCTTAGTCAATATGATAAAAAAAAAGAAAGAAGAAAACCAAATTATGAGTATCAAAAATAAAAAGGGTAAATCTACCTCCAATGAAGAGGAAATCAAAAAAATAATGAGGAATTATTTTCCCAATTGTATGCACATAAATATGACAATCTTAGTGAAATGGATGAATATTTACAAAATCACAAATTGCCCAGATTAACTGAAGAGGAAGTGAATTACCTAAATAACCCCATCTCAGAAAAAGAAATCAAACAAGCCATCAATGAACTCCCTAGGAAAAAAAGGAAATGGAATGTTAGATTTTTTTGTGTGTGAGAAACTACTAATATTCATTGTATGGGCACTGGATAGCACAGTGAATACAGCACCGGCCCTGGAGTCAGGAGGACCTGAATTAAAATCTGGCCTTAGACACTTAACACATACTAGCCTTGTGACCTTGGGCAAGTCACTTAACCCCAATTGTCCTGCCCTCCAAAAAAGAGAGAGAGAGAGTGAGAGAGAGAGAGAGAGAGAGAGAGAGAGAGAGAGAGAGAGAAATAAGAGGAGCAAGAGATCATGGAGGGGCATTGGTTAGTTCATAGCTTCATCACTTTTGATCTAGGAAGGAATCCTAGAGACTGATGAGTCTCATTTAACATCCTCATTTAGCAGTTGAGGAAACTGAAGAAGAGAGAGGTGAGGTTACTTGCCTAGGATCACATAGCTAGTAAGTGTCTGAGATAGGATTCAAACTCAGACTTTCCTGGCTCCAAGTCGAGTACTCTATCTCCTATGTTATCTAGCTGCCTTTCAAGTTTCATAGGAATAATCCTATAAATAGTATAAATGGGCAGCTCCCTAGACAGCATCACCATTAGGTTTCATGAGGTTGGGTGGTTATTGTGACATAATAAAACATTTTTGGACATGTATTTTTTTTTGCTTTTTAATTTATAGGATAAAACAAACATTTGTATAGCTAGTATAATAGAAAAAGACTGCACATGAAACTGTAAATCCATTAATACAACTTGTTATTTCATTTACATATATAATCAATATATCTATATATTTTACATATAATAAACTTTTTCTTTTTTTTTCTCTTTCATCTCTGCCCCCCCCCCTTGGCTACCATTAGACGCAAGTAGGTATATGCACACACATGCATATATACACATGTACATATATATGTAAAATGATTCTATACATACTTCTATTTATCAGTTCTTTCCCTGGATGAAGATGTTGTCTTTCTTCTTCTGTCTTTTGTAATTAACTTGGGTATTTAAAATAGTGAAAATGACTTAGCCACTAAAAGCCATTTTAAAAACAATATTGCTGTTATCATATACAGTGCTCTCTTGGTTCTGCTAATTTCACTCTTCATTATTTCATGCAAGTCTATCCATGGTTTCTTAATATCATTGAGCTCATCATTTCTTATAGCACAGTAGCATTCTTTCACATTCATATACCACAACTTGTTCAGCCTCCTCCCAATTGATGGGCATCTCCTTAATTTCCAGTTCTTTTCCACCACAAAGAGAGTTACTTTAAACATTTAGAACATATAGGTTCTTTTCCTTTTTACCTAATCATCTTTGGAAATATGTAATTGCAAAATGACATTTATTGGGGATGACTTTTGGGGGGGGTATACTTATACCTTCAAGTCAATTACCTGTGTCTTTTGCACAAAAATTTACACCCCAACCCCCATCCGTTACAGACACGTTCCTATTCAAGCACGAATTTAGGGGATTTTTTAAATGGTTATAAAGCTATTGGTGAAATGGGAATCGGAGCACCTCTTTTTTCTCCTCCTTTATGTTTATTATCTAGAAGGAAGGATAGCACTGGGTGAACTGAATACCAAAATAACTGCTTTTAAGTTGCTTTTCATTTAAAACTTAAACATGAGTTTGAAAATTGAGAGGTTTGCTCCCCTTCCCTCTCCTTCCTCACAAATATGCTTCTCATTATTTGAGAGAGAATTTCTGGTATCATCCTTGAAAGAGGAGTCAAGTCCCAGAATAGAAAAGGGTAATGAATTACAGGTGAAAACCAGAGTCTTTCCCCAGTTACTTATAGTTAAGAAAACCAGCACCACTCATTAGGAAAACCACAATCATTTTCCGAACAAAGAGGCCAGCAGATGTCCAAAGTGAGCTCTTTTTCAGTTGTTAGAGATGCAGAATAAAGGTGAACTTTCCACTGAATGAGCTTATTTACCTTTGGAGTGTTTAAAAAAAACTTTTAGTAATTGCTTCTAGAGACAAAGGTTCACATACAAAGACCAGTATTCCACCCGGCTTCCATAGCTGTGAGATATAGAATACTATAGTTTCTGAAAAACTGAAAATTAGTATCATCCAGAGGGCAATAGAGAAGGGGCATGTGGTAGGTATGAGCAGGTTACAAAACACAATAGACAAAGATTTATAAAGGGGACACAGTATAAAATATGTCACCAAAGAAATATGTAAGTGAAAAAAGTTGGGTTGGTTCCCATAGTGACCAAAAGGGATAACTGGTGGGTAGCCTATGTACTCCACTGGATTGTTCTGATATCAAGAGAAAGTGAGGAAGGCTCTCTTCCCCTGCCTTGTCAGATGGAACCCTCTGGTGAATTTATCAGAGAACATGATGGAGAGTACTACAGGATGGGCAGCCATGAAGAGCTATAATCTGCATCATTAGACAGAAGGCCCTAAAGGATGAGACTGTAGAGTCAGGTTAGCATTTGAATATGAACTTATAAACTATTTAAGAATGGAGGCTTTAGGAGAAACTTAATATGTCCCCTTGTTCCTCTGAGGTAGATTAAGCCTAATGAAAGGAGCCATAGTGTCGTGAAAAGAGCAGTGGGAAAGGCCTGAGCTCTAGCCCCAGCTACTTAACACCTTCATTAATTGCATGTACTCAGCCTCAGTTTCTCTATTTGTAAAATAGTGACAACAATACCTCTGTTATTGTTGTTCAGTTGTTTCAGTCATGTCTGACTCTTTGTGATCCCATTTGGGATCTTCTTGGCAAAGATACTGGAGTGGTTTGTCATTTCCCTTTCTAGCTCCTTTTACAGATGAGGAAACAGAGGCAAACAGGATTTTGACTTGCTCTATTCACTATACCACTTACCTGCTCTGTCTATCTATCTATCTGTCTGCTTGTCTATCTATCTATCAAGAAATTAGCCAACATGTATTTATAAAATGCCTACTCTGTACCAGGCAACTAGATGGTCCAGTGGATAGAATCTGGAGTCAGAAAAACTCATCTTCCTGAGTTTCAATCTAGACTCAGACACTTTTTAGCTATGTGACCCTGGGTAAGTCACTTAAACCTGTTTGCCTCATTTTCCTCATGTATAAAGTGAGCTGGAGAAGGAAATGGCAAACCACTCCAGTATGTTTGCCAAGAAAACCCAAAATGAGGTCACAAAGAGTCAAACACAAATAAACAACACCCAAAAGTCTCAAACCTAGGTCTTCTGACCCCCCAGGCCATTGCTCTTTTACTATATAGTGATTACCTCTTTGACTGTTTCCCCTGCTTAATTGGGAGAGGAATGCTATGGTTATCTCATCATTTACTGAACAGTCATTGGGTCAGCAGGTACCTAACCCCTTTTGGGGGTTACTGCTCCACTGTGACTAAAAGTCCATATCAAATTTCTGGTCAGTGCCCAATTAAATCACATGGGAGAGACCACATATTTTTAAGGCATGAGTTGGAGGAAATGACTGCTATCTGCAAGAATGGTGACAAAAAGGACGAGGTGCACCTTCCACATTTTCCCTCTGGTACTTGGACCACCCTTCCAAAGTGGAAGTCAACTGCCTTTCTACGAGAGAATGAGGACAAGTAAATAAAAGTGGGTCTGAGAAGAGGCTTTTCTTAAAATAGAAAAATAAAACCCAAGCCAGCACTCCAGGTGACAATTTATGGGCTTGCAAATGTTTTCAGAAGTCTTTTTAGAGTTTTGTGTTGAATCTTTATGGAAGGTGTAAAATCCTTATAATGCCAGCATTTTATGAACAGCATCACTGGCAGCTGCTTTTACCCTGAGCCCTGCTTTCAGGAGATGTGGCTTTCCCTTCATTTATTCATATCTTTTCCAGTCCATCAAAAATAGACAAGATGTAACAGGACAGTCCATTTGTCCTATTCTTTTGGAGGAATAATTGCCAGAAGCACTTTCCGGTTGTCAAAGCCCCATCAATGTGACTCTTGAGCCAATCTCTGAGTTAAAAAGCTCACCGTTTCCATCTCTCCAAGGATTCCTCACTCATGGCTCCCACCTCAAGGGGAGTTGGGTCAGAGGGAGTGAGTCTCCAAGATTCAAGGCTATTCAAAGGGCAAAAACAGAGGTGAAAAGGAGCATATGGGAAGTCTCAAACATAAAAAGGCATGGACGGTCTTTCTCAAACACCAGACTTTTGAGAAGAGTAGAGGAGGCTATAGTTTACAAGATATTCTGAACCATATGTATGCATTAATTAAAGGAATGGGAAGGAGGAGGAGGGGATCTCAGAAAATAACAAGGCTGCAGTGTATGCGTGCAATGATTTTTCATTCTGTTTCGCTTCAGCTCTGCCCCTGCAACAGAGGATCTAATCAATCTGCCGGCTATTAAGTTTGTTAATTGATAATGCATACTAATTAGGCTGTGCGCAGTTACTTAAGAGACTTTGCTAAGGTGATTGTAGGCACAAGTCCAAATGGAGTTTAAAGTATTCTGTGTGAGGTTAAAACCCATCAACCAGAATAGATGGATTTTATATTATAACAGAAGGCACAACATACCCATAAGTATTTAATGTATTGCACAGTTATCCATTATTACATATTTTAACTCTATGAAATAATTAAAAATGTAAAAACAGCTACTAAAAACTCTAACGAAATCACATTGGTGGTGGTGGGGGGATGTTTGGAAGTGTCAATAAGAGAGTGCTGTTTTCTCATCAAGGTAAATGTTTAATTTTCTCATTTGTGGTTGGGAGTAGTAATAGTTAGCCGGGAAGGAGGCTCTGTTAGACTCCACACCTATCTACCCATAAGGATCTCTGCAGAAGCCAGCTAATTAGAAGGCCAGATCTCAGTGCCCTTTCACTGAGGGCAATATTCCATAGGTTATAGTGTTGACCCATGGAAGCATGTCACTTGGCAACCCAATAAAAGCATGTTTATCAATAAGTATTGTGCTTATTTGCTCCTCCAGCTTACTTTCTTTGAAAATCTGCCACTTTTGAGTGGCCTAACGTGGAAGTCCAGCCCTTAGCATTAGAAAAACTGTCTTGGACAATGCCCAAATGGGTACTGGGTTTGTTTCCTATTCTAAGAGGCTGGGAAGGTTACAGCTCAGTTCTAAGGGGTACAGGTCTAGGTCTCACTCCCTGGTATTGTAGAATTACTGGGAGGTCAGGATGGTATCAGGTACAGCCTCGATAATTCAGAGTCACTCTATGATGGATCAATGGGCTTGGTTCAGAAAAGGAATCCTTAGAAGAATAGTCCTGAACTCCCCATATAGACTGGAAACTTCTTCATCCTTGAGTCTCTCTACACTAGGGAGCCCTTGGACCTGAGTCAGGTTTTCTGGGGTTATAGAGTCTCATCCCTCTGGGGCTGGGCCCAAATCCACACCCTCTTCTGATAAAGAAGGCAAAGTGATAAAAATAAACCATTTCCTCCTCTTTATCTTGCACAATGAAGTGGGATTTGTCTGGCACATACTGCTCCACCCATCACAGGCTTCCCTCATCCCACATGTATTCTGCCACCCATTGACACTGGCCTCCTGGAACACTGACACTGTTCCTGGAACAAGGCTTTTCACCTCCAGATACTGGACATTTTTACTAGCTGTTCCCTGTTCCTGGCATGCTCTCTTTTCTCGGCTCCTCCTCCTGGCTTCCCTGGCTTCCTTGATGTTCCAGCTAAAATACCATCTTCTTCAGGAAGTCTTTCCCGATCCCCTTAATTGTAGTGTCTTTCCTCTGTTGATTATTTCCAATTCTTCCTGTACATAGTTGTTTGCTTGCTGTTTTCCCCATTAGGTTATGAGCTCCTCGGAACAGGGATTTTAGCTTGTCTTTCTTTATATTTCCAGGTCTTTGGTATATAACAGGTGCTTAATAAGTGTTTGTTGACTGATTGACTAAATGCTATATTAACAATGAATAAGACTGAATGGTAGAATTTTCAGAGTTGGAAATGAACCTGGAAATTAATCTTGTAAAACTCCATCATTTTAGAAACCAAGACTCTGAGAAATTAAATGACTTGCCTTCACACCTACTTAGAGAAAAAGCAAGAACCAGAAAGGAAACCTCCTGACTTCCAGTCCAGTACAGTTCTATCTTTACCACTTCTCATCCTTTAAAAAATGATTAAAAAGTTACATGTTAAGTTTTATTATATGTTTAAAAGGAAGAGCAAGTGGCACATAATAGACTTTCGGTTTCATGTGCAAACATCTGTTTTTTCTATTCTATTATTTGTGGAAATGCTCATTTTATTTCTGAAGTTCAGAATAAAATAAATTTTTCAAAAAGAATTTAATCTGTTTAAAGAATCAAAAGGAGAGTATCTAAATTTCTAATCAATGAGTCAACATAGTTTTCAAATGTAGAGATTTTATTGATCATAATTTTAAAATGTATTACAATGCAGTTTGTTTCATTCTCCTAATAGGAAGATGTATGTAATAAAATTTCTGTGAAAAAAATTGCTACACATTGCTCTGTGTTGTAGGGGCCAAGAAAGGAAGGACAACATTTAAAAGAATTCAATTAAGCAAATGCCGAACTTTATGTTAGGGGGCATTGGGAAGGGAAAGAAGAGGAACAGTGAATGAAGATAAGGAATCCTATTTTCTGCCATGGAGACAGGGTCTTTTATTTAATCTCAGTCAAACTCCAAGCCTTAGCAACAGAAATTTGGAATTGTTAGAGTTAGTGAGAGACCTGAATGCTTTGTGCTCTTGGAGGGCCATCATGACCCTGGGCTCCTTTCTTTGAACTATTCAATACCTTAAGAGAGAGAAAATTAATTTCTGAGTAGTCATTTGCAATCATCTAATTGGAGCGACACTATGCTTATGAACCAACTTGGTAGGATAACTTTATTCCAGATTGGGGTGAGGGAAGCCTGTGAGATGAAATAAGCCATTTCCAAGGATGATTTGTTCAAGTTAGGATTTATCTGAGTGCACTGACTGCATATATTTAAAATAGGACATTCATGGCAATGGGGCGTACCAAGAAATAAATGGCATTTAACAACCACCAAAGTATTTATTGCAAGCATACATCAGTGACACAAACGTTTATTCTTATTAAAACCAAAAGATGGGCACAGGCAAAAAGAATTCTAAGCACTTTGAAAAAAGGAAGAAGGGCTGCTATTTTTCCTCCATGATAAGAGAGCTTGATGGGGCCTCAAATTCTGGTATACCAATAATGTCAGTTAGGGAATGGAAAGATGAGTAATTCATTAAGAATGAGCTTCATTTTTTTAATGAATAGTTTTTCAAAGAAGTTGCATGCCTAGGAAATGTGGATGAAATAACACATACATAAGAGTTAATACAGTAGCACATAAATAATACATTGAGAGCCTGACTCTTAGAAGGACTGTAGAATAGGAGAAGCAGAACCACACTGGAAAAAATACTAGGTTTTTGGTGTCAGAGTAATTGGGCTCAAATCCTGTTTCTGCCACTTATTACTTGTGTGACTGTGGGCAAGACAACTGACCCTTCTGGGACTAATTTTCTTCATCTGTAAATGAGGAGGTTTTACTAGATGACTTTTGAGATCCCTTTCAGCTTTAAATCTGTGAGTCTGGATGCCAAAGCCTACTCAAATCTGGAGTAATTCTGTAATAGTACCAGATTTATTTATTTTTATTAATTTATTTTACATTTTCAGGGGATATGATCAGTAACCCTTTTGAGTACCTATAAATTAAGAAGATAAAATTTTCTTGTTCTTTTCACCTGAGGATCTAAAACCATAGCTATAATTACAAATTCTCAGAATTAGAAGGGACATTAAAAGCCACCCAGTTTAACCCTTTGCTTCTTCAATGATAGTTTTGATGCTTGAACACATCCAGGGATGGAAATTTACTACCCTATGAAATAGCTCACTTTATTATCAACAGGTCAACAAGTATTTATTAAGTTCTTTATTATAGGCTTGGTGCTGTGCCTCACTTTTCTAGCTTCATCTTCTGGACTTTAGTGCAAATGAATATAGTCACTAATGTATCCTCTCCCTCTGTCTTCCTCTCAAATATGAAGATAAGACCATTTCCATGATCAATAAGTCATGCCTTTGAGCTGTTTTCTAGCAGTACTTAAAGTTGAATCCATGCTCAACCAGTGACCAATGGTGTACATCTATGGACTGCTGACTGGAGTTAATGGAGTCACAGGGAACCATAGGACGGAGAGTAAAGGCAAGCATGGAAAGAACACAGAATTGGTCACCAGGAGACCTGTCCTAGCTCTGTCATTCATATATAGTTGTCTGATCTTGTTCTAATTATTTAATGTCTTTGGGCTTCAGAAGTTTCATCTTTAAAATGAAAGGGTTAGATTAGTTCAGTGGTTCTCAAACTTTTTGGTCTCTGAACATCTTTATACTCTTAAAAAATGATTGGGGACTCCTCCAAAGAACTCTTGTTTATGTTGGTTTTATCTATCAATATTTATTGTAGTAAAATAAAAATATCTTTGTATCACTTATAAAAATAATTTTGACTTCTCAGACCCCCTCTCTAAAGGGTCTAAGGGTCCCTGGACCACACTTTCAGAATAACTGAATTAGATGATCTAGTCTGATGCTTCATTAAGGCCTTCAGTTCTCAAAGGCAAGGTTTACTGAGCACAAAGTCTGTCAGGTCTTACCAAACAGGAAAGGCTTTCATTGTGGGCCCATTGATGTATAGAATGTATCTGTCCTTTGAAGACCAGTCAGTAAACATTCATTAGGCATCATATATGTGCCATCACTGGGGTAAGCACGAGGGACACAAAAAAAGGCAAAAGACGGTCCCTGCCCTCAAGGAACTTACAAACTAATGGGAGTGACAACATACAAACAACTTTGTGCAAACAAGATTTTATATGTGTGTGTATGCATATATGATCAATTAGAGATAATCAAGAGAGGGAAAGAACTAGCATTAAGAGGGGATAGGAAAGGCTTCTTGTAGAAGATGGGATTTTAGTTGTGACTTAAAGGAAGCCAGTGAAGCTATTAGATGGAGTTGAGGAGAGAGAGCATTCCAGGCATGGGGAAAGTCAGAGGAATATACCTGGAGTTAGAAGATAGTGTCTTATTCAAAGAATAGCCAGGAGCCTGGATTTAAGCCTCACTAAGTATAAAAGGCTTCATCACCAGGATACTAGCCACAAGTTGGTTGACATATGTTTTTTTTCCCCACAGTGAAACACAAAAATCTTCTACTATTGCAAAGAGGGGATGCAATCAACAGTAGTGGAGGGTGAACCTGCACTCCTAAAACCATGGAGCCTTAAAGTATTGCAATATGCAATGCAACACCTTATTTATCCCCTTCCCCCATAATGGAGTTATCTTAAATGAGCCAGAAAAATGAGTAAAAACTCTGGGTTGCTGGTCAATTAATGGGCAGATAAAAGAAAAATTATTAGCGTTCAGCTTGTTACTACTTTGTCAATTAAATTAAATTAATTTTAAAAATTAAAATGAAGATGAATGAATCTCTTTTGTCAGTTATTTAATATTAAAGAGGAGTTTTTCTAAAAGGATGAGTATTTTATAAGTATATAATTTATAAGTAAATTATTTAATAACAGCATGTCTGTCAAGAGTTTTGGTATGATACTTTTCTTTATGACAAAAAATGATAGACTGTATAAATGACCTACTTTCTTTTCCATAATAGATGCTACTGCAAAGTACTAATTAAACACTATTTTCAATGTAATAAGCTCACTCATTATTCAAAAGGAATCCTGTAATGAATTCTGTTGTAACATGAAAGATTCTTTGGTGAAGTTAATAATCATATCCTAATTTCATGAATGTAAATTATCAAATCTTTTGTGGATTTAACATTTTTAGAGAAGATATGAAGCTTTTAAATGCCCACTCCCCACAGTTCCCTGAAGAAATAAGGACAGTTGTTCAAGCTTTACCTCATTTGAAGTGACTTCAGTTGGCAGCTACATGGCTAACTGCATTTCTAATCAGCTACTTGGCCCTTAATTTTGGTCAGTGATGGGCCAGTTGGCCTAGCTGTTACCCAAGAGATGATTGGATTGGACTGGAAGTAAGAGCCTATCCAGAAAAAGCTTCCCATTTTGTTAAACGTGATAACCTGGAATTGTGATTTCCTTTCAAAGGGAGTGGCCTAAGTGTGAAGATGGATATGCAACTGGAATAAAAATTCACACACTAGTGTTCTTATTAATCTGTGGGCTTTGAATAGGATCTAGTTTTCTATGAATGCCATAATGAGGAACGCATTATTTTTAAAACATTAGCTTTCTGCCCTTTATTTGTGATTGCAGTCTGCCAACTCTTTTAAGGGGTAAATGGAGATAAATGAGGCTTCTCTGACAAGCAATCAGGTCTTTGGGCTCCATATTTCAGGGATTTGGTTCAGTATTTCCTCCACCAATGCAGATTACAATCCCTTGATGCTATACTGGGGGATCTCCTATTGTTTCTGTGGATGAAAAATTCATAGCCCTACAACCATGAACCTTTGTCATATTCACTGCCATTAATAGTTCATGGCAATGAATGTCTTAGGACTTAGTGTGATGGTCCTCAAGTGACAAATATACAATACATCACTGGGCCAATACAGAAACCTTTCCAACTTGGTAGGACCTGCCCAAGTGTGCGCCTGCTGGCATAGTCTTTGAAAACCCAATGTAGTCTCCATGCCAGGATGCGGCATCAAAGGAGGGCATTAATGCAGTGAATTCACTGTAAAGGATGGGACATAATACAATAATTGTTGTTTAGTCATTTTTCAGTCGTGTCCAACTCTTTGTGACCCCATTTGGGGTTTTCTTGGCAAAGATACTGAAGTGGTTTGCCATTTCCTTCCCCAGCTCATTTTATAGGTGAGGAAACTGAGGCAAGCAAAGTTAAGTGACTTGCCCAGGGTCACATAACTAGTTAGAGTCTGAGGTTAGATTTGAACTCAGTCTTCCTGACTCCAGGCCTGGCACTCTAAACATCGCACCACCTAGCAGTATAATACAAAGGAAGAGCTTAAAGCTCCTCTTGTCCGCTGACCCTGAATGTACCTCTTCTTTTCTTTCTCTGTCCTCAGAGAGAGTTCCAGTCTCAAATTATCTCTCTTTGCTAATACTTCTTTGATCTATTTATATCTCACTAATATTTTTTCTTCATTTTAAAATTTATTTTTATTTTTGAATTTAACAAACAGCAAATGGGCATTTCCATACAAAGAGAACAGAAAAAGAGAATTATGTATGAAATTGCAGATTTCTTTTAAATACAGAGGAAGTTCGACTTGGAGCCTTCAAAACCATTCAGCTACTCTGTGCTTCTTTCTAGCCTTCGTTCTGGTCTCTGCATTTTAAAAAATTGCCTCAGTGACTCTCTTTTTTGTTACCCTATCTATAGCATCCCTTCTCCCCTACACAATTTAGAAAAAAAAGGAAAAGCCAAGTCCCTGTAATAAATATGCATAGACAAAGCAAAACAAATCTCCAAATTGGCCACGCGGGAGCCTAAATTTATGTCTTCTACCATATTGTGACTCTAGTGCCCCTCTGTCATTATCAGTCTTCTAGAATCATAGCTGGCCATTACATTGATCAGAGTTCTCAAGTCTTTTGAAGCCACTTTTTCTTTATAGTGGTGTTATTATGTGTAAATTATTCTCATGGTTCTACCTTACCAATCTTGTCCCCTTAGCTATATGCCAGTCTTCTATTTCCAACTGCCTACTAGATATCTTACATATCATGATGTAAGCTTAAAGTCACCATACTCAAAAACAAACTCAACATCTTCATCCCTCCAAAAAGCAAACAAGCCAGTTCTTCCCAATGCCCAACTTCCCTGTCTCTAACAATAATAGCATGATTTTCATAGTCATCAAATTATGAAAAACTAAGGTCATCTTTGGCTAATTCCTTTTATTCATACCTCATATCCAATCAATTACTAAATGCTGTTTATTTTTACTTCAAAATATCTATCTATAATCTTTCTTCTCCATTTCTACTGCCAGCAACTAGTCCCAGCCCTCAGCTTCTTGTACCTAGTCTAAAAGTAACCTTATCTGGTATCCTTCCCTCTCCCCTTCCATCTTACCAAACTTTTTTGTAGTTCCTTATTTCTCACAACCTGAAATCTAAGTGCTGCCTATTTCTCAGGGCCCTCTATAATCTATTCCCACCCTGCTTTATTCAGCTTTACTTACCACAAGTCCCCCAACACCCCTGCTCTATCCAGGCTTACTTCCTTGCTGTCTCAGGATTTTGGCCAGCAACCCTAAGGGTTTTCCCTTCCCAGTTTGATTTTTTTCTTTGATTACAGGGGCCATTCCTTGACTCACTTCTTAAAGATTCACTGAATGGGTGTTACCTCACTTAAAGTGAGAACTTAAAAAGACCTTAACTTAAAAGGGCCAGGGTCTCCCATTACATCCTGAGTCATCTCTAGTCATCCTGATGAATATCTGGTCACTGGACCTACATGTCTGTGAAGGAGAAAGTGAAGCTGGTGACCTTGCACAGCCCTCCCTCACTCAAATCAAAATCAACTGCAAGTCATATCATCATTTCCCTGATGCCATGATCTCCTTTGAAAAGGAAGGACAAACACAACAACCTCAGGTTCATTCATCTCTCTATGTCTTTGCTTCTACTCATGCCCTCCCTTCTCCCTTATTCTTCTCTAGAGTCTAGACTTTCTTTAAGGCTTAAATCTCACATTGGTGAAGTTTTCCATGGTTGCTCTAGCTCTCATTCAATTAATTTCAATAGGTATCTATTACCTGCTATGCATTAAGAAGACCAACACAAAATAGGACTTGAGAGCACATATTTTGGAGTAAAAATTAATAGCATTTAGTAACTGGTTGGATATGAGGTATGAAGAAGAGGAATGAATCAAAGAAGACTTTAGGGTTTCATAATTGAATCACTGGGAAAATCATGGTATTATTGCTAAAGACAGGGAAGTCAGGTTTTGGGGAAAACTGCTTTGTTTGCTTATTGGAGGGATGAAGATATTGAGTTTGTTTTTTAGTATGGTGGCTTTAAGCTTACCTCATGATATGTGCTCTCAAGGATTTTTTGTTCTACTAAGGAAAAACCATTGTGTATGTAGATAAGAAAATAAAAAATATGTAGGAATCATTCTGAGTATTGAGCAGTAATAGCAAAGGCTTCTGGTAGGAGACGTGAGCCTTGAGGGGAGCTAGGGGGTCTAAGAAACAGAGGTAAAGAGGGAATATATTTTAGGCATTGGGTAAAGACACAGACATGTGGCATGGTATTGCTATCTGTCCTTTGTTCTTGAAGAGGACCATGACATCAGGAAGGTGATGCCAGGACTTACAAGTGAATTGGATTTAAGTGGGGGAGAGCTGTGAGAAGTCACCAATCTCCCTTTCTTCTCCTGAGCCATCTGGGTCCAGTGGCCAGATACAGATCCAGATGACTGGAGATGGGTCCAGATGCAAAGATGTGACGTGGATTGATATGTAGAAGGAAGAGCTCTCTGTTTGTCTCTCACTCTGTCTCTGACTCTGTCTTTCACCTTCTCTGTCTATCTCTGACTCTATGGCTCTGTCTTACTCAGTAGCAATTTGAATTTTAGTAAGTCTGAATGGACTTTTCTGAGAGAGATATAGATTACCCATGTTTATATGCTTGCCTTTATAACTTGTTTATATCCTTGCCTCTCCTCTTGATTTATGTCCCATACATCTCACATTTCATCAAGAACATATTTGTATATCAGTGGAAAGAATATTGGCCTTGGCCTTAAAGTCAGAGGAGCCAGCTTCAAGTACCTATTATAACAGTAGCTATTTGACTTATGAACCTATCACTTAACTGAACCTCAGCTACCTCATCTGTAAAATGGGTAAAATAATATTTAAACTATTTACATCCTAGTTAGATTGTTGTGAGGAAAAGTACTCTGTACACTTTAAGGATGTGGATTGTCCTATAAGTTATCCTAAGGGAGAGCCCCACTAGCAAGATCTCCCACAAAAGACAGAAAATAATTGCTGTCCCATTATATAAACCTTATGGTTTGGGGCTCAGATTGTATTTCCTCCCAGGTAGCCATAGAAGCAATAAAAAGGAAACTAGGAAAAGGATACCGTAAAATCATATTTCCAAAAGAGCTATTTAATGGACTTAACAATACAAAAATAATTGTGACTATGATAACAATAGCACTTTAAGGTTTTTATATATAATCTCATTTGATCTATACAATTACCCTAGGACTCAGGTGCTATAAGTAAAGCCTGGGTTTATTCAAGTGTAAGAATATTAGTGGGCTGGTCCAGATGCAAGCAGAGCCTTCATTCCCTAGTGTCGATCTATATCCTTGGGGCTGGCCTGGCCTGGCCCAGACTGGGTTGGATTTGGGAGTGAGAAAGCAAGACAAGTGAAACCCCCAGGGGAAAATCATTCTCGGTTGTCTCCCTTGACTTTATCCTCCCCCACTCGTCCTTGATGCACCTCTAAGGTCGAAAATTAATAAGGTTGGGCTAAAATGTGTACTAAGGATACATTTCCCCCCATGGAGATTTGATGCTTGTGAAAGATACCAAACTGAAATCCTATGAAGATGAGGTGAATTCCTGGGGTTTACCTGCAGACTCTGGAAGGATGTACAGATGGAAGCCATCACTAACATCACCTTTAAAACTGTTTTCCATGCCTAGCCTAGAGTCTACCCCAATTCAACCCTGTCTCTCAGCTAAAGGGTTCAGCAAGGATGCTCATCAAATCCCACATCAGTTTGCAATGCTGATTTTAGTGATTAGAACATCTGGCTACTTGAAACTGGATGGAGGCCACCAACTCATTCCACAGAGGACACTAAACATCTGTCAATTATGGAAATTCCATTCCACCTGGCTGACCCAGGGACAGATTTGAACCAGTAACCGAAGGTTTCTTTGCCTTTTGACAGTTTCTCTCAGGATAATTCTACAAAATAAATTTTGGCCTTAAAATACATTTATTCGCTACAGCTGTGAAAGATGTGAACATAATATTCTGTTTGAATACATATCTGCCTTGCTAAAATACATATATAGTGAGATTCAGAAAATTAGTTTGGCCACAAGGGAAGCCCTAATATAAAAAGAAAAGAAGGGAAATAAACTACAGACCATCACAAGGGAAATGAGCAGGTTGGGGAAATTTCCAGGAGGCCAGAGATCATGAAGTGACGTCACAGAATCAAGATCAGGCTATCACCAACCTTTAATGAGGAGTTCTTTCTTGGAACTCTAGGAAGTTAAAAAAAAGGAAAGGAAAATGTGTGCTTTTGACATCCTCCCCTTCCAAGTCATTGGGACTGGGATTCTAGTCCTTATTCTTACTCTCTGAGTAAGCTTAGTCAAATTTATTGACCATCCTAGGTCTCTTTGGGCAAGATAACACCTCACCTACAGCATGGATATAGAGTAAGGAAAGTTGTTCCAGCATTTGTGAGGTGCTTTGAGATCTTCAAGCAAAAGAAGTCTACAGAAGCATTTTTCTTGATTCAAAAGCAAACAAACAAAACCAAAACAGACCAGGCATAATTGTTTACAATTCAGAACGTTTATTATAAGACATCATTGTTGAGCTATTCCTAAACATTAATTTAAACCTTACCATAACATCACATATGTTGAAATCATAGTAAATACACCTGGAACTGTAACATTATTTCCATGGCAAATGTCATATTACGTTTTTAGGGTATTACGTCAATTTAGTATTTCACGTATTATTAATAATGCTTCATTACATAAAATTATTACTAAACTAGCAATTAAGTGGACGTGAAGGATCCATATGCTGAACTGCTCATAACATTTCAATTATGAATTTCACATCAGATGTCTTCCATTGTACATTAATGACAACGAACAGTCTCTTTGCCAGAACCACCCAAATGAACTTGGCTCTGTTGGCATAAAGTCATTTTATATATTTGCCCTAAATTTGGGGAAATTAGAGATGGAAAAGATGGATGAAAGTGCAAGTCTGCTCCCACGCTCATATGGAGCGGTTGTCAATGCTGCAATTAACTCCCTCAGATCCATTAAGGGCTAAGGCAAGACCTCTTAGAAGGCTATCCCACATGAAGACCCCAAATATGACCAGGAAGTGAGTTTCTGGGTTCCTTAACTTACATTTTCCTCTTAAAAATTATCATTTCAGCTTCAGTAATATATTTACCATATCTTGCATCAGATACACTCATATTCACATCCTACCTCAGACATTTAATAGCTGAATGACCCTGGGCAAATCATATTATATCATTAACAAATTTAGATTATTTTTTAAACCTTGAAAAACACTTTGCAAATATTATTTCCTTTGATACTCATAACCACCCTGGAAGGGAGGTGCTGTTATTATCCCCATTTCACAGGTGAGGAAATGGAGACATAGCAAGGTTAAGTGACTTGCCCAGGGTCACTCAGTCATTCTGAGGCAGGATTTGATCTCAGGTCTTCTGGACTCCAGATTCAGTGTTCTATCCAATACAATGGGATTGCCCCACAGTACCTAAGCTGTCTTATCTCCAAAATGAGGGGATTGGACTCCATGGCCTGTGACGTCTTCTTCAGTTCTAAGTCTGTGATCATTCCTAGACACTTTTACTTGCTTGGAACCTTCCCAGACTTCTTACACACATCTCCCTTCCATATACTCTATGGTGCAGTCATATTGCTCTGCTTCTTGGTCCTTCTCTCATCTCTGTGCCTTCCCTCTGGCTGTCCCCGAGGCTTAGAAGGTTCCCCTCCTCATCTCAGCTTCTTGGAATCCCTGCTTTCCTTTATCCTTTAACTCAAATGCCTCCTGCATGAGGACCTTCTCATTCCTCTCTCCTCTCTCTCCCCTGCCTCTAGCTGCCAGTGACTTCCAAGGTTACCTCGAATCTATTTTATATGTGTGTTGTATACACATACATGTATATATATATACACACACATGTAAGTATATGTGTGTATATAACACATGCTTACATACACATAGTCCACATACCCCATATTTTGTTCCTGTGTTTTAGATGCTTCAATCTTGTCTGACTCTTTGTGACCCCATTTGAAGTTTTCTTGGCAAAGATACTGTAGTGTTTTGGCATTTTCTTCTCCAGCTCACTTATAAATAAAGCAAATGAGACAAACAGGGTTAAGTAACTTGCCCAGGGTCACACAGTTCTAGCAAATGTCTGAGGCCAGATATGCACATGAAGATGAGTCTTCTTGACTCCAGGCCCAGTGCCGGATCCACTGCTCCACCTATAGCATATATAGATGTGTGTGTGTGTGTGTGTGTGTGTGTGTGTGTGTGTGTGTGTGTTGTCTACTCTGTTAAAATGAAAGCTCTTTGAAGGAAGGGTCTACTTTACTTTTTTCTTTGTAGCCTCAGTACCTAGGACAGGGCCTGGGAATTGGTGCTTAATGAATAAGTGAATGGAAAAAGCCCATGAATTGAGCGCTTACTATACACAAAGCACCATACTAAGTGCTGGAGACACAAATAGAAAAGCCGGGGCGGTCCTTGCTCTCAAGAACTCAGGCTTTGATAGGAGGAGACTGGGCTTGTAGAAGGTCTCGGCTGCCAATCAGACGTCTCTGGGTCTTCACGACGGTAACGCCGACGGTAAAGCTTCTTCTTCGATGCCATCTCCACTGATTGAACCATATCCATTTCTGATGTTGGACCGCTTGACAGTGCCAAGGGCTCTGGGAGGTGTGTGTGTGTGTGTGGGGGGGGGGTCTTCCTTAAGCAGGTCTGGCTGGTGAAGAGGCAGGGACTAGAGTGCCTGCAGAAACAGTTTCAGACTCCACAAGGGAATATAATTCCCCAGATGGCGGTTGCTTAATAATTAATAATCATGCAATAACGAATGGTAAATGTTTTCTTGTTTTCACATCTACGCGTGAGAATGTGCAGTTGAGGGTTCTATGAAGGAGCTGTACTTAAAGATGGATGTAATAGTGCCCTGGAGATCATTTTACTGTTGGCCAGAATACACAGAACTCTAAAAAGTAGACGAAAGTGTCTGGAGGAAGAGGAAGAGAACGGGCTATTTCGGGCATTGGACCATTTCCTACGTCCCCACTCCTTAATAGAGAATTTAGAAAATACTTTCATTCCATCGGGCCTAACTGCACTACTCTCCTCCCCTCTGGATGACAAGGCATCCCCCTGGCAGCCAGTTCTCTTTCTAAAACTCTGTAAGTTTAAGCCTTCAAGGTCTTTGGCCTTGAATTGGAGTGACAAAGCCATTGCCTGGTTCCATGTCCAGAATCCTTTGGATGGAGTTTGGGGTGATAGGGGATATATGCAGAGAATATTCCCTGTTGACTTCTGTCTTCCTCCCCTTGCTCTTGTGAGTAGTAATAGTTTTGTTAACTGCTGTTCCCGTGTGGTTCTGACGCTCTTCATCTAAACTCTCCTACATCTCATTGCTGAGCCCTTGCTCTGCATCAGCTTGGATATCTTAGTCTTGACTCCTGACCTGCCAGATCAAGGTCTTGCATAGTCTTTTGCTTCATTTAGGGAACATGAGCCCTTTCTCATCTGAACATTCCTATGACCTATATCCTGAATATTCACTTGCAACAGCTATGTACCTGACTTAGCTCTGACTAGCTCCCATTGGCACAGTTCCCAGACCTACCCTAGAACATGCTCCTAGATCCATTGGTGCTATGGTCATCTTGAGCTACACATACCAAAGTACTTGTGTCCAGTGGTCAGGGCACCCACAATCAATGAACAGTGATGAAGATGCTAATGAGCCTTACTCTCTCATTCTCCTTTTTTCTAAATGCCATGTGTGCAATTCTGATTATCCTCCTTCATTCATCCAATTTTCATGGTGCATCACAATTTACAAGTATGCATATCATTACAGATTATGGCTTAGGTATTTAGTTTGGTGTTTTCCTGATGCTATGTCAGAGGGTACCTTAGTTTCATTTCCAGTAAGCAATTTACAAATAAAATTCTAGAATTTGTTACCTCTAGGGAAAGCTTCTGTAGATAGACAATTCCATCCAAGGCATATGGATTCTTTTTAGTTTCAACCATAATAGGTGCTCTTTCCCTGCCCTAGGCATACTATACTTTTCCTGACTTTTTGCCTAAATCATCTTTTGTTTCAAAATCTTGGAGACAAGCCAACTTTTGGGTCCTCTGACTACTGCTCTGGAAACAGCAAGGTTGAGACTATCTAAGCAGGTGAATGTGTTCAATAGTCAATACCCATGGTTTTAAATTTAGTGGGATCTCAGGGCATCTTATGGAATCTCAAAATGGCTCTTTTATTATCCCCATTTTGCAGATGAGGAACTGGAGGTACATAGAAGTTAAGTGACTTGCCCAAGGTCACACAGCTACTAAATGTCTGAGGCAGGATTCCAGCTCTCAGCTTCCCTACTACAAGTTAAGTACCCTATCCACTGTGTCTCCCAGCAGCCCTCTCAGTGCCCTCAGGCAATTCTCAAACTATACCTTTCAGAGTAATCAACAATCTTCATTGGTAAGAGTTTTTGCGCTAATGATATTGTAAATCTAGTTCTCCCAAAGCAACAACAACAACAACAAATACAACCAACCAAACCAAAATTATTGGGTTTTTTGGCTGCAAGCTGCTCAAATTAACCTTTGTGGTCCAAGAAAACTCCAAGATCCTTTTTCACAGGAACTAGTATCTAGCCACCACATCTCTCACCTGGAAAATCAAAGGAAAACAATGTTGAAGAATGTGATTAGGAAGCTATTTGCATCCCACGATGAAGCAGCAATTAAAAATCCTGATGTAACTGAATTCATCACTTAGAAGAGGCACATTTATTACTATAAGCTTTCCATTTTTGTCCTTGATTTTGAAATTTTTATCAAGATATGTAACTGTAGGTCACCAGAAATACTTATTGAGTGGCATCCAGGAAAGAATCACTGAAGAAGCAAAGGGGCCAAGTAAAACAATAGTGTTCCACCAAAATGATGAAAATGTGATGATTTCCTAATGGCTCTCCCATCTGTACAGCCAGCTAAAAATGTCTTACACTGAAAGAGAAATTAATGCATTTTCCCCAAAGAAAACTTTATCCTTCCCATTGGCCATTTAAGTGGCTTTGGTTTTTTCCTCCTCGTTGGTGAATTTTTCTGAGACTTTATTTACTGTGATCAAAAGGCCTGATATCCCATTTGTCCTTTTCTTCCCACCAACTCTGTCCCCTTCTCCAATTTTCTGGGCATACATATACAAAGATGTTCTTGGGAACTCCATTTTGAATTTCTGTTTTGATTTCTCATAAACAAGAAACGTTTTAGAAATTAGCATTAGGAGTTCTTAAAGTTAGATGGGATGAGATAATTATTTGTTATTTCTTTTTATAAAACTTCATTTTAAAATGATTGACCAAAGCCCAGAAATTAAATTTGAAATCCTTTATGAAACTAAGACTTCAACAACTGACAAAGTTGATCAAAATCAAAATAAGAGTGTGACAGAGCTCCCAGCTACTGGAGGCTCTGACTTGGATCTGCCTCCCAGAGCTGAGGTAACTGAAGGCTGCTGCCCAGTTCCTGGGTGAGGGAGGGACTGACCTCTCTGTTATACTCCTGGTCCTTGTAGATGTTTCAGTAATGAAGGAGCTGAACTAGAAGACAGCAACTACAAATGGAGACAAGCCCCCAGAGTTTCATTGGCCGGCAGTGCCATGGACCTGAGAATCTTTAAGGAGGGAGGTGGGTGGAAAGGAGAGGCTGGCTAGAGACAGAGGCCTATAAATATCAGAGTGGCCTGGCACCCTGTTCTCAGGGAGGCTCAGTTGAAGAGCCTTGGCTAGCTTGGTTTTTTCCTTTCCTATTCCCCCCAGCTTCCCAATACAAGGATTGCTAATTTGACCTCTGGCCAGTGAAGGTAAGCTAGCTCAGGGTTATGCAATTCGGAGAAGCTCTTCAGTCAGAGCTATTTCAAAAACAGCTGAGCTCCAGGCTGGTTTCTGATGCAGAGCAGAGGGAGTTAGGGATCTTGGGATGGAGGAACCACAGAATTTCTGGACACAGACCAGGACAATCTTTTTTTTTATGCCTCTCAGGCCTGCAAGATTCAGCCTTGAACTAATTCTGTCTGCAGATGGAATCACTACTTTCTAGAGGTAAATTTCTCATCTTTGGAAAGCAAATCAACTCTTCTATAGAAACCAAGAATCATTTGGCAAAGTACGGCTTCCATGGAGAGTTTTGTTCACTCCAGAACAGTGACAGGATTAGGTTATAGCAGATCAATTCACTTGTCAGAGTTAGGGGGAAATGAGCCAGAGAAACAGTCTTCTGTAGGAATCCCAAAGAAGTCCCAGCTCCTGAGTCTCCAGCAGATTGAGGCCTAACAATGTTGTTAACCAGTAGTACACGGTGTCCTTGGACCAGAGCTCTCTCTGACACATCATCCCAGGTAGCCTGGGGAGGGGAGGGCACTGCCTGCTCCAGCTTCCCCAAATGAATGCTTTTCTGCAGGGTTGTATTTTATAGCAGAGCCACCCCTGGCAAAGGTAAGGAGCTCATGCAGAACCAATATGTGCAAATTCTCTTTCTTCCCTCTTGCCCCCTGTGAAAGGGCATCCAACATGAAATGGGATTAATTGGGATTACGTGGCTCTGGCTGCTTGGCTGCTACTCAAGGATGAATGCTTAATTTATGTCTCCGTCATCTTGACTCCTCTCTGATTAAACCGGCTCCCGGTGCCATTGTCTGCCAAGGACTTTTCTTTAAAAGGGTGGCTACAGGTGGTGCTTTTCTGTAACATCCTTTATGCCTTGGACACGCTGTGTGGCTTTAATGGACTGCTACAATACCACCAACCCTCGGAAATAACGAAACACGTTAATAAATCCAGTCTGGCTTCCTCAGATCTTTCATGTCTTTCCCTTCGACATTCAAGTGTCAACAGGTATGGACACATTTCCATATGTAGACATGGCATACATCCATGTATGGAGTTATACTTAGGATCAGTGTGGGATTATTTCTGCCAGGATGGAAGGCATTTTGGGGAAAAGTACATACATAAGGCAAGTTCATTTACTCATTTATTCAATAAGCATTTATTGAGCTCCTATTATGTACCAGGCACTGCCCTGGGCACTAAGGACACAAAGACATCAATGAAATAGCCCCTGCCCTCAAAATGCTCGCATTCTATTGAAGGAGTATATAATCTAGCTTTCAATTATCCACAACAAGGAAATGTCAGGAAGTAAGAAATGTCTGTCTGTTTAATTATGAAGTCAGAATGTATGGTAGAAAGCTATTTTAGTAGAAGCTATCAGGTAAGGCTTCTTTTGGTCACAACATCTCAGGAAGACCATTCACTAAGAAATTGAAAGAGTCCTCACAGTATGAGATCACGAATCTTGGAAATATTACAGAAGCTGGCCCTGTGGAAAGAGCCCAGGCTATAAGGCCTGGATTCAAATGGAGGCTTTACTGCCTACTACCTCTATGATCTTTGGCAAACCACTTCACTTCTTTGGGCCTCATTTTCTTGTTTGGAAAAGATTACATGGATTTGGGGTTAGATGATCTCTAAGGTTTTTGTCTGTTATCGTTCATCCTTTATTTTCCAAGAAGACAAATGACAACGCTGGTCATGTCTTGACTTGCTCGTGAATTGGATTTAAGTGACGTAGAGTTGCAAAAAGTCACCAGCTTCATTTCCAGACTCTCTTCCAGAGAGTCATCGAAGTCCAATGGCAAGACAAAAGTCAAGACAACTGGCAATGGCCCAAAATGCAGTGGATGACCTTGACACCTTCAATGTCTGACCAAGCTCTAAGCACCCATACAGTGCCTGCTCCAGTCACCTAATTGGCAGTTAGAACAAATTGCTCTCATCCACACATTCTGTTGAGGGAAGTCTTCACATGCTTGGGGTAGACCTCCCACTAGTTCACTAACCAGTTTAAGGCCTGTCTGTTACCCTCAATCTAGTTTAACCCATCTGCCAAGATGATCTTACCAAGGTGTGGCATCTATGCACGCTGCAGCTTCTTGGAACCATAGGTGAGTGTTGAATGGCAAGTGGACACCAAAGGTGGATAAGCAGCCTGGAAAAGGGCTCACCAGACCTCACACAAGAGGTGCTAGTCCTCCCTGAACACCCCAAGGTCTTTTCTAGCTCTGAAGTCAATGATCCTTGAGCAATCAGTATCTCACATTAGTACCTTGTCAGTCCTGATGTCTTCCATGGTAAGACCCAAGTGGTAGAAATGGAAACCATATCCCTCTTCACTGACCACTTCTGCCATGAATCTCATTTCAGGATCTCATTCCATGTTGATGAAGTCCAGTCCTTCTGGCTCGTCTAGTCTTTTCAAGACTGAGGAAGAAAGAGGCAAATAGTACCGTTAATAAAAGGGGTTCAACAAACATTTCATTGTTACAAACATTCATCAGGCAACTACAATGTGTGAGATGTGCTGAACACTGAAGGGGCACAAATAAAACAGATATTGCCCTCAACTGTATAGATATGCACACAACAGTTGAACACTTTTGAATGATCTTTCTGGATGATCGATTAAAAAACAACAAGCAGTTCAATCAGTTGTTTTGCTAACCCAATTGTTTTTGTCACTGACTTGATACACTTTTATCAAGTCCATCAAAACAGCTAGTCTGGTTTGTGCATGTCATAAAACATTGACTCTTCCTATAAGCAAGCAACAATCTGCTTTGCTTTCCTTTCCTCAGAGTAACTATTTTTTTCTGAGGGGGGAAGGCAAGGCAATTAGGGTTAAGTAACTTGCCCAAGGTCACACAGCATGTCAAGTGTCTGAGGCCGGATTTGAACTCAGGTCCTCCTAACTCTAAGGCTGGTGCTCTATTCTCTGAGCCACCTAGCTGCCCCTCCTCAGGGTAACTATTAAGGAAAATTGCAGTAAAACTCTGAATCCCTTGCTTGTAATTAGATAGAAACCAGTGTGGTAGCTTTAGCATAAATGATAACCAACCCTTCATTGATATAACACCAAGGCTTAGTGCTACTTCCTATATGACCTCAATCCTGGCTAGCAAATGGTCCTTTACATGCTGAGATACAGAGATTGGGGTGTGTGTGTGTGTGTGTGTGTGTGTGTGTTTGGGGGTAGGAGGAGGAAATGTGTGTAGGTCAAGCCCAGGGCTCTAATGTCTGAAGTCTTCCCACATTGGAGGTTAAGAAAAGAAAAGAACAGGACTTCTTGTCTCACCGAGTGAATTTTGTCATTGAGTTGTTGTTCAGTCATGTCCAACTCTTTGTAACCCCATGATCAGATTCTCAGATTCATTTGCTTTTGTTGTTGTTCAGTCATGTCCAACTCTTTGTGACCCCATTTGGGATTTTCTTGGCAAATACTAGAGTGGTTTGCCACTTCTTTCTCTTGCTCCTTTTACAAATGAGGAAACTGAAGCAAACCAAGTTAAGTGACTTGTCCAGGTTCACACAGCTAAGAAGTGTCTGAGACTTGATTTAAACTTCTGAAGAGAAGTCTTTCTGACTCTGAGTCCAGCACTATGTCCACTAGACCCCCTAGCTGTCTACCACCAAGTGAATGCTGAGTTGTAAATGTCTTCATCCTTGATTTGAATCATATTTTGGTACCCAGAATATTCTAAAGAAATATTAAGGTTCCTCATTATTGTTTCTCCTCTCTTCTTAAAAGAAAGCAGCTTTGTGGGAATTATTGGCTTGCCAGTCTACTGGGTTATATTTAGCAGAAATATAATTATAAGTGTTTTGTGTTCACACTCTACTTAGTGGCAAGGAGTGCATAAGTTTGAACAACTTTTTGGAAAATTCAATTAAGAACATATTGTGATCTTAATTAAAAGTTACTTAAAATTTTTATAACATGTTATCTCCCTAAAATACTCTGATGATAACATTTAGAATCTAATCAAGTGGGGAGTGGATGATGCTGAAACTGATTGAGTGACTCAATCTGAATATAAGAGAGGAATCGTGGATGAGTGGGATAAATGAGATCATTTGAGTTTTAAAAGCAAATAATTCAGCTTTTACAAAGAGCTGAAAAGTAGGGGAGTGAGAAAAAGCATAGATAGAAGTCCAAATTAGCTGCATGAAGGGTTGCTTCTGGAATGAAATTTTGGTCCTTTGGTGAAGACAATTAAAAAA
Source organism: Gymnobelideus leadbeateri (assembly GCA_011680675.1). NCBI lineage: Eukaryota > Metazoa > Chordata > Mammalia > Diprotodontia > Petauridae > Gymnobelideus > Gymnobelideus leadbeateri. The sequence goes on along the minus strand of WOXC01004838.1, from coordinate 2,448,578 downwards.
CAGGAAGAATGGGGCAATGAAAAGAACCTTTGTTTGAATTCATCATGGTATAATGGAGAGACTTGGATTTGGATCCCACCTCAGACACTTATTAGCTGTGTGATCCTGGGCAAGTCACTTAACCCCGATGAGTCTCAGTTTCCTTTCTGTAAAATAAAGGGGTTAGTTTCTGAACTCCAAATTCATGACTTTGTAAAAGGTAGGGTAATTCTGGCCACCTTCAGAAAAATACAAGGACTTCTTTGCCATAATATTTGTTTGAAAAAGCTCCCCTACCCCTTTGGGCAGCTCCCAAGACTCCACACAGCTGTTTTATTGAAGAGTTACCTTGTAGTTACATATTATAATAGTCATATATTGTGATTTCCTTCAAGAAGATTTCCCTAATTAAAGTCACCCCACAATGAATTAAAGTCACCCCACCTTTGAATCTAACTGGTCTCCCTGATGCCAGTCTCTTCCTCCTCCAAGCCATCCTTCACAGAGCTACTGAAACAATCTTCTTAATGTGTCTAACCACGTCATCTTCACCCTATCCCCACCCAGTTCAAAAACCTTCTTTCCATTGCCTGCACAACAAAATACAGACTCAGCCTGGCATTTTGAAGTTCTTTGCAAGCTCACTCCAAGCTCCCTTTTCAGACTTATTTCACATTTCTTGTGTTCAGGCACTATATACACCATCCACCTGGGATCATGAGCTGTGGCCTAAATTCAAGATGTTGCCTCTTTCCTACTTCCTGCAGTCATCCACACAGGCTGGCCTTCTTTTCTAGGATGTGCACCCTTCCCAACTCCAGCTTTCCAAGCTTTCTTTGCCTTCAAGGTTCAGATCAGGTGCTACCTCCTCTGTGAAACCTTCCCTGATTCAGCATTCTCTCTCCTCAAATATTCCTGAGTATTTTACTGGTATATCTTCTTTTTTCTAGCCCTTCCTCCACCTATTACAGCCTACCTTTTATTAAATTTGTACCTGTGTATATATTTATATGTCCCTTCCTGCTCCCTTCCCCCCAAGGAGGATGCAAGCCTTTCAAGGGCAAAGAGTGCCATTTTTTATCACACTGGTTCAAAACTGATTTTAATGCTGTACGGGATGTTGGATCATTGGACAAGTCACTTCTACCAATGCATATTGACAACTGCTCTGCAATTGTTATTTTAGAGAATTTCCTAGGGCTTGCCAAAAGTCATCAACATGTGTCAGAAGCAAGACTTGAACCTGAATCTTCCTGATTCTGAGGCTGGCTCTCTTATCTTTTAGGCCAGGCCACCGAGATCTCAACTTGCATATAATAGGTGCTTAATAAATATTTGTTGAATTGAATTAAATAACTGTACACATGGGAATGAACCAGAATTTAATGTATTTCACTTAGGGCTGGCTCTGAGCAAAGCTGCAGATTCAGCAAGGTTTGTCTTTGGTGCCTCCATCTCCCCTTCCTGTGCCCTTCTCTCTCTTTGTAGTATACCTTCTCTGGCACCCTTTGCCCTTGTGTTTTCTCCAACCAGGCTTTTCTTCTTGGGGCAGTGTCTTGTGATACACTGGTATAAGACATCTTTTTTTTTTCTATCAAAACTTGCCCTTGGAAGCTGTCAGCTTAGGAAAGATCTGATAGACTAGTCTCCTAAAGTATTAATAGCTTATAGTGTTTAATACATTATCTTTCCTGGCCCAATTTTTGGTTCATTTGCTTTACCCACAGGAATGAAGAATGAATGATGGACTTTTGGGAACTACCAACAGGTCAGTGAGAGAAGTTTAAAGGGATAAGGTCCTCATGGCACCAATTCATTGCATGGGTGTCCAATTGCTTGTATGCATGCGTGCTTACATTTATTTGTGTAATCCCAATATGGCAAATCCATGTAGATGGTCTACTATGTATGGCAGTGACTCATCACCAAAGAAATAATTTTTTAATATAAATGAATTTTCCAGATAACTAAGGTGTAACTCTTAAAACAAAAATAAGCAAAAACCACCTAACCTTTTGATGAGACTTCTTGTCCTATTTTTTAAATAAACTTTTGTAACATATACAATATATTAAGCTCACCTGATTACTTCCTGGATGACTTAATGGCCATTATTTGGAAAGTTTTTGTCATGTACTGTTCCACAGTGAAATCCTTAAGGCCTTTGGAAGGGAATAAGACTCATCTTGATCTTCGACTGAGGGTCAGGAGATTTCAAAGCTGTTCTAAAGTTGATATCTGTGAGCCAATCAATAAACATTTAAATACCTACTATGTGCCAGGCAGTGTGTACTGAGGATACAAAGAAAGGCATGCAGATGTCAGTGCTCAGTGACAGGGCTAACTGTCTCACCTTGGCAGAGCCTCTTCTACTTTTGTTTGGTGCAATGTAGGAAAAAAAAACAAAAACCTAAATTGGGAGTTAAAAGACTCGGGCTGAATTCCCAGTTAGGTCTGGAATGTGACACTGGACAAGTCACTTGGCCTCTTGGCCTCAGTTTCCTCCTGTATGATGGGAGAGGGCTGGTCTGCATGGTCTCTTAAGTTCCTTCCAGTTGTAACATGTTGTGATTTCTCCTGTTTGTCAGTCAGCTCTTTCTTTCCTCTGCTCTCACTTTTCAACAGCGTCAGTGTTTGCTGTTCATCAGCCTCATCCCTGCCTCTATCTTCTCTGCTGTCACTATCACCCCACCCTCACCCCCTTTCTACCCTGCCATGAAGACCAGCACTTTCCAGTGATTAACTAATCATTAGGGCTGGGATGGAGGGAGTGATCCCCTCCTAGGGAAAAAAAGGCAGGATCTTAAATCTGCCAGATATTTCAGGTGAAGGAACGACTGGGTCTGAGGCTAAGGACTCTTTCTCTCTCTCTCTCTCTCTCTCTCTCTCTCTCTCTCTCTCTCTCTCTCTCTCTCTCTCTCTCTCTCTCTGTGCTGGAACGCGAGCAAGCAGATGAATCCTACTTCCCCACCCCCCATGCAGGAATCAGCACAAAGAACAATGAAAGGCTGCTAACTAGATCTGCTCTGGTACAATCTAGCAGGCATTTTCTGAGCTATTTGTAGATTTTTGGGATAAGAGAGTGCTTGTGGTAGCTGTGAAGGGAGGGGACTTAGAAGATAAGAAATTCATGAGTGTTGAGTTCAGTACTGAAACTGAGATCTTGGTGAACTCAAACCAAAAGCTAGGACAGCTCAGGAGCCTGAGTTTCTCTGGAATGACAAAATCCAAGACGCTGAGGGTGTGAAGAAGGGAACAGAATATGAGAGGTCAGAATCAGGATGGGAAGCAAGATACGGAGGGCCTCTGAGTTAACTCTTTATCTGGCTGAACCTGACTCCCCCAAATCTTTTGTGGCAGCATTCATTTGCACGGGCTATCCCTCTTGCCTGGGATGTTTGCCCATCCCAACTCCATTTCTCCAAAGCTTTCTTTACCTTCAAGGTTCTACGAAGTCTTCCCTGATTCTACATTCTCTCCCTCCTCAAAAACTCTTGAGTTTTTTACTTGGATCTCTCTTTTTCTCTGACCTCTCCTCTACCTATTAACCCTACCCTTTATTAAACTTATATCTGCGTATATGTTTATAAGTCCCTTCCTATCACCCTTCCCTATGTTGCTGTTATCAGCAAGGTCACAAGGTAGGGTCCATCATACTCACATTCTTCTGTGGACAACCTTGGGATGGTCAACTAGGTAGGCACTTTATTTTAATCCTCTTGGTTTGATGTTATTCTAGATGGTTGACCTAGCTGAAATCTGACTTTGTAAATAATTAATTCCTTACCATAAGATGCTTACAAAAAGTAGAGACTGGTTTAGGTAGATAGTTTAGGTAGAAGTTCTTCCAAATATTAACAAACTCCTGCAGGGTCTGTTTTAATGAAAACATAAGATCCAATTGTAATTAGCATATCAATCAAATGTAAATTAATTTTAAAATACTTAGAGTTAGGTAGATTAACTTAAGTAGGTTAAATACTCTCCATATAGTCTTTTAACCCTTTTAATTAGCTGTATGAGACCTCTTTTAATAGATAGTACAGAGCAGATTTCAATTCAGTTTAATATCAAGTTCAAGAACCGTTTGTTAAGCACCTATTATGTATAGAGCACACAGTGCTAGGTGTTGGGGAAGATAAGAAGATATATGTTATTGGCCCTGTCCTCAGGAAGATTTCAGTCTAGTAGACCCAATGAAATTATAATAAATATTGAACGAATAGGGTCTGAATAAATGTGACTTTGCTGTAGTACAACCCAACCAATCAATTAACAAGCACTTATTAAACTGCCTATTTATGTACATGGAATTGTGATATAAATCACAGTGCAAGTGCCAATTATGTGCAAAGATGGGGGGGGGAATAAAAAAATAAAACCACCTCTGCCCTCAAGGAGCCTACATTCTATCAGGACACGCAGGCCTAAAAAGCAAGAATATGAATTTCAAAAAGAAAACACAATCACAGATTTAGAGCTAGATGCTCACCTCCTTATTTGAGTGAAAACACCCAGAGGGGAGAAATGATTTGCCCAGGTAACTCTGGGCACAGAAAGGATGAAACTATCCTAGGATTCAAACCGAGGGACTCTGATTCCAGATGCAGCACGTTTTTCCCTTTACAGATAAGGAAACTGAGGCAGACAGAAGTTAAAGTGACTTACTCAAGGTTACACGGCAAGTAAGTACATTAGGATGAACTTGAACTCAGGTCTTCCTGACTCCAGGTCCTGGGTTCTATCTACTGTATCACCTAGCTGCCTCTAGGCATAGTATCTTTCACTTCTTTTCTTAGATTTTTTTCCCCCTCTGTAATCAGTAATGTCTCAGGCATCTCTTTAGTGGCAGACATCATAGATTCTTTTATTCTGTCTTTAAAAAAAGCAACACACCATTTATGCTGACATTTCAGTAACACTGTATGAGTGTCCAGGTGGGTGTAAGGATAGTGTTCTACACAGTTTGTTGGAAGCCATGCACTCTGAAAAATGTGATTTGATTATACTTGTCTTAGCAATCAAATTCTAGTTTTGCAGTCTACAAGAGAGAATGGACTTTAACCATTAACCTAATATACCAAGAAATAATGATACTGGTCAAAATGGAAGTAACGACATAAACCATGGATATTATCTTTGGTGGGATTTTTTTTCTTTAACTGTTCCAATAAAAATCACTTGTCTTCCTTAGCCTTTCACATAACTATACAGCAGCTTAGCTGATTTTAATGCTTTTTTAGTGTTTTCTAGAAATGTGTAAATGATCCACGATATGAACTGTGACTCTTAAGTTTATACCCAAGCTACAACAGAGAGAAAAATGATGCTATTTTTTGTCGAGCCCTGACAATGTACTTAGCTCCAGGATCAGCAGAGCCAGTTGGGCTGAATGATGCTATTCAGAAATATCATAATATGCCAGCTAAGGCAGAGGTTAAGTCTCAGTGTTATAAGGTTCACTTGACTTAATCTTCACCTTTGTTCACTTTGACTCTTCTCTTTAGTTTAGAAGAAAACTTCTTTTTTTTCCTTTTTGGAGGGGGGAAGGCAGGGCAATTGGGGTTAAGTGACTTGCCCAAGGTCACATGGCTAGTAAGTGTTAAGTATCTGAGGCTGGATTTTAACTCAGGTCCTTCTGTCTCCAGGATTGGTGCTCTGTTCACTGTGCCACCTAGCCACCCCTAGAAGAAACCTTCAATAGGCAAATACTCATTTTGTTGTTGTTTAGTCATTTTTTCAGTCTCGTCTAACTCTTTTGACCCCAGTTGGTGTTTTCTTGGCAAAGATACTGGAGTGGTTTGGTACGGCACCGGACCCAGAGTCAGGAAGACTTAAGTTCGAATCTGCTTCAGACACTTGTGAGCTTTGTGACTACCTCAATTTCCTCATCTGTAAAATGGGAACACTAACAGCACCTACCTCCCAGGTTGTTATGGGAATCACTCCGCACAGTCCCTGGTACACAGTAAGTGCTAAATAAATGCTAAGAGAAGGGGATTTTCAGTCTTCATTATTTAGTGCTTTGCTATTACTGTTTTCTTGTTGAGCACTTAGGTGGCACAGTGTGTAGAATGCTGGGCCTGGGGTCAGAAAGACCTGAATTCAGATCTGGACTTAGACACTTAACTGGCTGTGTGCCCCAGGCGAGTCATAGAATGTGTGCATGTATGAGACAGGTCCACATGGGGTGTCTAAATTTATAGACACATGGCCTGTGGGCTACAAGGAAAGATACCTCTGGACTCTGACCTGGCCTCCTCCAAGAGAAGCTGATTTCTGTCTTGAAGGGAAGAGAAAGGTAGTAGCAAGGTGCTTTTTCCTTCTCTTGTCATCTCCAATCTCTTAGAAGGGTATCTAGCTAGACCTATAGCTACCTGTACCCTAGATGGTCTAGAGTTGTCACTTTAGGTGGAGTTCAGAAGGAAAGTTCCTTTCCTGGTCTCTCTTAATAAGCAGGGTGGTCCTAAACTTACATTCACCAACTTAGCCCCTTCCCACCAAATGTTAATCATACAAATGACCATCACAAATAGTGAATAGTTGCTAAACCCACTTCTTTAAGCAAAAAAGACCAAACAGAAATTTGGAGAGTTTCTACAGACTAGAATATACTGGAAAGTATACAATAGTGAATGAGCTCTTTGTTGGGGGTAAGATAAGATCTCAGCACAAATGAAGAAAAAGGGCCTGAGGGGGTGGCAAGGTGGCATAGTGAATAGAGCGCTGGCCCTGGAGTCAGGAGGACCTGAGTTCAAATCCAGCCCGAGACACTTAACACACAAACTAGCCATGTGACCTTGGACAAGTCACTTAACCCCAAGTGCCCTCCAACAAGCAAAAAAGAAAAAAAATTTAAAAAAGACAAAGGGCCTGATCCCACCCAAGTGGATAGTCTCCAAAGCTGGAAATCAGAGATGTTGAAGATCCTGCTTTCCTTACATGCCTACATCTTCCAAAGTCGTTCTTCATTTCTCCCTGAAGAAGCCCTGCACTTACTCCACCTCATCTGTGGGTACTAAGCACCATGACATATTTGACATTCTCTCTCCCCAATTAGGAATCGTGTTTCCTTGAACACAGAAGCTGCATGCAAAAACCCCATTAGTGAGAAGTCAGTTACAGTCTCATAGGATCTACCAGCCTAATGACTGATTGAAGTTAGGCCAGACTGAAAAGAGGTTGGGCTATGGGAATGTTTGAACTTTGAAAGGAAGAGGAGCAGCTCCAGTGTTAGTGAATTTGAGGACCTGGGTTTGAATTTTGACCAGATGACCTAGGAAAAGTCAATTAATAATAATGACTAACATTTGTTGTTCAGTTGTTTCAGTCATGACCCACTCTTTGTGATCCCATTTGTGGTTTTCTGGAAAAAGATACTGGAGTGGTTTGCCATTTCCTTCTCCAAGCTCATTTGAGGATGAGGAAATTGAGACAAACAGGGTTAAGTGACTTACCCAGGGTCACACAGTCAGTCAGTGTCTGAGGCTGGATTTGAACTCCTGTCTTCCTGACTCCAGGCCCAGTACTCTATGCACTATGGTATCACCTAACTGCTCCAACTATCATGTCCATGATAATTTAAGGTATGTGAAGGACTCTGCATATATTATCTCATTTGAGCTTCACAATATCCTGTGAAGTGGGCTGTCACCATTCTCATACTACAGATGAGGACACAGTCTCAGAGAAGTTAAGTGATTTCTCAGGGTCATCTAGATAGTAAGTGTCTGAAACAGCCCTTAAAAGGGAGGTTTTCCTGGCTCTAAGTCCAGTTCTCCTTCCACTACAATGAAACCTATCTATTTAACCTCTTTGGACCTTAGTTTCCTCGTCTATAAAATGAAGGGGGTGGACTCCATGACCTGTAAGGCTCTGTCCAGTTCTACATGTATGATCCTAGGATTCTATTCCACTTTCCAGCTTTGAATCCCATGATCTTAAAAGCATTCCTTGCAGCATCAGATCTTCTCTTTATTAATCTACTGACTAGTGTGGGAAAGGCTAGGAAAATTTTTCCAGCTTCTTTTAAATGTATTAGGTGGTAGGTTTAAAAAAACACAAAAACAATAATTTCCTTTTAAAGCAATTACTCTGAGAGAAACAACCATGACAGTGAAGAAACTGCATTTACAGCTGAATAATAATTGAGAGGTTAGGCTGGGGCAGAGATGTGGGCTGAAAGATTAGATTCAGCTGGCCTTTTAATAAAGGCAAATGGGAATTTCAGTGGTAAAATTAAGAAACTGGTCAGTTCACTTTTGTTCTTCTGTCTAGTAATTCAATATGGTCTCCCTCAGAAATACTATTTAAAAAGAAAAAGAGACAGAGACAGAGAGAAAGAGACAGAGAGAGACAGAGAGGAGAGACAGATCAGAGAGAGACAGAGACTCAGGTATTAAATAGCATGAAGCCAGCCTGTGGAATTCCCTACCACGGGAGGTCAGAGAACCTAACACCGTGGCAGAATTTCAAAGGAGACTGGATAATTTTGTGGCAAATATTAACGTTTGCTGTTATGCATATTAAAAGACTGGTAATCAAATCTCATGCCTCAGAGTGATCCAATATAGTATTCTTCTTTCTTTCCTCTACCCTTCCTTCTGCAGATGCCTCTTACTACTGGCAAAGATGCCCACTTGGTTTGAGGAATGTAATTCTATGGTTCTGTAAGCCAACATTTGCTACTTATAAGAGTATATGCCCCAGTGAAATCACTGACCCAGACATGTACTGCCCACCCCCATCTCCACCTACTGCCATTTAAAATGCTCATAGAATCATGGACTGTTAGGAATTGTAAGGAACCTTAGAGCTGATTTAGTACAAGTATGTTATTTTACAGATAAGTGACTTGTTCAGGGTCATGGATTAATAGAAAAGCTGAGATTCCAACCCTAGTTTCTTGCCAACACCATTGTTCTTAGATAAACTCTAGCTCAGGGGAGACCCAAAGTGGTAACCTGAATCAGAGAATTCTGTGCCATGGGATGCAGACACTTCCTTCTGTGTGTTGTGAGGGTGATGTGCACCACCAAGAGACTTACTGAGAAGTTGGAGCTGTCCAACTTCAGGTGCTGAAAGCTACCAAAAAATGGGAAATGTTTATCATGTTGGATGAAAAAAAATCAAGGAGGAAAAGTTAGTATGAACTTGTTAATTTACTTTATAATTATTCACCTTGTAAATAACACAGGAAAACTTCAAGAGAATAGCCATGTTGATCAAGCATCATTCAACAAGCCATTTACTAAGAACCTACAGTGATAGATATGGTTGGGGATTTTTGTTGTTCATTCATTTCAGTCCTGACCAACTGTCTGTGACCCCAGACTCTTGGTAAAGATACTGGAGTGCTTTGTCATTTATTTCTCCAACTCATCAATAGATGAGGAAAATGAGGCAAACAGGGGAAAGTGATTTGTCCAGAGTCACACTAGTGTTAAGTATCTGAGACCTGATTTGAGCTCAGGCCCTCCTAACTTAAGGCCTCACATGCTATCTACCTCATCACCTAGTTGGGAAAACAAAATAAAAAATGAAACAATCTTTGCTGTCAAAGGGCTTATATTCTATTTGAAGACATAAAGTATATAGGGCCATGGTGGTCAGTGATGGGAGTTTTGATCTAGGCATGGGTGTTACATTTTTTTTTTTCGCTTTTTGGAGGGCAATTGGGGTTAAGTAACTTGCCTGAGGTAACACGGCTAGGTTTTTGTTTGTGTGTGTTAAGTGTCTGAGGCCGGATCCAAACTCAGATCCTTCTGACTCCAGGGCCAGCGCTCTACTCACTGCACCACCTAGCCGCCCCTGCATTTTTTTAAAATTGCAGTTCTGCCTCATATTAAGAAAATAAAACTGGTAAAAAAAATTGGATTTTATTAATTCAACAAATTTTTATGGAATGACTACTGTGAATATAATACTGAGTTGTGGGATACAAAAATATCTTACGGAAATGATAAATTAGGGGATAATTATTTATTTAAAATTCATCATAGGATTTATTTGTATAAGTGCTGCATGTGCAATTAAAATATGACTCAATTTACAGAAATTTGATTTACATGTGATTTTTTTTTTCAGGATCATATCTATTATGTAAAGTGAGATACACCCGTACATGATGGCACATTTACTAGTAAACTGTGAGATGCTTGTCACAAACAATTAAAACTAAAGCACATTTGTCAAAATAAGTTAACAAAGTATATTTTGTGATAAGGACTCCTTGACACATTAATCATGCTTGTGTGAACACTCTTTAAGCTATAAGAACTGGCTGGCCAGCTTTACCAGTGGGAGAATTCTAAATTCACCAGCTTCCTGAGCAGACTTGGCTTCATTAAATAAACAAATACATGAACAAATAAACAAAAAATGAATGAGAGAATGAATAAAAACTCCAAACTTGATTGTCCCAGCCTCAGAAAATAGGGCCCAGTTGTTGAATTGATTCTTCAGGCATGATGATAGCTTGCCATGATAAAGAATCAAAGAATGTTAGAATCAAAAATAACTTAAGGAGTCACACAGTCCACAACCCTGTTTTACAGATGAACCAACGAAGACACAAATGTTAAATAACTCTCCCAAAACCACACAGCTAGTAAGGATCAGAACTATCTTCCTCTTCTTCTTCTTCTCCTCCTCCTCCTCCTTCTTCCTCTTCTTCCTCCTCCTCCTCCTCTTCTTCTTCTTCCTCCTCCTCCTCTTCCTCCTCCTTTTGTCTTTTTGGAGGGGGGAAGGCAGGGCAATTGGGGTTAAATGACTTGCCCAGGGGGGCGGCTAGGTGGCGCAGTGAGTAGAGTGTCGGCCCTGGAGCCAGAAGGACCTGAGTTCAGATCTGACCTCAGACACTTAACGCACAAACAAAAAAAACCTAGCCATGTGACCTTGGGCAAGTTACTTAACCCCATTGCCCTCTTAAAAAAAATGACTTGCCTAAGGTCACACAGCTAGTAAATGTGCCAAGTGTCTCAGACTAGATTTGAACTCAGGTCTTCCTGACTCCAGGGCCAGTGCTCTATTCATTTCACCACCTAGCTGCCTCCCTACCTGCCTCTTCTTGATGTGCTGAAGCATATGATCAGGTTTTATATCAGGTAAGTCCAGCAATTCAACCTCCTGAGCACCTTCCCCTCCTAATTCCATCCCCTCACTGTGACCTCCTGACCCATCCCCTTCCTATATTCTTGAAGTACTAAGACTACTAGACTATAACTTATTATTTACTGAATTTCACTGACTATAGGCCACACTTTTCCCACAAATTTGGTTTATACAAAACCTGAGTGTAGGTTAAAATTGGTGCTGTTTTTCAGTATATATCTATGTATTTTTATCCTTTGGAAGACTTAGGAATATATCTTATATTCAGGAGTGACCTATATTTGGGCCATTAAAATATGCTATCCCTTATTGGTTTGTACTACTTCACAGTTCAGTGGCAGGTTCTTAATAAAAATTTACTGATTGATTGTGTGAGTGATTTGTCTCATACATGGTGCCCAACAATGTAGGATTGTAAATCCATTAAGGTCAAGAATTTTGTCTTATATTTCTCTTTTTAAAAATCCCTATAATATTTCATTAATGCTTATTACCTAATGAACCTCACAAATAGGAAAATTCATTCTGGTTAGGGACCAGAAAAAAAAAAGATCACTAACATCTTGGCCACTTGAGGCAGCTAAGTGGCCCTGTGGATAGAACACTGGCCTGTGATCAGGAAAGAAGGGAGTTCAAATCTAGCCTCAGATACTTTCTAGTTATGTGACCTTGGGCAATTCACTTTCCCTCTATCTGACTCAGTTTCTTCAGCTGTTAAATTAGGATTCTGATAGGATTTACTCTTCAGGATTGTCATGAGGATCAAATGAGATTAAATATGCAAAGTGGTTGGCATAGTGCCCGGTATATGGTACCAGGTGCTTAATAAATGCTTGTTTCCTTCCTTCTTAATGGAATTTAAATTGGTCTTAGTTTTGCTAGATTCTTTTTGATAGACTATAATATGTGATAGGATCGACAATATAAAGACACCTTAGGAACCACTAGATTTAACCCTTTTCAATTTTACAGATGAGGAAAGTGAGGCTAAACAGCCTTGCCAGGTCACACTGGTGGTTAGTTAATGGAGCGATACTTCCAACCCAGGTCCTTTCTCTCCAAAGCTATTGCTCTTTCTCCTACACTGCTTGCTGCAGTAGAAGAAGCTAGTGCTTGGATGTTCTAGAAGGGAATCTGACAACACAGACTAGGCCTAAAAAGAGGTTCATTTCTTAATTTCCTCAGCTGCCCTTCCCACTTATTCCTTGATAATCCTATGAATAGGTAATGGAAGAGGATGAAAGTACATTCACAAAAGGGATTGGAGGAGGAGATCTAGCCTAGTACCTTTCCTCCCTTTTCTTTTTAACATTTATAAACCTGATTAGAAGGCCAAGAGTCAATATGTGCCTCTCTAGATGGTAGGGGATGGAGGATAGCAGCATCAGGAGAACTTTCCATGATGTCTTGGGGCATGGGCAATGAACAGGTTCTTTGCCACTCCACATGGCAGTTGGTGAATTGCAATATAATGACAATCAGCCTCTCAGAAAACACTTTTCCCCATGTGAGATTTTTCCCTAGGGAAAGCAATTCACTGTTTTCAACAGGAGAGGTTTCTTTTTATGGTTCATCCCCAAAATAGATTTAATAGGTATTGGAAATACTTTGGTCATTTTACTGAGAGCCTATTAACTTCATCCAAGAGACAGAAATCAGCCTTCATCCTGCTGTCTCCAATGAGTATTTAGCCATGTTCAGAACCAGGGTATTTCCTTTCATTGTTTAGATTGAGCTCTCTTTATTCATAAACCTCTTACTACCCAATTTTATAACTGAAGTTAACCTTGGTAATTTTAATTTTATTTCATTTGATGACTTTGGAGTAGAGTTTTTAGGATCAAAAGAAAAGTGAGTCCCATATATTCAGACAAAATGCAAAGGGAGTGAATGTTTTATCAATGATAATAACAGTAAGAGATGACAGGGGCACTGGGCAAGGATCAGAGCTGATTTAGGGTTTTAGAGAGTGACTTGCATCTTCCCACAAGCACCTTGATTTCCAGCAAGTTAAAATTCAGTGCATTTAACTCTCTTTTTCACTAGTGAAAATGTATTTGTACAAACATAGAGAGGCAGCATTGTTGTGGTTCAGTCATCTCAGTTATGTTCAACACTTTGTGACTTCATTTGGGGTTTTCTTGGCAAAGATGTGGAGTGGTTTGCCATTTCCTTCTCCAGCTCATTTTACAGATCAGGAAACTGAGGCAAACAGGATGAAGTGGCTTACTCAGGGTCACACAGCTAAAAAGGGTCTAAAGCCTCATTTAAACTCAGGTCTTCCTGACTCCAAGTCCTGTACTCTATCACCATGCCACCTAGCTGTCCAAGGCAGCATTCGTATAATTCGTAACTTACTGAATGTAGGCAGAAAGACCTTTGTTCAAATTCTACGTTTAACACTTACTAGCTATATGATTCAAGGTCAAGTCACTTAACCTTTCTGAGACTAAGATGACTCCCTAAGACTATCAAAGGTTCTCAAAGTATGGTTTGGGGACTCCTTGGGATCCCCAACATCATTTCAGGGGGTATGAGGTGGTCAAAACTTTTCATAATAACACTAAGACATATTTGCCTATTAAAACGTTCCTCCTCTGTCTAACCACATATATGTGCGAAGCTGGATTTTCTTCATATACTTCAACTAAAACAACACATCAAAAAAGCAGAAGCAGATAGGGGAATCCAATAGTCTTCCATTGAGCCAGTCATTAAGGAAATGTGCAAAAATATGCAGAATAATGCCACTTTTTTCACTAAATTATTTTGGGTAAAATATCATTATTTTCACTGAAATATGCTATTTATATTAATATAATGGAATTATCATTATTATTTTAAAAGAATAAATAAATATTGCAATATTTTATCATTTTAAATTTCTAACACCATAAATACCAATAGGGGTAACCCACATAAACAGAAGCTCTTTGGGATCCTCAATAAGATTTTAATAGAAAGGTATTCCGAGATCAACAAGTTTGTCAACCATTGAGCTTAGTGTTAACCCTTTCACATTAGGGAAGCTTAAATGAAGGTTTTAAAATTATTTAGAAGAACACATAATGTTTCTTTTTTTTGCTTTTTGGAAGGCAGTTGGGGTTAAGTAACTTGCCCAAGGTCACACAAGGTTTTTTTTGTTTGTGTGTTAAGTGTCTGAGGCGGATCCGAACTCACGTCCTTCTGACTCCAGGGCCGGCGCTCTACTCACTGTGCCACCTAGCCGCCCCCTCATAATGTTTCTTAAGAAAAGGTTTTAAAAAAAACCCCACTGTTTGGATTATAGAATCATAGATTTTGAACTGGAAAGGACTTTAGAAGTTATGAAGTCCAAACCCTTCATTTTCCAGGCAATGAAACTGAAATCCATCGAGGTTAAATGATTTGCCTAGAGTCACCCACCCGGTAATTATCTGAGGTGGGATTCCAGCCCAGGTCTTTTTGACCCCCTGTCCAGCAATCTCTCCACTAAAATGCACTACCTCTCATGGTAGTCCAGTCCCCCAGCATCTTTCCCCCTAACAAACCATTTGTACCTTCCTCTCCAATCTGGTTTTAGGGCAATACTCGGGCAATTTTTTAGGATAAAACATTACTTCTGGGATGACTGATTTAAATGGTCATCAAAAGATCCAAATTTGAATTCTCATTGTGCTACTGTAAGGTTTTGGGCAAATAATTTTCCTTCTCTGTGACTCACTTTGCTCATCTGTAAAGTAGCTACTATCTCTTACTTCCTCTTCATGATATTGAAGTCCCTGGGTGTAGCAACTTAGCACTGGCCTAACTGGCCACGTCAGTGAGCGGCTTTTATCTTGTTTAGATTAGATAGATGGATATCAGGCTCAGATCTGGCCACATTCATTTCCGAGGCTTTTCAATCCTCCTTCTGGATACGATTCTCGATGAACTGCTCTGTGGTACACTGCCAGCATAGAGCACAATGATGCTGATGCATGGAACTTTTCTATTGCTTTGTTTTTGCCAAAGAAAACTGGACACACCAGCGCTGCCCAGACCCTGGGTATTCAAGATGCAGTAATACTGGGAAAATGAGGCAAAGGAATTCTGGGATGCAGCAGAAGACCATCATGCTGGTCCCTTTCCCAGTTGGAGCATAAAGCATGGATCATAGACATGATTGCCTTAGTGCGGCTCCGGGGGAAGCTATTAGGAGACATTGTGCCAAGCTGCGGCATGGAGCTGTCAGAATGTCAGCATACAGCTCTAAAACACATTTCTCGTAAATGACAGCAAATGGTGAAGCATCGAGAGGAAGACCTTTTCTAGACAACCAAGTATACCTAGTATATTGCATGTTACAACCCTGAAGACGATGACTTTTAGCCTAATAAAGCTAAACTGCCTTAACCGACATTACAAAATAGGCTTGAGATAGACCCCGAAACTTTTCCTCCTAATTTTTATTTCTAATTTACTTTCTTACTAATGTTTCCTAGTTTTTTTTTGTTTGTTTTTTAGTACTTGTTTTCTTAGCATGATTTGGAAGTAATTTCATTCTTAGAGATTATCTCCTAAATCCTTTTGTAGAGCAGATTATGTTAATCGAACAAAATCTGAAATTTACCTTTACCATTTAATTAGCCAGGGATTAGTAATCATATGTAATATCTATGTAGTGCTTTTAGCACTTTTTACAAAGCACTTTACATATATTATCTCTAACATCTTACAACAATGCTGCATGGGAAATTCTAGTATTATACCCACTTTACAGGTGAAGAAACTAAGGCTGAAAGAGATCCAGTGACCTGCATACATCACATAGCTAGTAACTATCTGTACCAAGGTTTGAATTTGAGTCTTCCTGACTCCACCTACTGTGACACCTACCTCCTTTAGCTTACATCTTCAATAATAGCATGGGAACTAGAACTTTCATCAGTAGTAACAAAAACAATAATAAAAATAATTCACTTTCCTATAGGGCTTTAATGTTTATAAAGTTCTTTCTCCACAACAACTGTGTAGAATAAGTGGCTTAAATAGAGAATTTAAAACACAGCCTCCTCTCTCCTATCTCCTGCTGGCCCAATGTCCATGGAAGAAGGAAATACAGCCAGCATTTAGACTGGTCCTGAGGACAATAATAGTTCACATGAGAAAACACTTTACAGTTTACAAAATGCTTTCCTCAAACCACACTGGGAAGTGGGTATTGCACAAATTATCACCATTTTTCAGTAAGAAAGCTGAGATTCAGAGAGGCTAGGTCACTTGGCCACAGTCACACAGCTAACAAGTAACACAACTAGACTGTGAACTCACTTGGCCACAGTCACACAGCTAACAAGTAACACAACTAGACTGTGAACTCTGGAGCCTAAAGACTTCAAGTTCAATATTCTTTTCACTCAACCACATTGTATGTTAGGGCATCAGATATTTAGCCAGCAGTATAGGGAGTAACCTGAAGATTGTTGTACTTTTCCCTGAATCAAGACAAGAAAAGAAGTAAGCAGTTGCCATCCATCCCTGGAAAGTCAGCTGGAATCACAGCCCTGTGACTTGTTTCCTTTGTAGAGGGCATCTTCCTGCCCTAGTGAAGGCTGCCTTGTCCTAATACCTAGGTTTTCACTTGAACTCCCCCATGAAGCCAAAGATTGGAATCTTTTCCCCCAATTTTCCATTTTTGCTTCCTCATTAACCAATCCTAGCTCAAAAGGTAGAAGTGGCTGAGACTTGGCCTGCCATCTTGGCATCTGACAAAACTAATGTCAACTCTGCCCTGCCATGCTTTCCTTGCCTGCTGCCCTAAGGTGTACATGGGAGAAGTGAGACATAGTACTGACTCTGGTTCTATGACATTTAGTCTGGGAGAAGACATGGGCTTTGGGTACCAGCAACAAAACTGTGGCTGCTCAGGGCAGCTCTCTGGAGGGTTTTGGGGCTGGCTGAGCAGGGCACCTTGGAGTGAGGCTAGTTGCTCCCCAGTTACCCTGCCTTTAAGGGTTTCTTCTTTTTTTCCATCAAGCCTATGATTCCTTCGGTGTGAGGAGCTCTCCACGAGTGCCTCCCTCTCCTGACATGTATAGACCATGAACTTCTCTTCCATCTACAATCTAGAGAGTGGCTTGAGGCGATTTGTCCAGGCTCACTTATGTATCTGGGGTGGGATTTGAACTCAGCTCTTTGTTATTCCAAGGCCAGGTTTCTATCCACAACGTCATTCTGTCTCCAGATACAATTCGTTTTAAGAGGTAATGTGGTGTTGACTATAGCTTGAGAAAAACCATATTTATCCTTGCCCATCTAGATCCCCCTGGAATGTCAAGTTTTCATTTTTTTCTCAATGCAGCAAGGAGTCAGGACAACTTGAGTTCAGATCTGGCCTCAGACACTTCCTGGATGGGTAACCCCAGGCCAATCACTTACCCCCCATCTGCCTCAGTTTCTTCAATTATAAAACAGGGATAATAACAGCACCTACTTCACAGGATTATTGTGACGTCAAATGAGATAATGTTTGTAAGGCATTTGGCACAGTGCCCAGTACATACCAGATATAAATGCTCATTTCTTTCCCTTTCCCTACCCCAAACGGGTGCATCTGGAGTTGCTCTGGTGCCATAAGAAAGAGCTCAGATGGTTTTTACAGCACTTTCCCTTTGTTGCTCGGTGTGCACCAAGACAAGGCTCTTAGGTTCAGGGCAGCAGTCTTTCTTGGCTTCCAGGGTTGTACTTGTCCTGATGTCAGGGGATGGAGAGTCAAGACAATGACTAGTCAATCTTCTTCTCTGGACCTCAGTGTCTCAACTGTAAAATAACTGTAAATGGGGGCACAGTGAATAGAGCACCGGTCCTGGAGTCAGGAGGACCTGAGTTCAAATCCAGCCCCAGACACTTCACACACACACACACACACACACACACACACACACACACACACACACACACACACAAACTAGCCGTGTGACCTTGGACAAGTCACTTAACTCCAATTGCCCTACCTTCCCCCTCCAAAAATAAAAAAAATAAAAATAACTGTAAATGCTCTCCAAGGTTCCTTCTAGTTCTGAGTCTCTGAGGCTGCTATTTCCCATGACTGTTTTTCTACCACCAGTCCTCTTTCCAGGGAGGCTAGAGAGTTCTCTTCCACAGCTATTTGCTATCCTATGTGCACATAAGACTCGCATCTCGGTTTGGGCTGCCATGGCTCCGATTACGCACAAGCACAATGTTAAATGTTATGATGTGAAACATCATTTATTTCCTCGGCAATTCATCCCAGAGCCAGGCCTGTTACTGCTGCTGTTGCTGTTATTGCTCTTACTGGAGAGAATTCCAAGCTCCCCACTTTGCAGGCTGTAAATTCTCTTTCTCTCTCCTCCACCCTCTTTCTTTCCTTTCCCCTCTCTCTTTCCTTCTCCCAAATCCCCACCATCTTCCTCCCCCCTCCCTTTCTCCTATTGACCACTTGTTAAATCTTTTTGTTTGTTTCCCCCCTTTCTCCTGGGACCCTCAGACAGGCAGCCTTGCCAGATTCATTTTCTGATCAAAGCTGTTTGATTTGGTCAATTTTGCCACATTGGAGACGTTCTCTATTACAGAGATAAATAGCCTTGGGCTAACTGTCAACGAAAACTTGTAAGCTAATAAATTATTCCAATTTCTTCCCCCGGATTTCTCTGGAGACAGCCCTAGGAAATACACTTTTTGATTAGTAAATTTCTCTGTGTGTGTGTCTGGACATTCAAATGTGTCGGCTTTGATTAGCACCATTGCTTTTCAAGTAGACGTTGGCTGAGGGGCTGTCAGTTGTAGGCAGCCCTGATGCATAATGCATCAACTGGGCCCGGAAACAGGAGCTTCATCCAAGACTGGAAAGGCGGGAAAATTGCCCTAACAACCCCGCTGGCTTCCTGGGCACCAAAGGGAGCTCAACTTGCAAGACTTGACAGGACTTGCTTTGGTTTCAGCAGGTCTCCCTCCGAATCAGACCAAAAGGGTTAGAAGAAGACTGGTCTATGGACTCCCAGGAGCCAGAGCAGCTAAACTGTCTCCTCCAGCCTTCTCTTTTTCCTCCCACTCATATGTGAGATGGTGTAGTCCCATCTCACATACTCAAGGAAACTCATCCCACGTCCTCCTCCTCATCCCATCTCATCCCATCCCATCCCAACCCATCTCAACCCAACCTCATGCTGGGTCATATTGGCTACCACTGTGGGCAAAGGCTACAGCCTCCTAGGGAGGCCCAGATTTCCCTTCACCTTACCACTTGGATCCCTGTTTGTCTGCCGTTTGCCTAGTTAAGGGCTCGCAGGTTGTTATAGAAACAATATTTTGGCTATAACAAATCAATCGGTGCGTGTGAACACAAACATACAGATCATTTATCAACTGCAAAATACCCTAAATTATGACCTTTCTAAAACCTATCAGAAGGGCGAGGGAATGCATAACGTAAATTAAACTTTGAAGGGTCAGCGGTTTTTACTTTCACTATTCATCTTTCTTTCACCTTATAGGTTTAAGAACAAGAGGGCTGTGTAATTACATTTCAATGGGGTGCAGCGGTTCATTATTCTCAGCTATACCAATCTACTGCAACATTTCCAATGCAGTCAGGTACATTTTAGCAGATATTAGTTGGTGTAAGACCATACTTGCTCTTTGGGACTGGTAACATCTTTTAATGCATAACAGTGCTATCATCTCAATTTAGAAAAGGCTAAAAGGTTGGGGGTGTTTTTTTAGATCAATACAGTTGTTCATATTTTATAAAGGTAGTAGACTGCCTGATAATTCCTCCTCTCTGTCCCTCCCTGCATTATTTACTCATTGCTTCTCAATTGCTTCCTTTTTCCTGATTTCTCCACCCTAAACCTTTACTGCCACATCCCTTCAAAGGGGGACATTTTCTGCTACAATCCATAGCACGGATATAAATAGGCAGCTTCTAACCAAAACCTCCTATGATGCCAATTATTTGGTTATGTGCTGGTAACACTAGAGAGCAGGCCCCAGAAATGAAATTTCAGCTCTGGAGTTTATTGTTGCTATTCAGTCTTTTTTCAATCATGTCTGACTCTTTATGACCCCATTTGGGGTTTTCTTGGCAGAGATATTGGAGAGATTTGCCATTTCCTTCTCCAGCTCATGTTACAGATGAGGAAACTGAGGCAAACAGAGTTAAGTGACTTTCCCAGGTCATACAAATAGGAAGTGTCTGAAGCCAGATTTCAACTCAGGAAGATAAGTCTTCCTGACTCCAGGTCCAGCACTCTGTCCACTGCTCCACCTAGCTCTGGGGAGGACCCTCTAGAGATGTCCAGTTATAGCAAGGCAAGTGTTCCACTTGTGGAATAAGAAAGCAAATTCTGGGACTAAAGTTGTTTTTTTAGAACTTCCTAAAACAGAATAGATCACAGGGGTAGGGGATATGACCTCTTGAATTTTGATGATTAAGGATTTGAATAGTGTAGACACATTTTAGAAGTTATCTGGATTATTTCCTAAATTCATATAATAATAACATGATATACCTAGTATCATGAACTTTCTAGTTCTCTAGAAAGAGTTGTTTTAGTTGAATTATTTCAGTTGAATCCAACTCTTTGTGACTCTATTTGGGGTTTTCTTGGCAAAGATACTGGAGTGGTTTGCCATTTTCTACTCCAGCTCATTTGACAGAAGAGGAAACTGAGGCAAACAGGGTTAAGTGACTTGCCCAGGGTCACACAGCTAGGAAGTGTCTGAGGTTGAATTTGAACTCAGGTTTATTTGACTCTAAGCCCAGCACTCTTTCCACTGATCCACCTAGCTATCCTCTAGCAAGAGTACTGGACAGGAAAATAGAAGGCCTTGGGTTCTTGACCACTTTCTACCTTGTGACGTTTGATAATCACTCACCATCTCTGGGCCCTTATTGTCAAATAAAGGAGTTACACTAGATGCTCTAACATTCTGTGATCAGTGAGATGAAATTTGGAATTTTACAAAATATAAAATAGTGACTACTGGCAAAGAAGAAATATCGTGATTCCTCTGACAGAGCCTGGTCTTACCCCATAATATCATACTAAAGTCGTGGGGGGATGGGAGCAGGGCTTGGAGTGATCCTCTGGGTCAGCCGTTCCCAAACTTTTTGGTCCTAAGATCCCTTTTCTATCTTAAAAATTATCGAGGACCTCAAAGAGCTTATGTTTAGGTAGGCCATATCTACCGGTATTTACCACATTGGAATCAAAATTGCTAAATTTTAAAATATTTACTTATTTTAAAACTAACATATGTTATAATACAAATGAGATATAAATGTAAATAAATAGAAAAAATATATTTTATGAAAAATAACTATATTTTCCCAAACAAAAAAGTTCATGAGAAGAGTGATATTGTTTTACATATTTTTGCAAATCTTTTTAATGACTGGCTTAATAGAAGACAGCTGCATTCTCCTACCTGCTTCTGTATTCAATCTGTAGCAATGTGTTGTTTTGGTTGAAATACATGAAGAAAATCCAGCCTCACACAGATATGTACTTGGGAGGAAGGAGGAGTATTTTAGTAAGTAAATAATATATTATTGTGAAAACACTTTTGACTTTACAAACCCTTGAAGGGATCTCAGGGACAGTTTGCCAGTCATACTTTGAGAACTACTATTCTACATCATATCCCTGCTTTGAGGCTGTACCCACATATTGGAATAGTACCACTTGTTAAGATAAAACTTCTTCGGGTTAAAATAAAGTGCCACTAGGTGGCTCAGTGGATAGAGCATCAAGCCTGGAGTCAGGAAGACCTGAGTTCAAATCTGGCCTCAGACATTTAGTAGCCATGTGACCCTGGGCAAGTCACTGTACCTCGTTTGCCTCCATTTCCTCATCTGTAAAATGAGCTGGAAAAGGATCTCTTTTTTTTTGCCACTCCAGCATCTCTGCCAAGAAAACCAACAAAGACTGAATAAACTAGTTGAGAATAAATAACTAGAGTTGCACAATTCCATTGGATAGATCAGCATATTATCCCTATTGCCTGAAAAGGAAACTGAGGCTTAGCGTGGCAAAGGGAGGCTGTCAATCTAGGTAGAGCTTATTACTAATAACTATGCAAGTCTAAGCTCAGGTTACTAGATCCAGATGCCTTCCATCATACCAGGCAATAGGCATGCAAATTGGTTAGAATCGGAAGACTTAATCAGTTGCTACCTCATTTCCAAAATGCCCAATTGCTTGGCTAAATTCCACTAAGCCTCTCACTGCCTCTCTCAAACTGACCTGTGCTTGTAGATGTAGCCTATTTGCTTTTCATTTGTTTCAGTCATGCCCAACTCTTCAAGATCCCAGTTGGAATTTTCTTAGCAAAGATGCTGGAATGGTTTGCTATTTCCTCTTCTAGCTTATTTTACAGTTGAGGAAACTGAGGCAAATGTGGTTAAGTGACTTGCGCAGGATCACACAGCTAGTATCTGAAGTCAGATTTGAACTCAGGAAGATGAGCCTTCCTGTCTCTAAGTCCTGTACTCTATTCACTATGCCATGAAGCTGCCCAAAAGGAAGATGCTGGAGTAGTTTGCCATTTCCTTCCACAGACATAGCCTACAGCACCTATCAATTCCAAACTATGCAGCCTGTCCATTGGCCATCATTCTCAGCTTCCTCATCTGGGTCCCACCAGAACCTTGGATTTTGTCTACCCTTGGAAGCACCCTAGGCTCACACATATAGGTCTGCTTTCACCCTGTCTTGCCCATAGCCAAGCCTTCACATCATTTCCAAACCATGCCATTATTTGTCCCCAACCTCCTCCAACCTCCTCTTCATGTACCATCTTCCCCCATTAGAATGTAAGTTCCTTGATGCAAAGTGAAGAGAGCAGAACCAGGAGAACATTGTAGACAATAATAACAATACTGTAATGATGATTAACTGTGAAAAACTTAGCTACTTTGATCAATTCAAAGGTCCAAGGCAATTCCAAAGGAGCCATGATGAAAAATGTTATTCACCTCCAGAGAGAGAACCGAGGAATTCTGAGTACAGATAGAAGCATACTTTTTTCACTTTATTTTTCTGTGTGCTATATGCATTTTCTTTTGCAACATGGCTCATATGGAAATATGTTTTGCATGAGTTCATATGTATAATCAATATCTTATTGCTTAGCTTTTCACAGGGTGGAAGAAGGGTGAGAGTAAGGGAGAGATTTTGGAATTCAAATTTTTAAAAAATTAATGTTAAATTATTTAAAAATATAATTGGGGGGTAGGTAGGTGATGAAGTGGATAAAGCACTAGCCCTGGAATCAGGAGACCCTGAGTACAAATCCAACCTCAGATACTTATTAGCTGTGTGATCCTGGGCAAGTCACTTAACCCCAATTGCCTTCCCTCCCAATTTTTTTAATGTAATTGGGAAATATTCAATGAAATAAAGAAAAATATATTTAAAGAAATAAGTTCCTTAGGGGGCAAGGACTGTCTTTCTTGTTTATATTTCTATTCCCACTGCTAGAATGGAAAGTACTTAATAAACACATTATATATCTCAATTTTTCTCTTTCCTTTCATCTACCAACTTATCTATCTACCTATATACCCATTATCTATTTATGTCCTATTATCAGTGTGTTTTGTTGTTGAATTGTAGATATTAGAGTAGTTTGCCATTTCCTTCTCCAGCTCACTTTACAGATGAGAAAACAAAGGCCAACAGTGTAAAGTGACTTGGGATACCCAGTTAGTAAGTGTCTGAGGCCAGTTTTGAATTCATAAAGCTCAATGCTCTATCCACTTCACTACCTAACTGCCCTGCTAGCAATATAAGAGAATCCTATTCCCATGGTAAGGGCCCTGCCTTTGAGAAGAACTAGCAGGGTGATGCAGTGGTCTGACTCCCTCTGTTACATCATTCCTTGGAGATGAGTTGGCTCTGAAGGTATGTATGGGGCCCAGGAGCACCATTTGCAGGTATGGCTCCTAGCAATTTTGTAGTATTTCTATTAGTAAATTTGGAAAGAATAGATAAATGTGTTGGAGGCCTAAAGATATCTTTAGTATCTTAGAATTTGATCATGTGGCAGAATATAAGTTCCTTGAAGGCAGGGTAGTATGAGTAGGTACTTAGGAAATTTCTGTTGATTGAAAGCTTATTTGATTGGATACCTTGGTTTTATTGAGTATCTGTGCAAAATCTATTACAAGAAGTTGTTTAGGAAAGATTTTAGAATATGTAGAAGCCGGGCATCTGAAAGTCTTTGGTCTGGTTTTGTCTTTGCTTGTAGAGCACCCATGAATGCTCTTTTTTCCCTTCACTCAGGACTAATTGGTTTCCAATCCCATTTATTACCTTCTTCTAAGATGATAGACTTGCTCCATGGCTATTTCCCATGTTGTGTTCAAGACTTTCTTAGGAGTTTTATATTCTGTCTTCTGAATTTCATTGGAGGAGTAGTGCTGACAACTTTTATTTAATGGCCAACAAGTCTCACCTAAAATCAGAGAATAAGTAGATGAATGAATGAGGGAATGACTGAGAAAGTATTTACTAAGCACTTACTATGTGCCAGGCATTTGTGCTAAACACTGGAGATAGAAACAGAAACAAAACAAGAGCATTCCTGTCCTCAGGCAGCTTACCTTCTCATAGGGGAAGGCTGTACCAGGAAAACTAGGGAGGAGTGTTTTGAACTGGGAAGTCACTGGGATGGTGATTGGGATGAGGGGAGTCTAAAAGTACTTGGCACCTTACAACCTTAAAAAAATTTTTTTAAATGTTCGTAAATGATTGTACTTCCCAGTGATTCATCTAATACCTCAAAAAAAAAAAAAGGTAAGCAGATCTGAAATCCATGGGGCCCCATGGAAAAGGTGTCTGAAAAGTCATGCCATGTGAGTGAAACCTTTAAAAAATATTGGAAGGGGCTCATTCTCAGATTTGAAAAGGGCTGCCCCTTCTCACCTGACATATTTACTGCTCTGAGGGCTGACTGGAGCTTAGACAAAGCTCCCAGGCACAGAGGCCCAGACTTTTGCATACTATCCGTGCACCTAATCCCACATGCATCAGACCTTGGATGGGTGTTGTCTGTGGCATAACAAAGGTTGTGAGAACAGAAAATGGTTGATCACTGATTCAAACCGGCATTTAGTTTGCTCTGACCATAACTTGTAAATAGCGTCGTAGATGCACCCGGGGATGAACGTGGCAGACGCTCATTTTGTTTACCCTGCTTTGCATCAACTGGAACCTAGAAATTCAGGTTTCAGCTGGATAAAAAGCAGCAGCTATAATATTCGGTTTTGCACTAGAGCCCAGAGGTTGCCTATGGTTCAAACCTTCCCCAGCCTCCTGTTCTCCCCCAGTTGAAATGTCTGTCACCAAAAAAAAGCGCTATATTTGTAAATGTTAACAAAAGCTAAACACGGGGCTTTGCTATGGTAAGAAAACGCCACACTCCCCTTCTCCATAAATTGGGTTTCTAGGAAGCGATCCCTCCCCCAGAACCGGCTTGTGGGGAGGGCAGAGCAACCAGCTGGGTTGCGGGAGTAATAAAGAAGGAGAATCAATAGGGCATGCAATGGAGCCAAGGTGCTGCCATTCATCACGCCGCCTCTCTGACTCCAATCATTCATCATGCTCAATGAGGCAGCAAATAGGAAAATGACTATTTGTATCAAACACATCTGCACTCATCCACTGAGGTATTTTATTCCCATTAACTCTGAAAGTAAAATACGCAGAGTTTTCTAGCTTCTTTCAGCTCAGGTTGGCAGAAGAGATTCACAGCCCGGGAACATAAACGACCGCAGGAGTTTGCATAGCATTTCTGGGGAGGATTTTTAGTGGTTCCGGGGCTTTCGGTGTTTGTGCATCCCCCTCCCCCTCCCCGCTATTTTTTTTTTTCGGGGGATGGAGGGTGGGGGCGTGAGGATCAAATCACAGTAGTCTAAAGTCACTCCCTAGCATCTCCTTTTCCCCAGTGATGGGAACACCACCAAGGCTACAGTAAATACTCATTACATTATCTCTCAATGGTTCCCTTTTTATCTCATAAATTACTCCTGCTAGGCGGTATGGAAGCTAATTTCACTAAGTCTGCGGAAGATCAGATGTAAATGGGAGGATTACCATCATTATGGTGTAATATCCCATGAAATGGTAGCATCATTACTGGTTCTTTTTATGAGGTGCGCAAGTTTATTTCCACCTGCAAACGTGCTCCTGTGGCCTTCATCAGGACAGAAACTGGGATGTGTCACATAAAGAATGGAGCGACTTCGGGACACTATTTTTCTCCCAAGCTGGAGGGGTGGATCTTATTTCCAGATAGAGGTGACTCTAACAAGGTTTTTTTTTTTTTTAAGAAAAAGTTTCCAGCTTGGTGTTTTCACCTCCACCATTAGTGTATGGAGGAGAGCTTTCCCACACCTCCCCCTTTGGCTCCCCTCTCCCCCCCCCCCCAGGCTTCTCTTAAACCTTCCAGTTGACCTCATTTTCTCCTCATTCTCCCTGCTTTCTCATGTAATTAAACTGATTTTCCTGCTCAATTTCTTTGTATTCCTTACTGTGCATGAGAAAACTCCTCGTAAGTAGGGAAATAAATGAAGCAGTTTTGAACCTCCTGCTTGCCTTGCCCTCTGTGCCCCACCAGACACTCCACAGGAGACTAAACCAGAAGCTCCATGATAGGGGACCCTTGGGAGGAGCTGAAGCCCAGACCAGCTGGGTGTCAGTCAGCTTGCTTTCCCTCTGTGGAATTGTTCTTTTAACCCAAATGGGAGGGCAGTCCTCTATAGGCCCAGAATTCTAATCCCGCCTCTGATTTTTCTCCTGTTCATTAAGTTCGGCATGTATAACTAATTATTTAAGGAACAATCTGGTGGCATCTGCTGGTGGCTGTTTGCACAGAAAACACCAGCTACCCACAGCATTGATTATTGATATGCATAGAATCAAAGGATGAGCTGTGGCCACTGCTGTCCATCATCATGGTATATATACCACCCCACACATAGATGTTTTATATATCGTACATATATGTAACATGTCCAGTCTGATGGGCAAAGGTTACACTTGTATAGTCCCATCGACAAATCACCCTTGGCATCATTTAATCTAGAGGAGTGTTCTCTACAGAAGGAGCATGAGATGAAGCTGTGGGCGTTAGGGAGGTATGTGAGGTCTAAGTTCCTGGAATTTGGGGAATGGAAAAAAATAGTTTAAAGAGCCCACAGGACTGGAGTTTATTGCAGACCCTTGGTTTTTCATAAAACAGAAGCTAAGTTATTTATGCAAGACAAGGGGCCAATTGAGGTCTAAGAATCCCACTATATATTTCTTTAAACAAAGGAAGTCATTGTGTGAATAGAGCAAAAGTAATTTGGCTTCCTTCAAAACATGACCTGTATGGGGGCCACTCCTGCAAATTGCTGGAATTTTGCCACTTGGTGACATGTGGGAGCTTTGTAAGATGGTGTGTATGTGCCACCCGGGTGAAGGTAGCCCTGGCCCCGTAATGGGGATTTGCAACATTATCCAGCCTGGATAGTTAGAATTCATTATTGGAAAAAAAATCTATGCTGTTGCAATGCCTTAAAAAGTGCATTTGTGTGTTTTGCATTTTTGTTTCCTTATGTGAACCTTGTGGAAGACATTTAAAATAGATTGTAAACAAAGAAATATTGATATGGAAACAGTTTAGTGCTGTGCAAAGCCATTTTCATATAACAAAAACATTTTTGAGTTTGTTTTTTAGACATCTATTCCCCCTACTGGTGATATTTATTCTTATTTGGGTACAAAAGGAAAAATATGTTTAGATAATACAAAGAGAAGATGGAGTCTGACTGAAAAATGTCTGAATTCAGAGCAATATAATTCCTTTTGTATTTTGATCTCCTAAATGCAAATCTATAACCCCACCCCACCCCCAATCAAAACTACCCAGAACCTTTAAAAAGGGGCCCTTTTTCTCTTAGTCCCAGAGCACAGGTTCTAGAAATCTAGCTTCTATGATACGGCACAAGTTAGAATTCAGAGTTCTTACTGGACAGCCAGAGCTCCCTTTGTCTGCCTTGCAGGGTCTGCTCAGTGGTGGAGGCTGAAGACAACCTCTGAAGCTTTTCCTCTCTGGAATAGCCTTTCTAGACCACCCTTTCAACAAATAGGGCACAGTTGTTTAAACAACAGCTTCTGTACCTATCCACCTGACCCCCTCTGCTCAGCTCTATCCTGGAGCTTCTTGATCAGAAGCAGAGCTAGTAAAGGGCCCATAGTAATGGGACGGGGGATGCTACAGATGTGGGGGGAGGTGAGGACAAGAAGGGAGGCCTTGCTATGAGCATCCTGCTTCTCTCTTGCACAGCTCAAATGGCTATGGAATGCTGAGGGTGGCAGGAATGAGAAGAGACATGTCCCTTGGGAGCACTTGACTCAAATGACAGATGAAGTGACATATATATTCCTGCATTAAATATGCCTAACTACCTTCTTCTCTTCTCACCTACCTTTGGACTATTACTTCACTTTGTTACTCAATTCTGCAAGGCATTCCGGGATTCTGTGAAAGAGTCCATTCAAAATGAAATGCTATTGATTTCTTAAAATACAATTAAAACATCATTTGAAACAGGGATTAAGGTGAAAGGAAGAAAAAAGCCAGATTGGTTCTCCTCCACCAATTCTGAGCATGTACCCCTGCCCCCATCCTCTCCTTTAGGCTTTGAGGGAAGGGCAAAGGGAGGAAAATGGGATAGGAGAAGAAAGGAAGGGGTAAAAAAGTGGGAAGGGGTATTCCAGAGTTTGGCGCTGGGATAAAATGGAATGAACGAAGGAGCAGAGAAGCAAAACTTTCATATTATTAATATTAAAAATTTCTCAAGAAATGTTCTAATTGAATAAAATGGCACATTGCTATATGTGCTAGGTTTGTCGATGTACTTTTATTTGACCAGTTTTGCTGTCGTTTAATCATGGAAGCTGGAAGCTCTCTTGCTGACAGGTCATGTTATGGCTACTTTTTCAGCATTTTGATTTCGGTAATCCTAATGATTTTGGTATGCTGAGAATTTCTGGAACTTTTCACCTTTGTAATGATGTTACTTTTTCTTAATTCTGGAACCCTGAACATTTTTTTCATTTGTTTTGGCCTCATTCAGTGATATCACACCACGGTATCACTCTGAAAGGGCCTGAGCCAAGCCCTCAGAATATACAAGGGCCTGTTTCTCATTTTGGTTGTCACCAGGGAGCTCACTTAAGGACAGGACTCCCATTTACTGCAAGAAGGAACACCGGGCTCAGGTAAGCTCCCTGATAAACAGAAAGAGATGGGGGTCACAAAAACTGAACATTTAATCTGTGGCCTTGGAACATGGGAGCAGAGAAAGTGTTGCCACCCTGGTAACCATCTCTTTTAGCATTCGTAGGGGTCTTTATGACTGTTTTGACTGGGCACCATGAAGTACTTTATCAGCTCATCTGAACTGATACTGGTCTTTGCATTCTCCCCACAACCTATGCCCAGTGGCCTTGTCTTTCTATTTGGAATTTTTTTAGTCCTCATGGTTTTACTGGATCCTCTGCCCAAGCAAATTCTTTGTTCTTTGCTCTCTGGCCAATTTTCCCTTTATCCCTCCTGTACTTGTACCTGGGTCCCTTCATTCCATGATGCTCCTAGAACAGGGTGCATTCTTTCTTTTTCACCTGTGGCCTGTCTATATTTCTGACTCTTCCTTGCATCTTTATCACATAACCTAGACATGCTCCATCCACAACTCTAGTCCCCCAAACTCTTCTCTCTGCTTATTAAAAACTCCAGGACATTCATGCCTGTATATATTTATGGGTCTGTATAAAAGGGATGTTGGCTCCAACATGAAAAGCCACTCTTATCTCTTACGGAGATGACCTTGGATTATCAAAGGCTGTGGAGCTGAAACTATGTCAGGACCAAAAAACATCTAAAGACATAGGATATGAAGCCAAATATTGGAGGACTAACCTTGCTAATATAGATAGCCTTATCATCAGATTGGCTACATGTCAATTAATTTTTTGGCTATAGCAACTTGTCAAAACTGCCTCCTAAGTTATAAAGGAATTGTGTTCTCTAATAGCGGAGAGTATAGCCATACCAAAAATGACCTTGAAATAGGAATATGTATAGTTATAATGGGCATAGTCAAGAGACCCCTCCCCTCATTGACTCTGGAAAGCCAACACCCCTATAGAAAACCTGGAACTGGGCCTCTTCCAATGCCACATGTGCTGTCCTTGGAGCTGGGCCCCTTCTGGTGACACATTCTCCCTGCACCTTTCCAGTGGGCCATGTGTGCTGGCTCTCTGCTGAAAGACTTGGCTCTTGGAGATGCTGCTGCAATCTCTTGGCCCCCACTACAGTAACAGAGGGATGGGCTATATCAAAGAGGATTGATTATTGAGGTAGGAAGAGCCTCCCACTCAGTAGACTTTAAAGGGAGTGATTCTGTCCTTTGAACTCTCTCTTCTCCCATTCTCCACATAACTCTTTCTCTTTCTGGGACTTTGAGAGTTTGAGGGAGTTCTTTTTCCTCCTTCCTCCCTTTCCCCATGCCCAATTATGGCTCAGGCATTTATGTGTGTGTATGTGTTTGTGTGTTTACATGTGTCTGCATACTTTTTTTTTTTGCTTCTTTTTTGGAGGGCAATTGGGGTTAAGTAACTTGCCCAAGGTCACACGGCTAGATTTTGTTTGTGTGTGTTAAGTGTCTGAGGTCGGATCCGAACTTAGGTCCTTCTGACTCCAGGGCCAACGCTCTACTCACTGTGCCACCTAGCCGCCCCAGTCTGCATACTTTTATATTGGTCTTATAGGCAACTCCTAGTAATAGAAATCTACTGATGCAGAATGATATCTGCTCTGTAATGTACATCAGTCTTAAAGATTTTTTTGCCTGCATTGTATATGTACACACATACAGGCATACACACATAAACCCAAATGATAACAATTGCTGACATTTATATAGCTATTTGAAGGCTTGCAAAGCCCCATACCTTCCTCGTCTTTCCCTACCCTCGCCCCCACCCTGCAGCATGAAGAAGATCCAGTTCTAGTCATTCAAATATGGAAAAAAGTGAGAGCCTCTCCTCTTAGATAAAGTGCTTGGCATATAGGAGGCGCTCATTCTTGTTCTCCATCCCTTCTTAGCGCACAGTAGTGTTGCAGCAGGTCCTGGGACTTCAGCTTTCCCTACCTTGGGCCAACATTTCAGGTGCTGGCAATAGCTTTTGTATGATAGCCAAGAGTGAGGAAGGTGATTTATGCCTTGGCTATTTAAATATAAAAGGTGGGGAAATTAAAAGGTTAGTGACTGAAATTCTCAACAAAAGCAGGTGAATGGGTTGTAGATAAGCTAGCACTGTTGAAATGAAACTCAGAACCTCCATAGTTCACTCTTAACTGGGCTCCCATTACCCATATCACTAAACACAATTGCCAAGTTCAGGCTCAGTCCTAGTTAGGTTCATCTTGAAATTACTTTCTACCCCACTCGTGATCTCAAATTCCTTCTTGTCTCCACTCTAAGTTTATACATGTTCTTCTTTCTGGAATGGTTTTTGATTGCCCAAACATGATAGATAGATAGATAGATAGATAGTGGTTAAATAGATAGATAGACATATATATATGCATACATATGTACGTATATACATATGTGTATGTGTGGATATGTATATATGTGTATATATGTGTGTATAATCACAAAACAAAAAAATCCTAGTTCCACATTAATTTAATAGATATAATTTAGAAACTTATATCAGATGCTTTCTCTGTGAAGAAAAGCACTGTGATAGGTACTGCTGTAAACAGGAAGACAGATTACAGGAGGTAAGGCTATCACTATCCCTTCTAGGCTGTTTACTCCTTTTCTCGCCCTCTTCCCATCCCCCCTTTTTTCAGGTAAAAATATTTAATATTACAAGCATTTAATGTCTCGCTTTCTCACTGCTCCTCTCAACTGAACAACTGCAAAATAAAAACAGCAAAAAATCCCACAGAACAAATATGCATAATCCAGCAAAACAAATGTCCACATTGACAATGTGCAAACAAAAACAAAAACATGGCTAATTCTGTGTTTAAAGTCAATCTCTACTATGGGAGGAGGTGAGTAATGTGTTTTATCTTCAGTTCTCTAGAAATATGGTATGCCATCAAATTGATCAGAGTTCTAAAGTCTTTCAAAGTTGTTTTTCTCTGCAATGTTGATGTCATTGTTTAAATTGTTGTTTCAATACTGTTCATATCATTCTGCGTCCATTCTTCGAAGTCTTCCCAGTTTCCTCTGAAACATTTTGTCATTTCTTATGGCCCAGTGATCTTCCACTGCATTCGTATCCCACAATGTATTTAGTCATTTCTCAGTAGGTGGACACCCCTTTGATTTCCAATCTGGGGCTGCTACAAAGAGCTACTCCCTCCTTTTCAGTCCCTATTGAATTATGTGAGGCTTTGCATAGGAACAGAGGCCCACAGGCTGGAGGCTAGTAGGACTTGCAGATTCAAAGATTTTTTTTTTAACAAGAGTATTTTAATGAGCAAAATGTAAGTTAATGAAATGCATTTTAAATTTAATTTGAGCTCTTAAAATTAGAAGAAAAGAGGGAGTTGGGCAAATTGAACTGTGGACATTATGAACTGAAATCACAGAATCATGGGATATTAGACCTGGAAGGAACCTTGGCGATGGTCTAGTACAGTAGTTCTTAACCTGGGGTCAGGAAACTTTTTATAAATTATAATTTGGTAATAGTATTTCTATATGATTGGTTTCTTCTGTAATCTTCTCTATTTTATTTTGTACATTTAAAAACATTATTCTGAGAAGAGATTTATAGACTTCACCTTACTGCCCAAAGGGTCCATGATAGAAAAAGATTAAGAATTCCTGATAATTCAACACCTTCATTTTATAGAGAAACTAGAGCCCAGAGGATGAAGTGATTTGCCCAAGGTTGCACAGGAAAAGATCCTGTTTGAGAAATGACATAGGCTGTTTATTCATTGCAGACTACTGCAAGGTTCCTCAACCTCAGGACACACCCCATTTATTTCTTTACCTCTAGTAGTTCTCAAAGTGTGGTCTAGGGACCCCTGGAGATTCCTGAGACCTGTCAGAATATCCACAAGGTCAAAACTATTTTCATAATAATGTTTAGGTATTTAAATAGAAATAATCCGTAAGCAAAAAACTCTTTGGGGGTTCATCCCTAATAATTTTTAAGAGTGTAAAAGGGTCCTGAGACCAAAAAGTTTGAGAACTACTGCTCTATCTCATACCATTGAGATCCTTCTATCTAAGCAATCATTTACTTTGTACCCTATCACTACTAGAATATAGAACCAGATCAATTACTAGCAATCCATGAGGATTGGGGGAGAAGTAGGTAAATGAAGCTGAGAATATGCCAATCTCTTAACTAATCTTCTTTCTCTTACTCATTGGATTTTGTTAATTAGAGAGAACCAATTCTGCAGTATTGAATTTAGAAGCTTTAGGTTCAGATCACAAAATGTTCCAGAACCACTTGGCTTGAAACATTCTAAAGAACACTACATAAAAGAAAAATCAATTTAAGATTGTACAATCATGCACTCTCAATACTCTCTAGTATAGTAGTCTCCAAACTTTTTTGATTGCTTTACCCTATTCAAATGCAACTCTCTTATTTTGTTTTTTCCAATTACATGTAAATACAATTTTTAACATTTATTTTAAAAAATTTTGAGTTCCAATTTTTTTCCCTCTCTCCCCTCTTACTTCCTGAGACAGTAAACAATTGGATATAGGTTATTTATATATATATATATATATATATATATATATATATATGTGCAATCATGTAAAACATATTTCCATATTAGTACTATTACAAAAGAAGAAACAGACCAAAAGAAAACACAAGAAAATAAAGTGAAAGTAGTATGCTTTGATCTGTATTCAGACTCCTTTGGTTCTTTCTCTGGATGTGAATAATATTTTCCATCATGAATCTTTTGGAATTGTCTTGGATCATTGTATTGCTGAGAAGAGCTAAGTCAATTACAGTTAATCATCAGACAATTGCTGTTACTATGTGCAATGTTTTTTCTCCTGGTTCTGCTCATTTCACTTCACATCAGTTCATGTAAGTCTTTCCATGTACATCTTTCATTTAAATCTACCTGTTCATAATTTCTTTTTTTATAAAAAGTTTTCATGTAAATAATATTTTTTCCAATTACATATAAAGACGATTTTCAACATTCATTTTTATAAGGTTTTTGAGTTCCAAATTGTTCTCTCTCCCTCCCCTCACCCTTCCCTAAGATGGCAAGCAATCTGATACAGGTTATACATGTACAATCATGTAAAACATATTTCCACATTAGTGGAAGAAGAAACAGACCCAAAGGAAAAAAAACATAAAAAACAAAAAGAACCTGAAAATAGTATGCTTTGTTCTACATTCAAACTCCATCAGTTCTTTCTCTGGATGTGAATAGCATTTTCTATCATGAGTCTTTTGGAATTGTCATGGGTCATTGTATTGCTGAGAAGAGCTAAGTCAATCATAATTGATCATCACACAATCTTGCTGTTACTAGGTTACTAGGTCTTTCTCCTGGTTCTGCTTACTTCACTCAATATTAGTTCATATAAATTTTTCCAGGTTTTTCTGAAATCTGCCTGCTCATCATTTCTTATAGCACTTGGAATGTAGTGGATTATTATTCCATTACATTCATATACCACAAGTTGTTCAATCATTCCCCTACTGATGGGTATCCCCTCAATTTCCAATTTTTAGAACATAATCCTTTTAGAGTAAGAATTATTTCATTCTTTATAGTATCTCCAGTGCTTAGGACAATGCCTGGTACATATTAATAAATGCCTGTTGATATATTTATTTATTCATCATGTGACTCATCAATAAAAGTTTTTGAGCACTCCATATATATACATATATGTTTGTTTATAAATTAATATATAAATGTTTATAAAGTATATACATGTACTAAGAGAACCCACAACAGGTTTACAGAGATTTGGCTTTGGATCCTAGTCATGGTTTCAAGTCTTGCTTGTGATATACTGGCTATGTGACTATGGGCAAGCCTCTCAGTCCCTCAGGCAACTCCCTAAGACTAGAAGTTGCAGAGATGGTAGCAGTCTGTATTAGTAAAGGGAGTTCTTCACCAATAGCACCCCAATGCAATGAAATCCCATGTCCAGTCACCTCTCCCACAAAATCCATATGCCCTAATAGACATATTAGCATTAATATGTCTATTAAAACATGCAAAAAGGAGAAATTAAAAAAGGTAAAATAAAGATGAAACAAGTATAATAAAAATTATTTAACAATCATCCAAAATGTTTTGCTTTCACCAGAATGATTATTTTCTTAATGTATTTTAAATAATTATTATAAAATTATTGATAGGAATTATAGAATATTAATTTTTAAAATCTTGGTTTAAGACTTTGTGATTCAGCAATTCAATGGTCTAATTCTAAGTCTAATTAGGTACTTGGTTTTAATACCTGTCATATCTATACATACATATATATATATAGTGCCTATACACTCACATATATACCTCACAAAGAGCTTATTTAAAAACTGACTCAGTGCTCTACTTTTTTCTGGTCTATTGGTGGTGATTTTTTTTTTTTTGCTTTTTGGAGGGCAATTGGGGGTAAGTGATGTGCCCAAAGTCACTAGTAAGTGTGTCAAGTGTGAGGCCAGATTTGAACTCAGATTCTCCTGACTCCAGGGCCGGTGCCCCATGGTGGTGATTTTTAATACATGTGGCTACAGGATGAGAACTAAATTATGGACATGTAAGCAAGTCTCACAGTCATGTTCTTCAACCAAGCAGAGTACAACTGTCTGAGTTGTGGTCTTACAACTAAATTGAGAAGACAAAAGATAATTTGAGACTGGTATGGAGCTGAAAGAAAAAGAGGGAATAGTATGACTGGGACAAGGAGCTTTAAAGTTATAAGGCTGATAAAGATGCAGTTATTGGGACACAGTAACCAAGTTGTGATTGGATTATTCTAGGAAAATATGGAGCAGGTGCACTTCATTGTTCTGCCTAAAGACATAATCCTTTCCTACAGGAACCCATTTCCACGTCATTTCCTCAGGCTAGGAATATATAGTCTGGCTTTTGCTCTAGTGTTAAGCTCTCTAGATAGACATCAAAATAAGAAAGTCCTATTCCACAATTCAAGTGGACTATGCTTAGTCAGACACAATACTCATATTCAATCCCATTCATGAAAAGGTTTTTGTTAATAATTGGTTAACAAATTTCTATCGTTTCTGATGTAAATCATTTGTTCTTGCAACCTAATTGGAAAATATTACCCTTTTTGTATTTTTAACAAATGGACTCAAAACCCACTGAAAAAAATCTGATTTGGGAGTTTTTAAAACTGGTCAGAAAATTCTGTTTCCAAGTTTTTAAAGTGAACAAATGTGAGAGTTTTTATAGTGATATAATTGCATCATTTTTGGCAACAGAATCTTAGTTTTTAATGTCTTCCTAGTAATGATGATTTCATATTATCATTAGCTAAAATCTCAAGGCACAATATACATCCAATATCTTTTTAACAATAGTTATTTCACATATTTCACATAATCTTCTTGATAATCTCAAACTTTGGGGGCCAACTTTGTCAGATGTGATGAGATCATTATTGTTTTTACTTCATGGTGATATAGCTGATGAAAACCTCATACTAGGAGTTGAGAAGTGTCAGCTCTGCCATTTTCTCATTGTCCACATCTGTGCCCATGTTTAGTATTCTCTTCAATCCACAATTCCTTTGAAAGAATTTTTTAAGGCACAACCATTTTGTGAAGGTGTACCAGGGTTGGGGAACCTGTGGCCTCAAGGCTACATGTGGTTTTCTAGGTCCAAGTTTTACAGAACAAATCCTTTCATTAAGGGGATTTGTTCTATGAAGTTTGGATTCAGTCAGTGGGCCACACTAGAAGACCTAGAGGGCCACATATGGCTTCAGGGCAGGTTCCCCATCTCTGTAGTCAAAACTGTTTATATAAACTAGAAATCCACTTCTCCAGGCAGTATAAACTACAATATTAAAAGTGAATGCAAGTGAGGGCCACACTCTTAACACCTATATGTCACAGAATGCTCACTCTTTCCCTTAGGATATTTCATGTAACCTGTATGACATGGGACCATCTGACATATGAAGCAAGTGAGGGAGGCCAGTGTTAATCCAAATATTAAACACTGGTAAAGTTTATTTTCTTTCTTTTTTAGGAAAAAATTATAAACAGAAAATCTAATACTTTCTTCCCACACTCTCAACGATCACTCTGTACTCCCAAAGAGTATCCCTGCCCCCCCGCCCCCTTTGGATGCTACTGATCTAGTCTAATCCATACTGGAAGATGATTCTCCCCTATCAAACCCTTCCAACAACATTCAAACTATTTGAAAACCTCTAGTATGGGCAACTCACTCTCTCAAAGCAGCTCATTCCACTTTGGGGCTGCCTATTTATTAGGCAGATTTTCCTTATAGGATCACAGATTTGGAGCTGGAGGGGACCTCAGATACCCAATCTTCTCATTTTACAGTTGAGGAAACTGAGGCCCAGGAAGGTTAAGTGACTTATTCAAAGTCACACAGTATCAGAGGCAGAATTTGAAACCAAGTCTTTTGACTCCAGAATCAGTTTTCTTTCCATTGTACTATACCAATTGCCTTATATCAAATTAAAATCTTCTTCTCTGTAACTCTTATCCATTGCTACTAGCTCTGTATTCTTTAGCAAAGCACCTTTGGGATCAAGTACAAAACCCCACCTTTAGTGTTTAGAGACCTTTGTAGTTCATCCCTGTACCTCTCCAATCTTCTTTCACCTGCCACCCATCCCTTGATCCAGTCACACCTACTTCCTTGCTGTTCCTCAAATAAGACACTCCATCTCCTGACTCCTGACATTTTTGCTAACTGTCCCTCATGTTTTAAATTCTCTCCTTCCCCATCTTTACCTCCTGGCTTCTATGGCTTCCTTTAGGTTCCAGTTAAAATCCAACCTTTTATAAGAAGTTTTTCACAATCACTGTTAATTCTAGTGCCTTCCCTCTGTTGACTATCTCTACTTTCCCATACATGGCTTGTTTGTAAACAGTTTTCATGTAGTGTCTTCCATAAACTATGAGCTATTTGAGAGTGGAGGAGGAGGCAGCTAGGTGGCTCAGTAGATAGATCACTGGGCATGGGGTCAGAAAGACCTGAATTGAAATCCCACCTCAGATGCTTACTAGCTGGGCAAGTAACTTAACCTCTGTTTTCCTTAATCCACTGGAGAAGGAAATGACAAACCATCCAGTTTTCTTGCCAAGAAAACCCCATGGATAGTAGAGTCTGTGGGGTTACAATGACCTAAACAACATCCCTGATGAATATGAAGTGGAAGTGTTGAATAGATTTAAAGGATTAGACCTGATGGTTAGAATGCCTGAAGAACCATGGACAGAGAGTCACTGGAGCAACAAAAAACAGTCCAAAGTAGTAATGTATGACTGTGAGAGTTGGACTAAGGAAAGCTGAGTTTTGAATTGTGGTGCTGGAGAAGACTTTCAAGAGTCCCTTGGACAGCAATGAGAACAAATCAGTCAATATTTAAAGAAATTAACTCAGACTATTCAATGGAAGGTCAAATACTGAAACTGAAGTATTTTGGTCACATAATAAATATTCTTTGGAAAAGCCCTCAATATTAGGAAAGACTGAAGCAAAATGAAAAGGGGACACCAGAGGATAAGATGGATAGTGTCATGGGAGCAATGGACATGACCTTGGACAAACCTCAGGAGATACTGGGCGGGGCGGGGCAGAAGGGCTTGGCATGTCTATGGGTCATGAAGAGTCAGACACATCTGAACACCACCACCCTTTGGGAGTAGAGGACTGTCTTTCACTTTTCTTTATATCCCTGATGCTTAGCACAGTGTTTGGTACATGGTGCTTAATAAATGTTTACTGACCAACTAATCCCTTTTTCACAGACTGCTATCATTACCTCTTTCAAGTGTTTTCTTCTTCAGACTTATTGTCCCCCATTTCTTGATTAATTCTGGCATAGCATGATTGTGAGTCCTCTCATTATTTCAATTACCCTTCTCTGGACACTCTTGAGTTTGTCGATGTCCTTCTCAAAGTTCAGAAATGAACACAATACTCTAACTACATTTTGGCTCAGATGGAACAAGTAGACATCCTTCATTCTGGATGCTATACTTTTATGAATGGAACCCATTGGATAGAGTGATGGACTTGGAGGCAGGAATCCTGTTTCTGGAACTTACAAGCTATGTAACCCGGGGCAAGTCACTGAAACACACTGAGCCTCCATTTCCTCCCTTGTAAAATTGCAATAATGATGCCTGTTGTACTTCCCCCACAGGGTTGTTATGAGGGCCAAAGGAGCTAATGCTCTTGGAACATGTATTGTGGGCATACCCAGAATTTCCTTGTCTATTTCTAGCCAACCATGCATGCTAGTTAAATGTTTGGGTGTTTGGGGGAGCATATAAACTCCCTGCCTGCTTCTTGAGCACTTTGAGGATGATAAGACAATGCCCTTATTTATGGAAGACTCCATGATTTGACTCAGTGGAATTTTTAAAAGGGAGTAATTTTGCCTTTATCACTCTTTTCTTTCAACCTTCCTGGTGTGCTCAAGTAGTTCAAGGACTTCCTCTGATAGGCGAGAGAGTTGTGGCCATTCTCCACCACAATAGTTTGTTTACCGTTCCCATCTGACAGCTAGAGCAGGTGAGTTTGAGCCTGAGCCCCTGGATGCTTTGTGTTTCTTTGCCTAATAATAGATGACCAGACGTTGATCTCAAGATGGAGAGGCTTAGAGATGACATTGTAAGTTCAAGAGCTTCAGGGATCCTGGGTCCTCAGTTTGGGGGCAATGCCTGGAAAATAGGATTTCTTGGAGAAGATCACTACTGACAGGAACCTTCCCCTCACCCCTTATCCCCTACTTCCAAACCCTGTCCTGACTCAGCAGAAAGAATTGAACTGGAGGGAATTGTTTGGACAGTACAGAGCTAAAGGTGAAATATAAACTGTCTATTCATCAGTGTCGTAACTGCTTCATGCTCTGATCTTTGTTTCAATCTAACTTTTTTATTTGTTAATGGATCATAAGAGATGGATTTTTTTATTTTTTAGCAACATTTTAACATAAAGTTCAATGGTGAGATTAGAAAAAGACCCAAGATTCCATTTTGCAACATCCTTGGGCCATAATCTAAAAACCTGCAAATAACACATTGAACTTGAACCAGTGATAGAGACCTGAGTATCACGTGGAGATGGTAGCTGGAGCCACAGGTGTGAGTGAAACTGTTAAGAGAGAGAGAGAAGAAAAGACCAAAGCTTCTGAAGGATTAGGAAGAGGATGAGGAGCAGCAAAGGAGAAAGAGCAGGGAGAGAGGGGAGATATAGACACAATATCTCTGTAGCAGAGGAAGCAGAGAGTATTCAAAAAGAGGCACATGTTTTTATTTTGAGTTTTAAAAATTTTCCTTTTGGGGGCAGCTCGGTGGCTCAGTGAATAGAGCACTGGCCCTGGAGTCAGGAGGACCTGAGTTCAAATCCAACCTCAGACATTGTGTGACCTTGGTTAAGTCATTTAACTCCAATTGCCTTGCCTTTGCCTTCCAAATAAATACATAAATAAATAAATTTTCCTTTTAAAAAAATTATAAGTTTGAGATGTCCACACATAAAGATAAATAGAAAAAGAGGGTTGTGGATGAGATTGAATCTTAATATGTATATATATAAATATATATACATACATACATACATACATATCTTATTTTTCTAATATATTAAATTTACATCATGATAGTGAATACATTAAATTAATATTAAATATTATAAATAAATCATTAATTAATTAAAATTAATATATTATTAAGCATATATATGCTCCCTCTACAATAGTATTAAGTTCCCTACTTGTCTGTGTCCCCTTCTGAATTTCATTCTCTTGTCTGTGTATTTTTTTTTGGATTATTATTAACATATCTTTAATGAAAGCTAACAATTTATTCTAACTTAGATGTTCTGTATCTTAAGCATACACAAATGCAGATGGAACATAATCAAGAAGACAACTCTGTTTAACCACACTGATTATCAATATTAAGTGAGGCATAAAGCAAGGTGAGGCATATTCACCAAAGGTGTTCGTCATTGGCAGGTAAGATATCTTCCTGCAGACAATCCAAATGGAAGAGGGATTCTTTGGGTAGATGGTCAAGTCCTCTTGATACTTCTGTTGTGTTGATTGCATTATCTCCAGAACATTACAGGGTCTGTTCCATGAGATCTATGACTTCTCAAGCATCTCTTGCTTCTTGTGTCTGAATGTCAAATTTTCTATTCAACTCTGGTTTTTTCATCAAGAATGCTTGAAAGTCCTCTATTCCACTGAATGACCATATTTTCCCTTGAAACAAGATACTCAGTTTTGCTGGGTAGGTGACCCTTGGGTTCATTCCCAGCTCTTTTGCCCTCTGGAATATCATATTCCATGCCCTTCTATCCCTCAATGTAGAAGCTGCCAGGTCCTGTGCTCTTCTGATTGTGTTTCCACAATATTGAAATTGTTTCTTCCTGGCTGCTTGTAGTATTTTCTCCTTGATCTGGGGATTCTGGAACCTGGCTATAATATTCCTGGGAGTTTTCTTTTTGGGATCTTTTTCAGGAGGTGATCTGTGGATTCTTTCAACCTCTATTTTGCCCTCTGGATCTAAAACATCAGGGCAATTTTCCTTGAGAATTTCTTGAAGGGTGATTTCTAGGTTCTTTCTTTGATCATGGCTTTCAGGTAGTCCAATAATTTTTAAATTATCTCTCCTGGATCTATTTTCCAGGTCAGTGGTTTTTCCCATGAGATATTTCACATTGCCTTCTATTCTTTCATTTGTTTGGATCTGCTTAATAGCATCTTGATTTCTCATAAAGTCACTAGCTTCCATTTGCTCCAGTCTAACTCTGAAGGAATGAATCTCCTCAGTGAGCTTTTGAGATTCTTTTTCCATCTGGCAAATTCTGCTTTTTAAGGCATTCTTCTCCTCATTGCCTTTCTGAGCCTCTTTTGCCATTTGAGTTAGTCATTTTTTAAGGTGTTATTTTCCTCAGTCAGGCTGTTGACTGTCATTTCATACTTTTCTTGCATCTTTTTCATTTCTCTTCCCAAATTTTCCCCCACTTCTCTTATCTGCTTCTTAAGGTCCTCTATGGCCTGTAGCTAGCTTGTACTTTCATTTGGGGCTTTTGGTGCAGGAGTTCTGATCTCACAGTCCTCCTCCATGCTTTGATCCTCTTTGCCCCTAAAATAGGAGTCCAGTGTTGAACTTTTCTGTTTATTTTGTTTTGTTTGCCTAGGCATGTTGCCACTTAATTACTTGATTTTTGGGCTTGTTGCCACAGTAGGACTCTGCCACCAGACAGGGGAGCTTCCGCCCAAACGTGGGGTCTTCACAACTTCCGCCAGTTGGGTGGCCTCTGTAAAGTCTCCACCCACTCTGGCAAGTTGGATACCCACCCCAAACTCCCCCCCCAGACCACAATCCAGATCCAGGCAGTTTAAAGCAAGAGCAGTTAACCCCCAGACTGATTGTTGGATCTTCCTACAGTTCTCAGACCAGGAGCTAGAACCACTGCTGATGCTGCAAAATGGCTTCTGTGCAGCTGTTTCTTCAGCAGCTTTTTGCCCCCAGGGGAGGAAGCCACGTGTTCCCCAAATACTGGTCCCAAAGTCCATAGGGCACTAACCTCTCACTTTGTCCCAGGCATGCTGATAATTCTGGAATCGCCACAATTGCTGGTGTTCTGGGGTTACACCAGCCAGCTGAAGGCCCGGGCCGCCCTGGGGCTAAAACCACGGACCTGGGCTCAGCTCTTCGGGCTGCACTGTCGGTTCCCAGTGCGCTGTGCTGCCTGCTCTCAGAGCGCTGCGCTGGCCGCTCCCTGCAGGGCTGCTGGGCTGTCCTCAGCAGGAGGTTAGCTTCTCTGTGCCGTTCTGTGGGTGCTGTGGCTCCAGAAGTTGTTCGGAGCTCCCTTTCACATTGTTTGAAATTTGTGTGGGGCAGAGCACGTTGGAAATGCTGTTTCTACTCTGCCATCTTGGCTCCGCCCCTTGTCTGTGTATTTTTAAAGGTTTTATTTACTCTTTTCTTCCTTTTAGTGAAACATTATTATCACTAATTTTCCCACTCTTCCTCAGAAGTCTCCCCCTCACCCACCAAAAAGTTAAAAGAGACACTTTTAGAGGTCAAAATATAGAACAAAGTCAAAGACTGAAAGATTTAAAAAGTCCATTGATCCATCAATTAGGTCATTGGTGACCTTGCTGAGAGCACTTGTGCTCCCATGGTGGGGAGTGCAAAGCCTTGATTGAAAGGAGAGAGTCAGTGGAGAGAAACTGTAAATATTGGAAATAGACAATTTAAAATTGCTTACATTGTATTTTCTGTGGTAATCTTAATAGTCATCATCAACAAACATTTTAATAAAAAAGAGAATTGCATAGAAAATTATAGACTTCTATTATATATATTTAAAAAGAAATATATGTTAAATTTTAAAGGTGGCACAGTGAATGTAGCACTGCTCCTGAAGACAGAAAGATCTAAGTTCAAAGTCAGCCTTAGACACTGAGTACCTGTGTGACCCTGGGCAAATCAATTAGCCTTGTCTGTATCAGTTTCCTCATCTGTAAAATGAGCTGGAGAAGGAAGTGGCAAACCATGTTAGTATTTTTGCCAAGAAAATCCCAAATGGCCTCATGAAGAGTCAAATACTATTGAAACAAATGAAC
This sequence comes from Gymnobelideus leadbeateri, assembly GCA_011680675.1. NCBI lineage: Eukaryota > Metazoa > Chordata > Mammalia > Diprotodontia > Petauridae > Gymnobelideus > Gymnobelideus leadbeateri. Next base: position 2,404,579 of record WOXC01004838.1, on the reverse strand, counting down.
AACAAACAAAAGTGTGCCTTCTGATTCTGTATACACCTCTCTATGTTCTATTCTGTGTGTGTGTGTGTGTCTTTGTGTGCATGGGGCAACTAGATGGTACAGTGCATAGAGTTTTGGGTCTAGAGTCAGTAAAACTTATCTTCCTGAGTTCAAATCCGACCTCAGACACTTACTAGCTGAGTGACCTTGGGAGAGTCACTTAACCCTGTTTGCCTCACTTTTTCCCCATCTGTAAAAATGAACTGGAGAAGGAAATGGCAAACCATTCCTATATTTTTTGCCAAGAAAACCCCAGATGGTGTCACAAAGAATTGGACACAACCTAAACAGCTGAATAACAACAATATATTAAATTTGACAATAGCAAATTTAACAATATTTAACAACAAATTTAACAATAGCAAAACCACTCTGTACTCCCTTCACCCTCGTTTTCTTCAGTGCATTAGAAAGTCTTATTAATAATATTTTTACATATCTATCACTGTCTACTGACCAACACCCCCTTCTTCTCCCCAATACCTTCCTCAATCCAAGTAGAAGTCCTCCTTTATAACAAATGCATCTAGTCCAGTGAGAAAATCAACACATAGTCCTTTTCTAAGAATACATATCTTATTTTGATCTCTAGTTCATTACCTCTTTTTCATTAGCATCTTCCAAAGTTCTTGTTTTGTGCTACTTTGATCAGAATTCTTAAGTCTTTAAAAGTTGTTTTCCTTCATATGATTGTTGTTGGCATAGAACAAATTGTTCTTTGGGTTCAACTCATTTTATTACGAATCAGTTCATTCAAGCCTTAGTATGTTTCTCTAATATGTCGTGTTCATTATTTCTTATATTGCATTATATTCATATACCCCAGTTTGTTCCACCATTCCTCAAGTTATGGGTACTTATTTCCCCCAAATCTTTGCTGTTACAAAATGTACTGCTGTGACTATTTGTGTACACATGGAAGGTATAGGGGAGGATGAAGGGGAACAGTGCACTTGGGAGTGAGAGAGGATTGGGGTGGATTATAAGGGTTATTTTTGTAAGGTACCAACTATTTTGGTAAAATCTTCTTCGGGTTGTCTGGCATGATTTGTTTCTTAAAATTTTTAAAAATTATTCATACTTTATTTTTATGTAATAAATACTTGACAAAACTCTAGATAACTGCACAAAGTTTAGATTATTTGTGCTATTCAATTAGCTATTTTTTAAATAAAGAAAGAGTAAGTTCTTTAACTTAAGTTGTATGTTGCTTCTGTTACTTCTCTGTGTTGATCTTATTCATTGTTGATATTGTTCTTAGGGCTTCAGGTCATCCTATATTTCTTTGAGTTCTTCATATTCATCATTCCCTGCAGAGCGTGTAATATTTGCAGGACTTGTTTTGGTTGAGCCCTATTTGATCAAAGCTTCCCTAAATGCTCACAGATTATTTATTTAATAATTGCTTTATAGAATCTCATCAGAAATGAAAGGCAAGCTCACTGGTCTATAGGGTCTCTTTAATATAACATTTACTTTTTATAAAATTGGGACATTTTGCTATCTTCAGTCCTATGGCACATCTCCGGTTCTCCACAATTTCAAAGAACAGTAGTTGTAGCTTAGCAGTCATGTCTACACATTGTTTCAGTCTCCTAACATGTAGTACAAGGCAGTTAGGTGCCACAGTGCATAGACTACTAGGTCTGGAGTCAGGAAGAACTGAGTTCAAATCCAGCCTCAGACACATACTAGCTATATGACCCTGGGCAAGTCACTTAACCCTGATTACCCGTTTCTTCATCTGTAAAATGAGCTGGAGAAGGAACTAGCAAACCACTGCAGTATTTTTTGCCAAGAAAACCCCAAATAGGCATGAAGAGTCAGACATAACTGAAAACGATCAAACAACATATAATTCTTCTAGGCCCACTGGTTTGACCTCATTGAAGCTGCTAGATACTCCTTATTTGCCATGGGTTTCAAGTTCCTTTTGAACATTTTCATTCTCTGTTTCCCAAATCTGAAGGTCATTCTTGGTGGAAGGAAAGCAAAAAGGATTAGTTCTCTATATTCTCGATTGTCCATTTTCACTGACATACCACAAGCAGGAATTCTTTTTTTTTTTTTTTTTTGCCTTTTGGAGGGCGATTGGGGTTAAGTAATTTGCCCGAGGTTACACAGCTGGGTTTTTTTGTTTTGTTTTCATTTGTGTGTGTTAAGTGTCTGAGGTCAGATCCGAACTCAGGTCCTTCTGACTCCAGGGCTGTCTCGCTACTCACTGTGCCACCTAGCCGCCCCCAGGGATTCTTTTCCTTCTTTCATTTTCTTCTTGTCCCCAGATTGAAAAAAAAAATCAACTTTTTTGTTGTCTTTGGAAATCATCATAACCTCAACTCATTCTGGACTTTAACATTCTTGACTCTTTTTGATTAAATAGGATCATTTCTGTTTATCTGTAATTAACCATCCTTGCTTCCATCTTCTTTCCATGCTTTTTAAATTTTAAGAGATTTTTATTGATATCTTTTGTTTTTAATATTTCCTATACTTTACCCTGTATTTCTTCTCTACTGCCTCCCAGGGAGCCATTCCTTATAACAGAATTTTTTTAAGAGAAAAATTCAGTGTAAAGTACACTGTCTCTTCAACACCATTTCCATGAGGATCAATTAATGATGAAAAGAGCAGAAAATGTGCTTTTTTTGTGCAAAGGAGAAGATTTATATTGTCAAAGGATATAGGATATTGCCACTGTTATAGTTGAACATTTTGATATCTGATATAAATGGAAAAATAACTTTGTTTTAACATACACTGCTGAAACGTGTGTGAAGAAACATAGCTGTCAGATAAGATTTGAACAGTTTGAGAGAGAAAATGATCTGTAGGGTAGAAGCGAGGACTCAGAATTTGTCAACATTGTGGAGTGATACCTTACTTGTATGGGAATAATTTAATGGTATAAAGAGGCAAAGAAAGAGTTTTTACTAAGAACTGGAGAAATATAAGCATGAAGAAATAGTTTCAAGGATACCAAGCAGATGTACTATTTTGTTACTAACTTCAGAGCTGAGGAATGATGGATACTGCTTCCCCATATACATGTTTTGTAACGAAAAGGTGCAAAACTAAGAAAATAAGAAATCATATAAACATTTGGAGAGTAAAGTATGATTAATATATGAGTGTTGAGTTGACAAGAGAAATTTCAGGAGCTGTGACTTTTTGAGTGGAAGATGAATCACTGAGAGTTGTGGTCATAGGGATTTTATTTAAGTTATTGAAGACAATGACGAATGGAAAGAAGGGAACAAGCATTTATTAAGCACCTACTCTATGCTCATTTGATCCTCACAACAACCCTGTGAGGTAGGTGCTATTATTATTTCTACTTTACAATTGAGGAAACTGAAGCAAACAGAGGTTAAATGGCTTGGCCAGTATAGCTAGTAAATGTGAATTGGGTTTTGCACTCGGATTGTCCTGACTCCAAGTCTAGGATTCTATCTCTTGCACCACCTAGGGCAGGAGGTATCACACAAAAGACAGTAGCAGGGGATCAGTGTTTTCTCATATCTCTTCTTTGGAATAAATCTTGTTCTTTATAATTTCACCACATTCAGTTTCATTTGTTTGTTTTATAGCTGTTCTTTTCATTTACACTGTTACAGTCATTGTATATATTGCTACCCTGATTCTGCTCACTTCACTTTGCATTAGTTCATATAAATCTTCTCTGTATTAATTGTGCTCATTGTTTCTTGTAGCACAATTCCTGTGCTACAAGAATTTGTACCACATTTGTACCACAATTTGTACCAAATTTCTTGTACCACAACATGTTTAGCCATTCCTTAACTGATAGGCATCTACTTCTTTGCCATTCTTTAAAACCACAAAAAATTGCTGCTATAGATTCGTATAGACAGAGTCTTTTTTTTTCTTTTTTCTTTTTTGAGGGCAATTGAGGTTAAGAGACTTGCCCAAGGTCACATGGCTAGCAAGTGTTAAGTGTCTGAGGTCAAATTTGAACTCAGGTCCTCCTGACTTCAGGGTTAGTGGTCTATTCACTGCATCACCTAGCCACCCCCAGAGTCTTTCTTTTTATCAATGACTTTGTTGGCATATGAATTTGTTAATGAATTCCCCATGTAATACATAGAGCTAGGTAAGTTCCCTTTTTCTTTTTCATTGGAATCTTTTGTAATGATATTTCAGAATTTTATTCTTTATTCTTTTTAAAATCCCTTTTACCCTGCAGAATTTTAGGTGATGGGGTCTTATTTATCCTCTCTCTAAAATTTATCCTCTCAAAATCTAAGGTGGATATCCAACTGGTTACCATATTCCAATAGGAGATGGTCACTTCCAACCATTTGCATAATTTCTATTTCAGCAGCCAATTCTCCATTACTGAGTAGGAATGGTCCAAAATAACCATTCTTTTGGTTGTTTCCCTCCATCTTTTGAAGATTAGGATTGGTAAATTTCATCATCTACTTATAATTCTTCACAAATTAAATGTCTTTAGGTGAAGTAGCCTGAAAACTCATAATAAAGTTTGGGAAATATCAAAAGACATTTAGGCAGGAATAGAATGTTATATTTTTGGTCATCTTTTCCATTCCTTTCCATTCCACAAACTTTTCCATTGTGTTCTAAGTCAGCCTGTGATACCCACCCTGTTAAGTAGCCTATTCAGAAGCAGTTTCCAATTAAAATCAGACTTTTAAAAAGTCATTAGGAAACTCACTCTATAGAGATTTTACCCCAGCAGTTACTAGAAGTGGAGGGGCTTCTTCATTATTATAAATAGTTAATATTACTTGAGCATACACTGGGCATATAGGAGTGTAGTAAGCACTGGAGGAAATTTTCTCAAAATGAATCGAGAATAAATGTTTTTTCCTTCAAGATAGTCTAAATCAAGCATTGCTGTGAACACATAATACATAACTAGTCACCAGTTTGAAAAAAGAAAAATTCTATGTGCATTTCTTATATTTTAAAAATGATGTCAAATAGTTGATAATCATAACAGTTTATATTCCCATGGCATTTTAAGGCTCAGCTTAGTAGTAACAGCAGCAGCTTACATGTAAATAGGTCCTTTAAGACTTGCAAAGTGTTTTCACAGTATCTCACTTGATCCTCAAAATAACCCTGGGGCAAATTTATTATTCTCCCCCATTTTGCTGATCAACAGACTCAAAAAGATTGTGAATTTGCTGGACATCTCATCAAGTAAATGTCTAAGCTGGAATCTGAATCAGGCCTTGCCACTTTCAGTGTTCCCTGGAGACGATATTGTCTCTTTGTAATGTGTACAGGAGTCTATCTGTGCAAGGCAGTCTGTGGAGTGATAAATAGTACAGAGATCACGTTATAAATGTCAAGAGGAGAGAAATAGGAAGAGTGACTAGTGAGGGGAAAGACCTAGAATAGAATAGAGTGAAAAGTCTTGGAAGGGAGAGTGGAAAAGACCAAAATGGGAAGGCATGAGTAAGGAAAGGAAATGAATGGGCAATGATACAATCAGTCAGGATTTCACAGGGGACTGTGCCAGTAAAAGGTCTTACACCAAATATCAGAAAAAGTAGCACATTCCCAGTAAGTTTTTATGGTGCCTTGTGTTCCAGAAATTATATTGGGTAAGGAAAATATATTATGTCTTTGATAACTCCTCTAATAGAATACTTTCTTCTTCTTTTTTCTTTTTCTTTCTTTTTTCTTTCTTCCTCTCTCCCTTGCTCCTTTCTTCCTTCTTCCCTTTCTCCCTTCTTTTTCCTTCTTCCCTCCTTCCTCCCTTACCCCTTTTCTTTTCTTCCTTCCTTCCATCCAATGCCTCTCTATCTCATACAGGCTGGGAATATAGCTCTCAGAAACTCACTGTATTAGGGTGTTAGCTATAAGCATCCGATTGACTTTGGCTGGACTATAGCTCAGAACTCCTACCTACCAGCCTCAGATTCCCCAGCAGCAGGGATTTCAGTCATGTGTTGCCATTCCTGGCCCCTTTTGTATTTTTAAAGACAATTTCCCTCCATTATTTCAGTGCCTTAAAGAATATGTTTTTTTTTTTTAATGGGTGATATTTTTTAAATTATTCAAACTGCCTGGTGATAAGAAATAGCCCTGGGCCACATTGTCTGATTTGGGGGAGGAGAAGGCACTGACAGTGTATTTTCTAAGCACCATAAAAAAGACTGAAGCTACAACCCTACAGGTCACTAGCTGTGGAAGAATAATTCTCAGCTTGCAATGGTGGTCTTAATTCAAGCAGAGTCAGGAAGGAATGCTACAAGGTTTCTTCCTTCTACAGCTTCGAAAGTGGTTATATTCCATTGTCCCTGAAAGAGAGAATTGTGCTGAAAAAAAAAATACCTGAGATAATGTACCATACCTCCTTTCTCTGTAGTTCAAAAGAATTCCCCCATGGTGTCCATATATTATACTAGAAAGAATGGATCAGAGTCTAGAACCAATGCTGTTTTAAGCAATTTAAGGTAACACACACCAAAGGTCATAGGATTATAGACTTCATGCTGGAAGAGATCTTAGATATTATCGAGTCCAGGAGTTCTTTGCCTTTTATGTGTCGTAGACCCTGTTGATAGTCTGTTGATGGATCCCTTCTCAAAACAATGTTTTTAAATAATTGAAGAAAATGCTAAATTTCAGTTAAGTTTCAGTGAAAATAAAGATGTAATTTCTTTTCTTCTCCAAGCTTGCACAGACCCCCTCAAAATTATCCACAGACTCTAGGTGAAGAACCTCTGGTCTAGTCCAACCAACTCATTTTTATAGATGAGAAAAACCAAGATCCAGAATAAAGAGCAGAAGGCTAACAGAAAAGCCAGTTAATGAGCATTTATTGAACATAGTGTTTAACACTCATAGACTTTATCATCTTGTTCTAGGGAGATGAAATTTCATTTCAGATTAAAGAAATAGTCATAGTAAAAGGCACCAAAGTGGAATTTAGCCTTTACTAATAAGCTAACATGATGAGTTTTAACTCCAAATGTTTGCTTCCATTTAAAAATGATTATTTGGATGCATGGGCATATCCCATGTAGTGGACAGAGAGCTGGCCTTAAAGCCAGGAACACCTGGGTTTGAATCCTACTTTTGACATTTATGGGCGACGTAACTCTGGGTGAGTCACTTAACCCTTCAATGCTCCTAGGAGACTCTCTAAATTTATGACTTATGGAGAAGCTGATGATTTGCAGTGGAAGGAGTTTCCTTACCTAGTGGTTCCCTATATGAATAAAGTCCATTCCCTATCCCTGATTTGTGGATGTGTCTTAACCCTCCAATAGAATGTAAGCCTGGTTAAGGAAGGTAGTATATAACTTTTCGTTATTTTTTTTCTTTTTAAGACTGAAAGGTACCTAGAGAGTACCTTGAGCCTTTTAGGTATTTATTAATTTTGTTTAAAATATAATTGATTTGAAATAAATTATATTTATTTTATTCTCAGTAGGGTGTATATATTCTATTTTATTTACAAGTCTTCTAGCTTGATATCCCCTCCCCCATTCCCTGACCAGTTAGGAACATGGACACTGTCCTACATGGTACTATAAACATTATAAGGGGCATTCTTAAACACATATTCTAATAATTTCACCACCGATTAGCTGTGTGACCTTAGGGAAGTCTCAGCCTGTCTAGATCTCATCTTTAGTTGTAAAATATGTAATAATAATAATTATTATTATTATTATATAACACTCCATCTAGGGCCCCTTCCCATTCACAATAATCCCCAGGGGGCAGCTGTTATTATTCTGACAAGTCTAGGGTTAAGCCTATGGGGTTGTATAGGTAAGCCTATACTGGTATTCATGAGTCCCGCTTGTCTTCTCCCTAATAATCAGCAGGACTTAATTGGCTCTTTAGCAAAAGTATTTAGTAAAATGGCATAGCAAGAATAGTGGTTATTTTAAAAAATTCCCCCCAAAAACCTGGAGTCCACTAATCTACCCACAAAGAAAATCCACGGGGAAGGTGTGCACAAACTTTGCAGTAGTGAGACACAGATGTAGATAATTCACGTTGCATGGGGGTAAGTCAAACTCCTAGTATTTTACTTAGAGAGTCCTCTTGAGTAATAGATGGCAGTAGTAAATTCAGCTGCTAAAAGCAAAATATGTGATAACACCAGATTTATTGTCAATTGTCAATCAAGTATATTACGCTTTGTATCATAGATATATTCCTGAATATATTGTGTATAAACTAGATTTTAGTTATTGTATGCTCTTTTCAGTGCACTAGAGGAGCCCACCATTGGGGGAATCTTTAATAAATCCTTCTAAAAAGAAAATAACCACTGATACTTTGGGGGTGTCAGTCTGCACTTTCATGTATCCAATTTGTTTAAAACAAGTTCCATCTGTATTTTGAATAATCACAAGTATTTGTTAAATCCCCACTTACTACAGATATTCTACTTTAAGAAGAAAAGAGAGATTAGTGGAAGACAAGAACAGGGATATGAAAAAGGCAAAAACAGAGGGATGGGCTTCAAACAGATGAGACAAAAGAAAAAAAGAGAAACGAAGAAGAAAGGGGAAGTATGTTTAATGTTAACAGAAGAGAGTTATTTGCTTTCATTCTATCTGACTATGTAGTTTGGTGTTTTTTCCTATTCTTTTTGTCTTGTTATATATGGAGGAAAAAAGGTTTCCTAGTCAGTACAGACACAAGTCTAGTTATTTTGATATTGAGGGGACTTCTTTGTACCATAAATAGGACATATAGGCATAGGTGAGGCTTTGTCTACTCCATGGCAGTAGAGCAATTCCAAGAATTGTACCCTTTCATTTAAACCACTGATACAATAAGACTGACGGACACTAGAAACTACTTATCATTCTGATCACTCTATATGTGGAAAAGAGAAGTGAATTGGATTGATGCAAAGTTACAACTGCAATTATCCTCAGTAAATTAATCAACAGCCATTTATTGCTGGTAGGCACTGCCCTAGATGCTGTGGAAGATGCAAAGGAGCATAACATCCTTCCTACCCTCAGGATGCTACATGAACAAGAAATGCATATGTAACATGATAGCCAGCAATGCAAGACAGGATATGTTACATACCACATGTGTGGTCAAAATCTTAAGTACTCTCTAAATGCTGAGAAAAGAGGGAAAGAATTTGAACAGGCACAGTTAAAGAGGCCTCAGGGAAAGGACAGTCTGGGAAAGGAAGGGGAAGGGTGATATGAGCATAAATATGAAAGTGGGAACACTTAGTGAATCAGAAAGAATGATAGTTCTGGACACAGAAGACTCTCAACTTAGGTCCCAATTCTGTCACTGTGTGACCTCAGGGAAATGATTTAACTTTTCTGGAACTCAGTTTCCTTGTCTATAAAATGGAGTTGGGAGAGACGGTCTATAAGGCAACAGGCCTTCCCACTTCTAAATAAACGATCTAATCTTCTTTAGACAGTAATTCATTTGAGTAGTCTTTCTGGAGAAGAGAATTCAGAAGTAGCTTGGATCCAAATTGGGAAGGGTCTTATATGGCAGGCTAACAATTTGAGCTTTCTTCTATAATCAATGGGAAACTATTGAAAGTTTCTGAGCAGGAAAGTGAGATGATGAAAATATGAAGGCAGTGTTTTAGGAAAATAAAGTAATCCTGGAGTACAAAATAGTTTAGAGACACTAAAGGTTGAGACCAGTTGTAAGTTTCTAAGTGGGCCTGCAAAAGAAGGGAAAGGTGCAAAGAAAAATGTACTTAGGAGTAAAAGCAAAGGGAGGGTTGGGAGGAAGATTTGAAAACTAGCGATAAGGGACCCATGCTTTGATGCACAGGAACCTTGACAGTGGTTTAGTTTTTTCCAACCCTAAATTCCATCACCAACTTTCTTATGCAAAAACAGTATGCAGACTAATGAACACAAATAGCTATTTTGAAGGTTTTGCAAGGTGGACAATGCTGTAACTCAGAAATTTTAGAGCTTACAAATGTCCTAAAACTTTCAGTGACTCCCTATTGCCTATTATAAAAAAATATAACTCCTAAGTATGGAATTTAAAGTTTTTCACTCTCTGTCTCCAGCCTACCCTTCCAGCTTGATTTCTCATTACTTTCTCTTTCACAGTAGATCCTTTCTAAATGGGATGACTAGCTGTTTTCAAACTTAACATGGTAAAACCTCCCCCTTCTCACCTCCTTCAGGAATGGGGGAGAGAATGGGGATAAAATCCCCATTTGCAGATGGGGAAACAGAGACAAACAGGTGATTTGACCAATCTCACACATAGAATAGCAGAGCCAGATTTCACTAAAGGGTCTATATTCATTCCCTCTGCTTCACCAAAGACACTTTTCATTTGAATCCTATCATTCCATTTGAATATGATTTTTTGATTGGGATAAAAATAATATAGAGATACTCAATGAATAACAAAATTTGTTTGCTAAATTAGAAAAAGAATTATGGATTATCTTTTATATTCAAAGATCACACTTCTGAGATTCACCCCTGTTGATGAAAAGAATAATAACAGTAGCTAGCATTTATACATAGTGATTTAGATTTGCAAAGATTATCTTTGCAATCAAAGATTAGATATCAAAGAGTGGATTTGTAAAGATTATCTCTTTTTATCCTCACAACAACTCTGAGAGGGAGGTGGTATGATTATCCCTATTTTGTAAGTGACTTACCTAGGTTTCCACTGCTAATAAGTGTCTTCAGCTGGTTTTGAACTCAGGCCTTCCTGACTACAGGCCCAGAACTCACTCTATTGCTGTCCCTAGCCAAGACTGTGATCTTGGAAATGTTCTGGTACAATTTTCAACTCTTCCTCTTAGATCCTTCTTTGGTGCCCTTTTCCCTTGTTCTCACTTTCATTATTACTGATAATAATAAGCAATAAAAATAACATTTTTGTCCAAGGCTATATACATTCTCATTTAATACACTCAAGGTAAATGATAGGCAAATATCCTTCCCCATTTTACAGAAGGGTTATGCCATCTCAGACCACTCTTCATCTGTCTTTCATTGTTGTTTCAAGAATGTCTAAATTAAACTTGAAAAGGGTATATTTAGTTAATACTCAGTAACAGTAAATATTATTTTATGCTATATAAAACAAGGAGTATTATGCTGCTTTCTTCTATTTGTTGAAAAACCCAGTACCACAATTCAAGTTTCCAGTCCAAATGGTACCTTTCAGTCCATTAAAAGAAATCCAAATACACAGCTCCCATCTGTCTGCCCATTCTTCATATGTATTTTAAATGGAGATTTTATTCTGAACCTTTCACAAACATAAATACTGCATTAAAAGAAGATGAATTTATTTTGACCTTTACTGAAAATGCACTGTGAAACAAAGCACTTAAGCATTTATAGCCTGTTAGATTCTCACATTATCCACTTTCATGTAGATGGGAAAGTCCTTGCCAGCAAAACTTACATTCCAACGCATTGCAGTTTGTAGTGCACTTAACTGAGAAGCCAGATATCATTTTCTGCCATTTTAAGCCTGCTTTGGTTAGTCTCTGTGCATTCAAGATGTATAGAAATTAAGGCAAAATCCAAACTGTTACATTGCTGAAACATAGAGGATGACACTTTTAGATAGGACTTGATGAAAATTCAAGATACCTACAATGAAACACTCTTGGAAGGGAGTGTCTATTATTTCCCAGAAGGAAGATCGAATGTTTTCTGTCTCTCTTTGAAAACAGGGTCACCTTCTCTCCCCCCTCCCCAAGAAACAAGCAGTTATGGGTTTCTAGGAGGCTCATAGGGGAGTGATTTTATTTATGATTATGCACCTCAGCCTGTCTCTCCATTTTCCTCCCCACCCCAGCCTCTCAAAACAGGACCCTTCTTTAGGTAGAGGAAAACGGGTGTTTCCCCCCTCCCTTTTGACATTGATCCCTCTAGTTTAGTCAGGAGGCTTTGACTGTAGAGCTATTTCCCCGATCCAGATTCCTGTGTCAGAGAGTTGAGATGTTAAACCCCAGCAACCATGAAACTTTAAAATCCCTGATGCATGATGAATGGGTGCTGGGCAAAGCAGCTTAAAATCTATGCTTTTGCTTCTCTTTAAACACTTTAAATTGACAGCGCCATAGATCAAACATTTTTACTGAGAGGAGAAGCTTTGGCAATTTAACTTAAACAAGTGCACAGTTATCATCATCTCAAGACCTCACCCCTCCACAATTACCCCTTCCACCTGGTGGATTGGGTGCATTTCTCATTGTGAAAGGGAGAGAGACAGAGAGAGACTCTGTGTGTGCGGGCATGTGTGGCAGGTTACACTACAGGGCGGGCATTTGTAATAGGGTCTCCAGTACACCTCTCTCTCTCTTCCTCACCCCCCAACTCAGAGGGGCTCGTTGCCACCTCACATCCCTTTAGCTTGAAGCCTGCCGACTAGCGGCTAGCGGTACCCCGTGAGCATGCGCGGTGGTCCTACCGTGTTGCCTGAAAAGGCTTCTCTCTCTCCATTTCCCTCCTCCCTCCTTTCTTCCTTCCTCCTACTCCTCTTCCTCCTCGCCTTCTCTGCTCTTTCTCCCCCCCTACCCCCCCGCAGCCTCTCCTCCTTGTGGAGGGAAGTTGGCACGCTGCCCATTCAGGCATTCAGCGTCAGCTCCTCAGGGATCAGCAGGCAAAGTCACAGTCTGCACAAACAGAGCTTTCAAATTCATAAAATTCATAGGATTTTTCACAAATGAATGAACACAATTTTCTACCAATTTCCTCATTATGCAAATATGCAAAATATCAAATTTAGGCCAATTAGGGTCCTCCACAGTCCCAAATTCACCCGTTTAAGCCATAATTGCAGAAACTATCAAATAATTACGGTCGCTAATTGGAAATATTTGTGACAGATACAACAAATTCTTGCACAAATTACATTTCATTCGAGGAACCACTGCGCGCCACTGAAATTTTATCGAAGTCTAATTTAACTTACATAATGAGTTGAATTGAGTACTTGTTATCAAATTTGAGCAATTCATAGCCCCGTAATGTGGAATGATCAAATAAATTAAAAGGGAATTTATTCAATATTTTGTTGTGATCCTTTTCTCGGAACCATTGCTATTTTGTAGGGAATTTCCTCCTCCCGCTGCCCGGGGGTGGGTGGCTGGTGTCACGAAACCCCTCCCTGGGCAGCAAAGAAGAGGAGGAGAAATAGGAAGAGGAGGAGAGAGATGAGGAGGGGAAAGGAAGGAGGAGAAGGAGGAAGAAAAAGAGGAGGAGGGAGAGGAGGAAGATGAGAAGGTATGAGAGGAGGAAGAAGAGGAGGAGGATGTGGAGAAGGAAGAGGTAGATGCAGACCCGCAAGGTCCCAGGGGTAGGGATCTGACGAGGAGAAGGGGACTGTCACTACCCCAGACCCCCAATCTAGCTTTGTAGTTGCCCACAACCACCGTAGACCCAGCCTTAGACCCAGATTAAGGCCAAGAATGGTCCTGGATCAGTCCATCCAAACCCCAGGCAAAAAGTCCCTAGTACTTCTGCAGTAAACAACAAGAGGAAAAACCTGAGTCAGGCAGCCTGCCGTCTTTGCCTTTTGTTTTTATTTATTTAATTTTAAAGGGGATGGGGAGGAGGGTCAAGTGAATACTTCCGGGTGAAGCATGAGAAGAGTGATATGAAATGAATTTGATTTCAGAAAATAGTGGCAATAACACACACACACACACACACACGCAAACACACACACCCCGCACCTGGTGCTTGCCTGGCGGCTAGCCCCCGGCATCGAGCCCTAGGTGTACGCACGTGTCTCTGCCCTACGAAGCGTCTAAAAATACCCTTACACGTACACGAACACGCACACCCGACTCGGGGACTCTTTCACACCTACGGTTAAAAGCATTGGGAACCTCAAAGTGTTCCCCAAACAAGAGAAGGCATGCCAATGGTCGTACCCTGAGGCCCCTCCCCCCATGTGTACACACACACACACACACACACACACACACACACACACACACGCTCTCCAAAAGATGTATCTGTATGTGGTGTATGCGTGCTCCTCTCGAGCTCTGGTCTTTTTGTGTGTTGTGAAGTGTCCAACTCAAGGTAATTTCATGGGTGCTAACAGGGAGTATCTATGTTCCCGTCATAATACAACAAGCCACACGTTCACACTGGGATTCATACATATATGTCTCTCTATAGGAACCCGCGTAGGCTCTGAATTACCTTCTCAGAAGAAGGTCAGCCCCTCTGGACATGGGCATTTATTTTTCTTTTGCCCAATCACGCGCGTGAGAGTGCGCGTACACATTTTATTTTTTAAAAACTGCCTTGTGGCCTCGTTGGCGGATTATAAATGTCTCCTTCTCGCTGTGATTTGTTTAATCCGTGGAAATGGTGCTGGTCCTATGTAAACAAGCCAAGTGCGGAATGAAGGCAGCCACCCATGCGTGGCCAGCCTGCCTATTTGTCAGAAAACCTTCATAAATACTGAGCTGGGGCTGGGCAAGGATGTGATGTCTCCATTTTTGCCAGGAAAGGGCACGAGGAAGACAAAGCGAGGCAGAGCAGCGTGTAACCTTTAAGGGACAGATAGTCTGTATGTTCTTGGGCAGGGGAGCTCACTGGATAATTCAGTGCACGGAGGGATGACGAATTATTTCGCCTCTGTATCTGGGCGCGTGGGTGTGTGAAAGCGTGAATGTGTTCCGGTGGAAAGGCAAGCCCACCCTTCGAAGTCGATACTATAGTATATTTAGGGCTGTGGAGTAGTCAGGTGTTTTAATTTCTTTACTAAAGAAACACACACGCACACATTTCCCAGGGCTACTGAGTGATTGTTTTGTTTTGCCTTTGTCCATGTTAGCTATCCTGGAGCTGCATCTTGAGATGGGCAATCCGCCACACTTCCCTCTCCATTCCTCCTCTCCTTACAAACCCATTGAAAGATTTCATTAAAAAACAACAGATCATTAAAATGAAAAATTATTCCTGTTGCCCTGAGAAGGTGGTGGAAGGGATAGGGACGCTCGTGGCCTTACTCTCAATTTCTCCTCAAAGGAGACATCTCTGATTGGCCCAAACTTTGTTTCCCCATTTCCTTAATCGCTTCACTCCTGGACTGTCCGGCGGATTAGTATTATTTTTTTAGAATAATGCATATGTAGTTAATTAAAACACTTCTAGCCAAGCAGTAATTACTTCCTGTAATTATCATGGTCCTTATTTATAAAAAATGTGAGAAAATGTCGAGTATTAAAACATGAAAGCAGCTATTAATCAAACCTTTACACCTTCCTTAACTCCGGCGTAATGGTGGGTATTACCATAAATCTACTCTGATAGTAACACAAGAATAATGAGTTCAGTAATGATAGCGATGATGATCATAATGATTTTAACCAACAAAGAATGGTGTAGATTTATTGCTAATAATGTGGTACAGGAGCCTCTTTCATTAAAATTACCTCTATGTATTCTCACTGTGGAGACGGAGATGGAAGAGAACGAGCAGGGGCGAGGGAGTGTATGTGGGTGTTATTGCTACCTGCGGGCAGCAGAGAAATATATTCCCTCTTCCTAGGGGCCATGACCTCTTTGTGCAAGGCCTTTATTTGCGCTCCGAGTCCAGTGCCTGGAGAAGGGTCCTCAGGCCGATAAGCCAGTTTGGCTCTAGCTCTTAAAGAAAGAAGAGGACCATGATGTCCCTACTTATTCCATCCCGGTGCTTTAGGAAACCAGTTCAGGTGTCTGACAACTCTTGACCTCCTTATTCTGTCTCATCTCAGAACACTATACCCTTATTTTCCAGGAAGGGAAATTCTCTGCCACCTTTCCTGAAGCATGGGACAGGACAAAGAGTTATCTTGATTTTTCTTTTTTTTTTTCTCTAGCTGCCCTAGTTTTAGATCTTTCCTTAGGTCTTAGAGCCCTGAGTTTGGGGTCCACTCTGTTCCCTGTTTTAAAGTTTACACTTTATATATATGTCTACTTTAAAGCAGTTTTAAAGTATACACTTTTACCCCAATCCTTTAGAACCATCCATTTAGAAATTGTTTGGAACTAGTGGGTGATAGAGAGGACTGTCTAGTGGACTGCTTAAAGATCCATAAACCACAGGGTTTGTTCCAATACCTACCTCCTCAGTGAAAAATACAGGAAGTAGGATATTCTTTAAAAAGCTGTGTGAGCTACAACTTCTGCTGAGTTTCTTAATGCAATGGGTAAATTGTTTTTTTACAAGAGGGAAAATGTTTTTTTTCTTTTCTTTTCTTAAAAATCCAAAACAACTTTCCATTAAAGAAAGTTTTACTAGTTCGTTTCTAATCTAAACCATGGTCTGAGTTTGTTTCTAACTTCTCAACTTTGTTGTTTGTTTTTTAAACTTCAAAGTATTTTTGTATTTAGGAGAAAACAAAGGCTGCCCTCTGGACTTTGCTTTGTCACTTCACTTTTATCCTGAAGCAAATACTCTGGACAAAGTAACAAAGCTCTGAAGAATACAGGTTTGCAAAGAAAGCTGTGAACACCAGAACCACTATATAAATACAGTCCCAACTCACTACATTCTAAGGTAGCCTACCCAGGTGTAAGTCCAAATTCAGTCAAACCTAGACATTTTAAAGCAATCTTCAAATATTTGTCTCTTTTTATAAGCTAATCTTTCCAATTATAGTTAAAATTCTACTGAGTAAAATGTATTGAATGCAATGGTGACAATTACAACTTATATATAATAAATAATACCGCTGTAGTATCTTAACCTTGGTTATGAGTTATGAAATCAGTGTATGGGCCAATTAACTACATGGATTTTTTTTAAACTAAGGCACTATAAACACACTGGTTTTAAATGTCCTAATTAGTAACTTGCTCATTAATTAACTTTCTGATTAATTGTGTAGCAATCTAATTTGTAGATGAGCCACTTAAACAGTGATACCTTGTAACTCTTTCTTCTATCTTTAAAATTCGCCTGTAAAATGCAATTTTGTATCAGATTGGCTCCTTAATTCTCAATTCACTGTTTAAAAAATAGTGTATTTTCTGAGACTACATCAACACTTACCGCACAAGTTGACTTGGAGAAAGGGGAGTGTAAAAGTAAATAAATCCTCAAATTGCACAAAGGCTCATTTGAACCCCTCACCTAAAAGAAGGGGGAACAGAAAAGGAGTTTACACTTTGACTCTTCCCAATCCCCAAAGTCATCTTCCTATTTCGAGAAATAATTTAAACACACACACACACACACACACACACACACACACACACACACACACCTCCCAACCTCGTCTGGGTTCCTCAAAATTATCTTCGTATCCTAACCCATGAGATAATCTAATACTATGGACAAAAGGATAATGGTAGGATGAGATTTAAATTGTAGCCTGCCTCGCTGTAATATGCAAGAGCTGTTGTATTAGCATCAGAAAGGATGGCGATGTGATGTTTTCCACCAGAGCTATTGTGGCTGGGGTTTGTCGCCAGTCCCATCCTGCAAAAAGCCTTTAGCCCTTATGGCAGATCATTCTCTAAGTGAATAGAGATGAAGGCAGGGATATTAAGTGACTCTATAAAACATCCCGGACACAATTGTGTGATTGATGGAGGACAAAGTGGGAACAGCAGGACACAGGATCCTGGGAGAAGCAGCCTTGTCAATGCGAGAAACCCATCTCTGGAAACAGCTTCTCCTGGTGGAGTTTGCAGTCTATTTGTATGAGTAATCAGCTGAGCCCCCTCTCTGTCAGCCGTGTTTACTCACTGATTTCCTCAACAAGACAACCATTGACACTGGATGGATGGGGCTAATCTGGCGCAGAACTGGAGGCTTTGCAGAGGCTACAGGTCGAAAATAGAGCGCGATGCCAGCTTCACCTCGTCTAATCTAGCGGCTAATATTTATTAGAGCCAATTTATACCGCTGCTCTCTCAAAGAGCAAGGAAGGCCTGGGTGCAATTAATAACATGGGCAATAACCACAGACAAACAAATAAATAAGGGTTGTGTGAGTGTGTGTCTGTGTCTGTATGTGTGTGTGTGTTTGTGTGTGTGTGTGTGTGTGTTAAGGAGAAATGAGAAGGGGTAAGGGGTTAGCCTTACCACCTGGAATTAAAAGGGGGGAGGCCAAGGAGGTTTGAAAGACCCCTATAGAGAAGGGCCCTCTATTCTACCTGTGTCTTAGGGTCTCAGAGCAGCAACCTAACCACAAAATGGCTTTAAAACCTCTAAGATACCTATAACTCACATTACATCCCACAGAGATCCATACAAATGCCCCCCTACCTCCCCCCCACTTTCATAAGGCACATTTGTGTGAGCACACATACGGTTGTAAATATATAAGTCTACTATGCACTTCAGCACCATGGAGGACGAAACCGAAATTCCACACCTCACATTGCATTCACTAGGAAGTCTTGCGGCCAGGGAGAACAATTTTGCTACCTAGCTGGTCGTGCTGGGGACTAGGGACAGGTGAGAGCTTGGGGAAGGGCAAGAAGAGAGTTGTTGGGAAGAGGAGGACTATGCAGAGGGACCCAGGGAGGATTTAGGGGCATCTGTCTTCTCCAAAATCAGTCACTAGGTAGTTTCCAGGCCTGTTGAGATAGAAGCTGCCTATTTATTGATTTACTTTAAAAATATTTTTCAATGGTTGTGATTGTTCCATGTTACCAAACTGAATGGAATAGGGTGAAGGGGCGGGGGGCTGTGCGTGTGTGCGTGTGCATGTGTATGTACTCGTGGAGTCTGTGTGTAATACGGAAAAGACGACGGGCGAATATTGAAAACGCCTGTTAGGGAAATGTCATTGTTCTTAACTTTGCGCAGGCGGTTTGCCGATGATGGGGAGCGCAGCGCCGGCCTGCTGGCCGCAGTGGGGCGGCCTTGGCGGCTGCTGTGCGGGCGGCGGCCGCGAGGCTGCGGGAAGAAAGGGACCCCTTCTCCCGCCCTGCCCCCGCGCTCCCTGCGCGTTGGCCTCGACCCCCTCTGGGCGGCCGGCAGCTTCTTGCTAATTGCTCGGCTCCCTTCATGCGCACATCTCCACTAATTTTACATTTCTCATTCTGCGGGTAGCTGGAAGGCGGCTCGGGGAATACGGTTCTTTCTCTTAGCTACCGCATGAATGCAGTTGGTGGTGGCCGTCAGGTCCTCCCTGTCTGGGCGGTTTGGTAAATTAGCGGCTTGGCTTTATAATCAGGCCTTCGCCAGTGAGGCCACTGCGCGGTCCGCCTTAACCAGGTGAGATTTCCTCGGCTAATGGGCTGGGAGGTGTGACGGAGATGCTAAGTTAGCAATTATATTTCACAAATAACATTCGAATCCCTTTTTTTTTTAAATTCAGGGCAGCCGGGTTGCCCCCAGACATAACCCCCACCCCACCCCCAAAATCCTCTTCCGAAATGTGCACAATGGGGAAACTTTTAATCTTGTTAAACAAATGGCGTGAAGACGCTTCAATTTGTAACGGCGAGTGTCCTAATCCTTAAAAAAAAAAAAAAAAAGTAAAAATAGAGACTTCAGTGTAAGACTGCTTCACTTACAGTGAAGTGAGGAGATGTGATACTCTCACTGTAAACAGCCCAACTAGTAGTGTGGTCAAA